>WBMY01004375.1:606942-667360 GCA_013397315.1 Donacobius atricapilla
CCGTGCCGGGGCGAGGCGTGCGGGAGGGACGGGCCCCGCTCCCGCAGCCCGGGAGGAGCCCCCAGACCGGCCCTGCCGCTCCGCCCGACCTCCCTTGGACGCTGCCGGGACGGTCCCAGGTAAGTTCTGAAAGCTGACAGCCGCGAGTCCTCTGATTTTTAAAATTTATTTATTTATTTATTTTTCCCCGAAAATAATCCGCGTATGGTCAAGACGGGCGCAGGGTGTGCGGGGGCAGGCGGGACGGGGACTCTGGGACCGGGATGCGGGAGCGCGGCGCATCCCGAGGCCGGGCAGCGACATCCCCGTCCCGCAGCGCCCACGGAGCCGCTCGGGAGCCGCCACGGGCTGAGCGGCGATTTGGGATTGAGGGAAACCGATTTTCAGGAGGCTGAAATCAGGGGGGCTGATCGCGGGCTTCCCGTTCTGTCTGGAAGTTCGTCGTTCAAGGAATGTGTTCGACTGAAAAAACTGTGTGGAGAAAAACCTCCGAAATGAGTCTTGCGCCTAAAGGTAGCATCTAAAATCCAGGTTGAAAAGTAACTCTTCCCGCCAGGGTTGTTGTGTCGGTTGATTTTACGGAATGTTTACATTTTAAGTGGGGAATTAAGAAGGCTTTGAGAGCCCCTCGCGTGTTTCAGACATGGATTTGCCAATGATGACTCCACGGCTTGGTCCTTAGTGGCAGAGATGGTGAAGGGGCTGCCCGGGGTGGCTGGCGCTGGAGGCGCCGGTGGGAGCCGAGCCCCGTGTGATTCAGTAGCGAGGTGTCTGTCACACGCCGTTTGGACAGCCGGAGTCCTTCGGGAAGTGCCGCAGCCCCCAAGGCAGGAGCCTCCTGAGCCGCCGCAGAGCAGGTCCCCGCTCGGTGCATTTCGGACAAGTCCAGAACGTCAGTCCCTTTCTGGGGACAGAACTGGCACCCAAGAGCCACCTACCCCTGAGCCCGGTCTCCTTCAGCAGGGGAGTGGCCCCGGAAATAATGTCCCTGAAATCAAAGCTGTTGGAATGCCCCGTGCCTTACCTGCCTGGGGAGGGGAGGGTTATTTATTAGCTGAAGTTTATTTTGCTGTGTGCAGTGAAAGCTGTGGTGCTGATTTCACTAGAGGGATGAGGCGCTCTGATATAAACATCTTAGGAGTCACTTCCTTCATTTTTGAGCAGAGTGCGGGTGCTCTCCCTTGTCCTTATTCTGCTGGATCACTGCTGGCTAATCCCTAGCTCTGGAAATGTGAATTTGGCTTAAACAGACAGCTAACTCTTCGTGGGTTTGATGTGTAGGCTTTACAGTCCTCACAGATCTAACGGATTGTTTGAAGCATCAGACACTTCCAGGAGCACGCAGTGCGAAGCCCTGAATGTCTGACAGGGTGGTGCTTTGGTTGGGAATTTGTGGGATTTTTACAAACTTCCTAGGCTGCAATCCCTCACCATAGTTATTCAGTCAGAAAAATACGTTTGGGTTTTGATTTTTGTAAGAAACTGTATTTAAAAAAAAAATAAATAGATTGTTCTCCTGTAATGTGCTAATCAGAGTAAGCCAGTGTGCCGGTGCTGCAGCAGGGAGGACCAGAGCAACAGCACTCGGGACTCTGCAGCTCATGGAGCCCGGACAAATGCAGCAGGCACTAATGAGGACAGGAAGCTCCAGAGAAAGCCAAAAGTTGAAATTTGTGTGGAAGGGAGGCATTTGTATCTCTTGGGCTAGACGTGTGTACTACCGCATCTTTAGAATTTTACTGGAAGAGGTAATAGGAAAAATGAAAATGGCTTTAGGAGTGGTTGCTTGCTGGTCACTTAGCCTGATTTTTCCAAGCTGTGGATCACAGTTCCTTGATTTGGAGAAAAAAGTAAAAAATGGTTTGAAAGGTTTTTATAAACTGCAAACTTCAGTAAGATATGTGATGGTTCCTGGATTTTAGCCACTGAGACTATATCTGTGTTAAATTATTTTTCTGGTTTAAGACATACATCAAGTACACAAAAATAGCTCAGAGTTAAAGATTAAAATTAGCAAATGAGTAGTTCATAATTAAAGTCTCATGATGGAGGAAGTGGCATTACATTGAGGAGATACTGATGTCAGATCCAACTTCTGCTCATTAGTAGTATCAAAATATTGGTAGGATGTCTTTACAGTTTGGAGCCAGGGCTTGTCTATGCACAGAAGTTTCTTTGTTTTCTCCTAAATTACTCAACCTCCGAGGATTCACACGTAATGGTACGAAGGTTTGAATGCCGACATCGATCATTCTTTCAAGACTGGAGAAATAAGCCGTGTGCCTATATCAGAGCAACTGAATTCTGTCTTGTACTGGAGCAGTTACAGATCCTAGTGAAATAATATGGCTTTAAACAGAACAGTAAAGCAAAACCCAAAATAATATGAACCAGTGTTTTCTGGTATTACTGAAGTGATAGACCTCTCCATCACTTCAGTTACAAATCTGTCAGGGAAGTCAGGCAGGTACAACAACTGGATTTATTTGTCAGGACCTGGATGACACCTTTGCTTGGAGTGAGTCCTGGCCCAGCTGGAGCCGTGCCCTGCTCTGTGCAGAGCAGCTCTGTGCCCGCCAGATGGGCATCCCCCCAGGTGATGGGCTTACCTGGCTGTAGCTCCCCCAGCTCTGTCCCATCCCCAGCCCAGGCTGGGGCCATTCCAGTTTTTTGCCTTGTTTCACTGCCACTTTGGTGTGGCCAAAGGTGTATGGCCTGTGTGCCCTGCGGCCCATAAGCTGAGGGAGCAATGTCCCTGTAGAAAAGTCCTGCAAGACCCTGTTTGTTGTTACTCCAGTCTCACTTAAGCCCAGATTTAAGGGAGGCTGAGGTGGTGGCAGGCCCAACAAGAGCTCTGTGCACAGCTGGGCTTGCTGGCTGCACATCTGCCCAGCCTCAGAATCGCCAGATTCGGTCAAACCACAAAGGTCTGTGCAATTAATGACAGACTTTGACCTACTTCATATTCCTTTATTGTCTTTGGCCTTGTCTACATGGGGAAATTACACCAATCTAGTTTGAGTCTGTTTTTAAAGTGATTTGATTAACCCGATGTGACCTTGTATAAGGACATTCTTATTTTGGTTCAGATGAACTTCTTTGGGTTCAACCAAAACCTGCACTTAGTCAATTTGCACAGAACCGAAATTAGACATGCCTAAACTGGAAGGGGAACTGATGTCTCTAAATAATGACACAACTTTCTCATGAAAGCAGAACCTTCTGTAGAATCTGGAACAGAGTGTAATTACTGACAAATCTGCAGGCAAGTGAAAGCTATTCATAGCAAAGGTTTCAAAAGAACCCAGGGAAAACAGGCAAAACTTAAATATCTTGGTGAGACGAATGAAGAGGTGCCAATAATCCCAGTCCTGGAATACAGAAAGCAATGGCACAAGGCTTGCATAGCTTGCAAGACTCTCCCATGGCTCTTCAGATGCAGAAGAGGGCAACCATTTGTCTCCTTTTCAGGGAGTCCCTGCAGAGTCAGAAAATAAAAAAGCAATGCAGGAAATGTTAAGCCAGCTGGTTTGGACACAACAGTACCCAGCGTCTCATGACGTATTTTGTAGGAAAGAATAATTAAACATGGAAATAATGAGGAAGCAGGCTAAATTACAAGATTTTATCAGAGATGGATTGTTCTAGACTAATCTAACATCTTTTTCGTATAACAGATTATTTAGGTGGGGTAGGGTAGGAATATCCTTTATCTAAAGCCAAGCATTTGATACCATGCCCCACAGGGTGTTACAGCTTAAAGTGAAGATGGTGGCTCAAGACAAGAATTTAAAGGTGGAAAAGAACCTGGCCAAAGAAAGGATACAGCCATTGCATGCAAATAAAGTTTTCTGAGGGGGAAGAGGTATTCAGAGAAAGTCATCAGGGTGGAGGGAGATTGCTGGTGGTGCTGCCTCGGGACCAGCCTTGGACCTGTTGAGTGGATCTGCTCCGACCTGTGTGCAGGGTCTGGGTGTGTGCCCAGGAGCTCTGCAGGATGGCAAAAACTTGGGAGGTATTGTCAGCAGAGAGTATATTATCACACAAAAGGAATTTAGGTGACTTTGTTGATTGGGAGTGATAGACAGAAAATGGCATTTAATAGTGCTGAGTGCAAAGTCAAGTAAAGTTGTAAGCATGGAGACCAGTAACTAGAATTTCCAGTGTGAAATAGGTTGTCCATGACAGAAGGGAGGGATGTGGATGCACTGGCTGCTCAGAAGATACCTGGGAGTAAGCACTGAGATACAGCTGGGAAAGGGACCACTGACATCCTTGGATACCAAAGGAAAATAATAGGAGAAATTCAGGGAAATGTGACACGATCATTTGTACAAATCATTGTACAGAGTGTCAGTAAAGAGCTCCACGTTGCTTTTGGAGTGGTTTACTGATGTTTCGCATAGTTCTGGACACCCCTGTCAGGAAAACGTTTAATTACAGTGGTAGGAGGGCTAGAGATATGGTTAAACAAACAGACCACCACAGTGTACAAAGTGAGGTTAAAGAGCATCATTTATTTAGCTCTGGCCAGGTGAACCAATAAAAGGACCATCTACATTGGGGTATTTTACACACAGTTGGTATTTTACACACGCTTTTACACACTGTATAGCAAGAGGGCAGAAAAAATAAGGTGAAAGATAGCATCTGGACTAGATCAAATTTTCCAAATTGGTCATGAATAAATTTGGGTGGGGAATTAGAAGAAAGCTCATAGCTACCCAAGGATTGAAGTTGCATAAGAGTCTTTCAATTAGGGTAGTTTTGAGATAGATCTTGATAATCTTATGAAAGAGATTAGACAATTAAATTAGAGAGTTCCCGGAGATAGGAAATTACATTTGCAGAGTTAGTTCTTTGGTCTGGAGTGTAGTCACATTTTTAATGTATGCTTGAAAGGAGAATGGATCTTGTTTGTTTAAACTTTTAACCCCATGTATCAAGTCTTCTGCTGTTTCCTTGGGAGATGAGGTAAAAAAATCATTTTCTCTGTTGCTGTGGGTTTCAATCTTTTTTCTCTCACATCTGAGTTTGTCTCAAGCGTTAGACATTGAAAGTGTACAGTGCAGACTCCTTGTAACATTAGGCATAATTGCCTGCAGATTTTTCTGGCATGCGCCCTGATTCAACCTGTTTATCAGATTTTGGGCCAGAGATGTTTTTCCTTCGGACTGTATTGCCAGCAATGGTATTATACTTCATGGTGTATTTTCTTGGATCTGTTGCTGGTATAAACATGTGGCTCCATGGACATCAGTACTGGCAGTGATCTTCACCTGCCCTTTGCTGTGTCACAGAACAGTTTAATCTTACATGCTTCTTTTGTGTATCATAAGTTTATTGTATGACGTCAGGATGTGTTCTTGGGCTTCTGGTGCTGCTTGGCAGGTTGAAGAGATGTTGTTGTCTTCCAGCATTGTTTTCCAAGACTGGAGTGCTGGGTTGGTGTTCCCTTTTAACCTGATATTCCTAAAATAAGTTGGAAACCTGGACTTAGTATCATCTCTGCTCTGGTGCTGATCGGAGCAAAATTCTCTGAATCATGCAGGATAAAATCTAGAAGTGACTGCTGACCATTAGTGATGAATTAGTAACTTTAAAAACAGTGTGGTTAGTGTAAAGCTAAATGTATGATGTCCATCGTATTACAAGAGAGAAGGAAGTAGATGAAACAAGACAGAAATGAAGCAGGAAAGGAAGAAGGAAAACAGCTCAACTTAGCCTGCAGCAGAGATCGCCTACCTGCCAATCTGCCTGTAAAGGGAAATTGAAATATTGAAAATCGTCCATGCCAATGAGGGTAGCACTGAGATGGCAGAAGAGGAAGTGTGTTAACCAAACTCCATGGAGCTGTTGAAACGCGTTGAATCATCTGACTGACTTGAGTTCTTAGGCAAACACAGTTGTACAAGTGATTAATTTGTCAGCATTCCTTCGGTGCGTAACGCTATGGTAACCGAGAGGCTCGCTAAACATTGCCACGGAGAACGCTGCAAAACATCTTCCTTTGGGAGAGAGGGAGGGGGCCAGAGCAAGGCCTGGGAGCTCTGACTTGGCAGGACTGATGCGCACACACACACAGACACACACACACCTGAGCAGGTGCAATTGCGCTCCTGCTGCGGGTGGTGGGAGGTGAGCACCGGGCGGTTTGTGGGCCACGCACGTGTTCCAGCAGTGATCAGAGAGGTGACCCTGGCTAACAACTGCCTTCAGCCTGATCTGTTCAGAGCTGACAGACTGGGACGGCTGTACCACCCTCCTGCTGGATCCCCCAGCAGGCAGGGACAGCGAAGGATTTGGTGTTCCTCACACCACTCTCCCATGGCATGGAGAGCTCTGCTAACCCTGCACGTCTCCTTCCATCAGCTTCTGGGACCTCAGCTCTTCAGGGCTGCTCTGCAGGGGCCTGTTGTGTGAACTAGAAATGTGTTTTCAGAGTTTTACACCCAGTTCCCGGGTTTTGGCTGGCTGCTGTGTGGCACCTGCACTTCTCTGTGCCCTGGCTCTGGGCAGAGCCTTCACCCCTCTTTATCCAGCAGCAGCATCACAGCTCAGCAGAGACCTGCCCTGGGCCTCTGTCTCCCCAAGATTATGGAATATTCTGAGTTGGAAGGATCATCGAGGTGTTCCCCCTCACCTATAAGTAAATGTGAGGTGCTCTGTTGAGTGGCAGTTAGGGGCAGATTGATTAACTGATTGACTAATAGATAAATGCAGAGATATTTGTAGGTGTGTTTATTCTTGTTTACAAACTGCCCAAGCCTAGGCAAGATTTTCAAGTATGTAGCAATGGCAGGAATCATATCCATAAAAATGCTAATCTCCTCTCTTGCTTCATCTGTTCAGCCCACAAACACATGCATACACACATGCTTAAATTAATAAGGTTTGTTGGTTCTTTTCTGGGTTCAGCCTACTTTGATCTTGGTTTAATGCAGAGCACAGTGCAGTGCGTTGCTTCTGGACAATAAAGTTTTGATCATAAACAACATATTGAGTAAACCATTTTTTGGATAATTAATGAGCAATAGATGAGCTGATAAGAGCTCCCATTGCCGATAGGTATTTTGGTATTTTGCACAGACGTAGCAGCATTATAGGAAGATTTTCAAGCCAATGCAGAGGCTTTATCTGAAGGGAATGAGATAAACCCCTGGCCCTGGTGAAGACAAAGGTTGAACTTCCACCAGCTTCTTTGCGGGGACCCCTCCCAAAGTATCAGCTGATGAGAAAAATTCATGTCCCTGGGAGTCAGCCCTTGGGTTTAGGCTGTTCAAAGCTCTGCTGCACAAACTGCAAATAGGTGTTTATGTATAGAGGAGGATGCTGTGTGTTTGGTCCACTGCTGGCTTGTCACAGCAAAGGCAGCAATTAGGGAGGCTCTAATAGCTGGCTCGGAGGGTTACACCCCTTGCCCAGGAAGTTTGACCATAAACCTGTTTGTCCTGTCTCTGAGTGCAGTGTACACTGGCTCAATTTACAGAAACTTAAAAACATTCGCTCCGATCAAACTGCTTCCAATCAAATTTTATTAAGTGATGTATTAATGCGTGTGTGTTAAATGAGTCACGTGAGACAAAAAGGTGGGACTTGGGGTTGACTCTGCTACTGATGTTTATATTAAAGACGAGTATTAATAGTTTGCCTTTTCTCTTGAACAGTTGTAATGGCTTCCTTTTGGGGCAGGCTTTCCATGGAAAGGGCACAGCAGGAAGTATTAATAAAACGAACTCTTTGTGCTAATCTTAACACCTACATTTTCTGTTTAATTTTGCTTATGCAGAGGGCTGAGCCTTCTCATTAGCGGAGACAATGTGTCAACATGGGAAAAGTGAGTTACTGCGTTTTCTTTCCGTCATAAACTCTGGGGCTAAACCTCCCACGCGGCAGCAGTGATGTGGAGCTGTGTCATTGCCCGGGGAGCTTACGCTGGCCCTTGAGTGCCAGTCCTGACAAATTGGGGCAGACAATTCCTGTTGCTCATTCTGCTGCAGCGTGGACTTCCGAGGAAGCACTTTTATTATCTGAGCCATCCTCACATCTCATGGGGCTTGGCCTTCCAGCAGCAAGACCTCCTGGTAGCTGTGTCTCGCTGGGACTGGAGCTGAAGTCCATTATTTGGGGAAGTTTGAACAAGTTAGGAAACCTTGCTGAAAATTATTTTACGTGGCAAGATTGTCTACAGTTCTGTTTCTCGATTTTCTGGACATGATTCAAGAGTGTGGAAGGAGAGGCTCCCAGAAGAAGGTTGTTGGAAGGGAAGTGTATGTGATTCTGCAATAGTCCTGGTATATTGTCTGGAAAGGGCAAAGATCCATTGTGTAAAATGGGAGAGGAATAATTGCAAAAAAAAATGGACTAAAATTGCCACTGAGCCATTTGTAAACCTGAAACATGGCTGAGTCAGAACTTTGTCTTATCCAGGGCACATGTTTTGAATCTGGAGCTGAATTCCTTATCTTGGATATATTCATGATTAAAAGGGCAGGGAGTGTTCAAATGGAGTCTGAAGTGTCAGAATGATGAGTTTGTTGGTAGTATGCTCTTGTGACTAGAACAAAATTTTTATTTTCACTTGGGGGATGAAAAAAAGATTGATGCCAATAAGCACAACTTCTGTGTTTTGATTTTTTTGAAGGAAAGCATGTGAATATTAATAAATGATCCAGCTGGAATAGCATCTTTCTTGAAAATCGTCCTTAGAGATAGTGTATTATATTAGCAAACGTGAATTTAGTTGTACAGTAAGTGAAATTTTATAAATCATCAACTTTTGAAATAAGTTGCAATGCTGAGGAAATTTTTCTGGGATTTCCTAATACAGTCTGGTTTGAATTGTTTGAATAAGAAGAGATATTGGTGAATAAATCAGATAATGAGCTGCTTTACATAGAAGGCATAATGCCGATTTATGATGTATAGAAGTCCTAAGAGAGATGAATTGCCAGTTTAATCTTCTTTGGATTGTGTTTGAAATCTACTTTTATGCAGCATTTCTGACTGTTTCAGAGATTACTCTTCAGACACTTACGTAGACTTCATTTCTATTTGAATTACAGCTCTGCAAGGTCATTTGCAGGCAAATGTTGATTTATTTCACTTCTTTTGTAGTCCCTTGACCTAGAGGTGAAACTTGGTAAGTGTTGCCAAAAGTTTTCTTTTGACCTAGATGCTCTTGTCAGAACTTAGGAAGCCCAGTTATCACCCTTACCAGGAGGAGTAATAGGGACCACCTCTGTTGTCATTGGAATCTTTGGCACCATGTGGCTGAGCTTTGCAGTTGATCTGAGAGGAATGGAGATTTCTCCTTTGCTCTTGCAGAAATAAGGAGCATATTGAGAAAAATACTTCTTTTTCCCACTTTTCTTTGGTAAGTTCTTTTGATAAATTTCCTGTGGAAAAGAGGATTGCTGGATGAACTAAATTAACCAAACATTAGACTTCTCTCTCTAATAGTACATAGGCATAGACAGCTTTTATTTGAGAAAAAATTTGTAATTATTTTTTTGTCTTTCCTGACATGAACATCATGCTTTATGAGGGTATAATGTCAATCAGCTTTATTAGCAGCTGATTTTTCTCCCAAACTTGCAACACTTGCAGCAGCTTCCATCAAAGGGCCCCGATGGGGCAACGCTGGTGAAAGGATGACGTGCAGCGTGGTGGAGCAGGATTGCTGCTCTGCATAAAGGAAGCAAGCAGCTGGGAGATATTAAAAACTTCTGACAGGGATAGGAAGATAATTCTCAAGATAATTCTGCATCAAGCTCTAGCTTCTGTCTCTTGCCAGGCTTCTCAAGCCCTGGGTCACAAGGTTAGAGAAAACTGTGGGCTGGTTGTGTCATCCTTCAGCTGCAGATGCAGCAGAGCTTCCCCAGTGCAGTAACCAGACCCGGGGAGTCTGTCTTCACCCTCCCATCGAGGATGATGGTTTCCAAAACATTAACATTCATGTCAGGTCTAGATAGGGATCAGCAGAGGCTTAAATCCCTGTCAGGAACAGATGTGAGATACCTAATCAGTTATTTCCTAAGGAAAATGAGTTTGATTGCATGAATAGTTGTAAATATTTCATTCAGCAGTTCAGCTACTACAGCAATGGTAAACAAGCTTCTGAGGCTGAAGAGAAGCATTTTGTGGCACTGTACTTGATTTCTTATTCATTTTGAGTGTAGAAGAAATAAGTTTAGGTACTTCGGATTACATTTTGTGACAGCACTGATCATAACCAGGGGCTCACTTTGAAGACAGCCAAAGAGAATCATTGAGAGGTTTGGGTTGGAAGGGACCTTAGAGATCATCTAATTCCAACCCCTCTGCCAGGGGCAGGGACACCTTCCACCGGACCAGATTGCTCAGAGCCACACCTGGCCTTGAACACTCCTGGGGATGGGTATGCCCAGCTTCTCTGGGCAAACTGTGCCAGGGCTTCACCACCCTCACAGTGAAGGATTCCCTGCTAACATCTAATCTAAATCTAATCCCAGTTAGTTTAAAACCATTCCCCCTTGTCCTATAAACACCTGCCTATGTAAAAAGTATCTCCCTCTCTTTTTTATAAGTTCCCTTCAGTTTTTGAATGCCACAGTGAGGTCTCCCCAGAGCTCTCTCTTCTCCAGGCTGAGGAACCCCAGCCCTCTCAGCCTGTCTCCATAGCAGAGGTGCCTCAACCCTCTCATCATTTTTGTGCCCCTTCTCCAGGCTCCCTGCAGCAGGTCCACGTCTTTCTCGTGCTGAAGCCCCCAGAGCTGGATGCAGAACTCCAGGTGGGCTCTCATGAGGGCAGAGCAGAGGGGGAGAAGCACAATCCTTAACATCCCCACCCCTGATGAGCGTGGCCAGCTCAGTCCCAGCTGAGTGTGCAGTGCCCTCAGGAGGAGCGCAGAGCTGGAATTCTGCCGCTGGGAGATGTTCATGGAGTTCACTGTAGCAAAATCTGGCTTGGACAGGCAGGTGACAGCCTGAGCACCCATCCTCTGCCGTGGTGCCAAGTTGGTGTGGTGCTGAGCGCAGCCCTGGTGCGGTGGCTGAGCCAGGATGAGGTGCCCCTTCAGGCAGTGGCTGCCTCATATCTCAGCTGCCTCTTTGAAGGACTTGCTCTACAAAATAATTAGGGACACAGCTTTAATTCCTTGTTTGTTTTGCACTTCTCACTTGTTAAAATTAAATTGGAAAAAACTTCGACATTAAGTCAGGGTGGGTGTAATACCAGTTTTGAAGTAGATAAGGGTTTCACTACTGATCTCTTGCACAGAAAAAAAGGCTTCTGAGACCAAGGAAAGGAAGGAGGAAGTTAGCTTTTCTCTCTGCCTAATTGAATGTTTTCCCTGTTTGAGTTTCAGTTGAACCTCTGTGTAGTTTGCTGGTGATTTTTAGCAGATGTGCGCGTAAGCAGGGCACTGAGGAAGGAGGCTGGGAGTACAGATGATGTTCACCTCTCAAACGTGGTGTGGAATTCTGAGGAAACTGGGACTGCCAGCTAAAGGTCATGGGCACTTTTAACTTGTGCTGCTGGCTTCATGCTCCTGTGTAGATGTTTGTCAGGAATCTTGCTGGCCTTGGTGGCATTCCATAGTTAGATTATCATAGAAATAAGCTCCATGTGTTTTTTATACATGTACATTACAGTGTGAGTCCTTTCATCAGCTGATTTTAATGTGGATTTTCTCAGCCAGCCTAATTTTGTTCTGTTAAATACAGTAACAGGCATTATTATTATATGGTTATACAATTTAAGGTGCTTTAGTCAGGAAGGCCCTAGGTAAAATACTCATGCTTACCCTAATTCTGGAAAACACAAAAATATCCTGCTGTTTTCACCCCAGAATTACACAGATGGTTAAAGATGGAGACACGTGCCAATGGATCTGGATAAATGAAGGGCCAAGCTCTAAATGCCCTTTCACTCTGTCCCAGGTGAAATAAGTTCTCACACTGCAGCCTTTTCAGCTGGGCTGGTCTCTTACTTGAAAACCAGGGAGCAGAGGTGTCGAAAATTCGTGTCCACCACCTTTGTCAGTCCCATCCATGCAGCCAGGATTGCTCAGCAGCATGGCAGTGTCCATTGCTACTGCCATCAGCTTACTTAAGTAAAGGAGAGTTATCCTTTAAGAGAGAGGGACCCACATATTTCATTTAGTGGTCATACTGGAGTGTTGATTTTGATTGATACTAGGAGCATTCCTTAGAACTGGACTATTGCAGGTGTGAAGTAAATCATATTTTAAAATATTCGCTCTGCTTGCGCAATTGTAATAACCCACAGACAGAATTTAGATGTCCAGAAAAAACACATTTGTCCTTAATATCAAGGGTGCCCTTCTTTAAGGAATGTGACCAGTTCTCTGTCCTGCATCCTCCCTGCACCCTGAGGAGGGGATTTTATGAGAAATCCTCCTGTCCATGCTGCAGTGGGGGACAAGGGACACTGCAGCACTGGTCAGAGCAGCTGAAGAGACCAGAGTCTCTTTGAGGGCATGGCAGTAGAAACGTTGCTGTTTGATCTGTTCCCTTTCCCTGACCTCTTTTTTTAATCAAATCTTTTTTCTACATTAACATTATCTGGGAGGGGCACATTTTTTCTGGTCTTCGATCGTTAAAGGAAAAAAACCCTCCAAGAAAATCCCCCAAGTGAATTGGACATTCATCCATGCTGAGTCATATTTTTTTTATTATGACTGATTATCCAGCCAGCCATGCAAATAAACTGTAAGCGGGGAAAAAAGGACGTGTGTGAATAGCTTATCTACGACAGAATGAGGCCTTGGGTCTTTGTGCATGATATGTGTAACAATAATGACCTAGCATGAAAGTGTTCCAGTGACTGACATATTTGCAGTCTAAAAAAGATAAGAAAGTAATGAGAGAGAGTTCTGTGGATCTTCTGTGTTATCTTTTCTTCTTCCTGAAGGAAAGTTTTACTTTCTCATTATACTTCTAGTGCATATCCATGGTACCATGCAGGATGATGAATATGATTGCATTTAATTGTTTAAATATTGGTTTATTCCCGAAGCTTTCAAAACAAATAACCATCTTTTGAGGAGCTAGTTGAGAAGCGATGTGGGCAAGATACTGCAAAAGAGAATACTGGATGTGAAGTTAAAAATGCCTCAGAGAAGAGACAGAGAAGCGTGTGGGGGTGTTTTTAAAAAAGGAGGAAATACTCCAGTTACTTTATTACCAAGATCAGTTATATTATTAGCAATACCAGCATAAGCACCGACAATTCTTCTTGATAAAAACTTACAAACTTCAATAGTTCATCCTTGCTGTATCAGAAGAGGAATTACAGTTGGGCCAACATCTTTTCTGTTGCATCAGTCTTCTAGTGTTACTTAATGCAAATACTACAAATGAGTACAACTTTGTCCAAAATACATTTGCTGACTATATTTGTCATCTGTCTTCTTCACGGTAAACAAGAAGAGACATCTGTGGAGAAGGTCTGGTAGCCACAG
The DNA here is from genome assembly GCA_013397315.1 of Donacobius atricapilla. Taxonomy (NCBI): domain Eukaryota; kingdom Metazoa; phylum Chordata; class Aves; order Passeriformes; family Mimidae; genus Donacobius; species Donacobius atricapilla. Next base: position 620,409 of record WBMY01004375.1, read on the forward strand.
AAAATATTTTGCATCCCAGTCTCTAAGTGGTGCCATTATGAGCTATTCTCAGCTCAAAGGGCCGTTCTCTAGGGCAGCTGAAACACAGATGGAGATTTGGTGTTTGTGCCCCTTTGCGACCGTATTTTATATTTGCAATGCGAGGAGCAAAAACACTGGGTGGAAAAGTGCCACTTCAGGACACCTGCGAGTGATTTTGGAAATTGCCAGTAATGAGGTGGGTTTTCTCACAATAGTGCTCGAGTCTAGCCCTCAATCATGCTCTTGAAACAAGTGGGCTCAGCCCTTATGAAAGGTGTTTACTTACTCAGCTCTAAGGCACAGGCCAAGAAATAACTTGATCGGATTAGCCGAGTTTGAACAGGAGCAGCAGCAAATAGAATCAAATGAGTGTGAACGATGCTGCTGTGCTCTCTATTAGAAAAATATCTGCCAGCTGCCATCGCAGAGAGTAATCCTGCAAGATGCTGACACCTCCAGTCTGCCTTGCCCGAGGGAGCTGCGCCAGGGCACTTCAGGCGTGCAGCTCCCGTTCCTCACCTTAGCTGAACAATGTTGTTTTTCTCTGAAATCCTACTTTTCCCTGTTATATAAAGGCTGGCTCTTTTCTGCCTCCTGCCTCTTGAAAGGCTCTTGAACGCTTACAGGGACTGAGTGCATTGCTGGTTATTCTCAGCTGCGAGATTACAGAGATGGCAGTGGTCAGGTCAGTGGGGCATGAGCATGGCTCAGCTGGAGAGCAGATGTGAGCAGATCATTTAAGGAAAGCAGCTGAAATTCTGGGAGCCAAATGAGGATAAGACAAACTCTGAAATCTAAGGGCTTTGTTTAAATGCCTTTTGACCTAGGTGCAAATTATAACTGATATGTTATATGTTATAAAATGTGACTGATTACACCTGGGATGCTCCAGAATTAAGCACACCAAGAGGGTAAAGAAGTTTCTTGTGGTTGAACTTGAATGCTTAAAGCCAAAGATGTAAAATGAGGTCAGTTAGCTCAGCTGCAGTGAATCCTTTGATATTCATTTAATGGATAAGTAGATATGACTCTGAGCTTGCAGGGAAGACTTTGAATTTTAACTACTAAAGCTCTTTATAATTTTCTCACAGGTCTTTTACATAAACTGGACATTGGGAAGCTTTTCTTTAAGGAGAGCGTGGTCAAAAACTGAAACAGGCTGCCAGGAGAGCTGGTCAATTCCCCAAGCCTGACAGCATTTAGGAGGAATTTGGACAATGCTCATAATATCACAGTTTATTTGGTCAGCCCTGAAGTGGTCAGGCAGATGGACTAGCTGGTCATTGTAGGTCCCTTCCAACTGAAATATTCTGTTTTATTCTATTCTGCTCAGCAGTTAAACTGTACAGACAGGTAGTGCTGTTCCACTTCTGCTGCAATACCACACAGGTCTCCTCAACTTGTTCCCTCTTTTCTTCTGCTTCTGAACCAGAGGTGAGAGGTGGTTTACTCTGGCAGATCCATTGTGTTCGCAGTGTTTGGTTTGAGGTACTGGTTGAAATGGAAAAGTTGAGCTCTGGATGAGGAACTGGATTCTTCTCTGATACAGGGAGTCTTTCAGTCTGGTTCAGACCTATCTCTAATCCTTTTGTCGTAGTATTTCCTTTTATTGAATAGCTTCCTTATGTATTGAATTCCAGAAATTCCAGATTGGTGATACACATGGGGAACAGATTGCAACAGAGAGCAGTTTTAATTACTCAAGTCTAGAATTACTGAGGCAGAACATTTTTTCGTCATGTTGTTTGAAAAGGGAGAAGAATCTTCCCTTTTTTGTTTTTTATAGGAAAAAGTTTGAGATCAAGTGACTCTGAGCTGCCCTTTCATTGGTCATTCAGTGATCACTTGAGGAAAAAATAATGAACTGGGTTTTCCCCCCCTTCTTCATTTGAAAATCAGGTCTTCCCAGTGCTGTGTGTTTAAGGGAGTTCTAAGACTTTAGTCTTAGATGCTTCAGGAAGCTTATTTTAGGAGGGAGGACTTGACTGAGTGCCAATAGACAGAGCTAATCATCAGGACATCTGGATTCACTTCTTAGCTCTGCTGCATGACCTTGGGTCAATGATTTAGGTCGAGTTTTTCCAAAATGTTCAGTATTTGTAGGTGCTTTTGCTAGATTTCAGCGTTACTGAAAATTAGGCTGTAACAGCATTGACTGTTTCAAATTCAGCTTCCCAAAACTGGGACACTTGTAAAAAGGAGACAGAAGTAAAAATGTGTGGCCCTGTTTCCTCATTTCTACAACAAGGATGGATAACTGTGTTTGTAGAGTGTGCTGAGACTTCCTGAGGTAAAAGCATCAGGCAGGAGAAAGGATGGCAGCAAGCTGCTTGCAAAGTGTCAGAAAAGCAGACATTGTTTAGTAGAAATCAAAGGGTGCCGAACAGGGACCAAAATTCCAAGGGTTCAGCAGCCAAAGGGCTCCCCAGACTGTGTAGAGGAGCAAGCGGATGTAAGAAGTGCAGCAATGATGGGGCCAAAGGCCATTTTCAGCTGCCTTCCCACCTGCTCCCAGTGGCAGAGGAGCGGCTGAATTGCCCTTTCTTGGAAGGGGCGTCCAGAGACACAGGACTGGTCCCAGTCAGGGTGTTTTAGGTGCAGCAAGCTGTGTGCTTCTGGCAGAGTCTGATCTGTGTCACACACAGTCTGGGCATGCCAGAGAGGGGCAGGCCTGCTGGGCAGGTGTGGAGCAGCTCTGCTGAGCATCTCAGAGAGGGGGAGAGTCCCGGTGGTATCAAACTGCTTTGCTGGGTAGGGCTGGGAGCTGCTGGGCTCCTGCTTTCAGGGCTGGGGAGTTCATCACTTCCATGGCTGCACCCTGACTCCAGTGCTGACTGGGGCTGCTGTCAGGATTTAAAATGAGCCGAGGCACATTTATGGAGCCGTGGCCGGGCAGTAATGCTTGCAGACAGAAGACACTTTCGAAAGAAAATCCTCCGGTCCGCAAATAGCTCCTACCATCTGCTGGTCCTGCAGACGGGGAGTAGATGCATCATGAAGCCAAATCATGCACAGTGTTTTTGCCCCACTGGAGCAGAACATTTCTGCAGTGTGGTCCTGAAACCACCTAGGACCCACTTCTGACCCACTTGAAGGCCCCTGTTTTTACTGTACTGAGCAAGCAGCCCCTCAGGCCTCACATTTTATTTTTGCAATAGGAGTTCAACCTCCAGCACGAGCAAACACAAAGCACAGGTGCTCATCTCCTTATCTGTACCATCCTCATCCATCTGAAATGCATTTTATATACAAGATGGAGAAAGGCAAAGAAGAAGCAAAGCAAAAAATGCATTGTTTGAGGAGAAAAAGAGAACAGCTAAGGACATGAAGGCTGCTATTGCCTCTTTCAATGAACTGGTAGTTGCTGGGTGTGTTCTCTTACTCAGAAAAGTGGAGGAGAAGGTATTTCGTTCAGTTAGGTCACTGATTTTTTTCTTTGCTGTCTAGTGATTACATTTATTCTGTGCACAGGGAGAGCTCAAGGCATAAAGTGGGCAGTTTAATGACACGTAGACTTTATGTAGCTCTCTGCTTAGGATGAATTTCACACACAGTAAACAGAAGAGGAATTACAAGAGGGATTTCAGGGTGATGCATCCGAACAGGCAGCTTTGACATGTTTGTCTTTGTTGCCAAAACAAAATCCAAACCCGAAAAAGGACCCAGTGACCTCACTTAATGCCACCGATGCAGCTGCTGCGAGCTGTGTCCTCTTGGTGGGAGTAATGCACAGCATCTCCCAGCGAGTCTGGCAATCCCTGAAAATGCAGCAGGAGGGGTCAGGGTGCCCAGCACCAGCTTCACAGACACTTCTGCAGAAGGTAACACTGCTGACAGAGCAGAGTGCTGGTTTCTTTCAAAGCTGTCCTTTGCTGGTTGGCTCTGAGAGTGTTAAAACTCTTCAGAATGAAACCCTGAAATGAGCCAGAATTTCAACACCAGGTTGATGATCAGTTGGCGTTCAAATTTTTTAAGCTGGAGAATCACTAGGTTTTGGAGGAATTTTTTTTTTTTTAGCTTGTTCAGTCACTATTTTAATTGCTGAAATTTATTGGGTTAACCTTCCCACATCCCCCACTCCTTCGTGATTTGGCAGAGAAGTGAAGAGGATAGGAAGTGGCCTGAGGCAGGAGTAAGGGCTCTCTGCTCACCTCCCTTCCCGAGCACCCAGCAGCAGTGGTTACCTAACTCCCAGCATCGGGAGGTGAGCATTGCAGGAGTCATCCTGAATCTCACCACGGCTTTCCTGGGAAGAAATTGCTCTTGGTATTTTTTTGCAAATTGCTGTGAAGTAAAATATGTGTTTATGCGCTCGCCCCCACACACATGCATTTGCATCGTTTGGATCAGCCAGAAACAGAAACACGGTTTAAAGAGCTGGAAGTTTTGGAGAACGTTCTGTTCAAAAGACTTTTGACCATTCATTTTCAATATTCCTGCCTTCTCTGTAGCTCTGTGTTCCTTTTCTGTAAGCAGTCCCCTGAAAACACAATCTCAGCTGCTGTGGAAAGATTGACTGTGAACAGCTACCTTTGCTCTCATCCTACATGAGGGAAAGCCACGTTATTATTTGAGGATTATTTGGCTCTTTGTCTGAGTCAGGTATGGTAAAGAATTGTTTATAGGTTGGATATCATCATTTCATACGACAACACTCATTTATTTACCTTTCCTGTAGTAACTGAATGGCAACAACTGAACTCAGGTATTCACCCAAGACTGCAGAATAAATATTACTTGTAAATGTGTTCTTATCCTACCCTGCTTGTGCCAGAAGTACAGTTTTGTATTTCTTAGGGTTGTGAATCAGTGTTTTGCTTTTTGCCATGTTTTGGGAATTTTAAGGGGCCGTTAGACAAATTGGTAGAATTAATTAGATGCATGCTCTTCTTGTTACAGAAACCCCAGAGACATTTTGAATAATAGTCTACAGTGTTGTATGTGCACCCTGCAAGGTTCAGCAGTTTGCTAGAACAGAGCAAACTTGGCAAGCTATTTTCTCCAGATTCTGATAAAAAATCCTAGAGAACAAAATGTTCCAGGAATCATCTTTTCTTTTAAAGATGTTTAGTAGAAACATCTAAAAACTAACAGATATATCTGTTAGTTTTTAATCCTTTTCCGCCTTTCTTTTTTCAGAAGCACCATATATTGGTAAACAAATAAACAAAAAAACAAACCACCACCCGCAAAAACAAAACAAAAAAAACCCCTACTGTTATTCCTGGCTGTATCTTTCATTTCACTTTTGTGCTGAATCACAGTGTTCCGTTACAGCCTTTTTTATGGAGTAATTGTTTCGTACAATCCATTTTCTTTGGACACTTTTTAGCTTCTGTCTGAAGCTGTTACTGCCATAATAAATGTAGTCATATATCTGCCACAGGTAACAAGCTAAATTCAGTGCTCAATAAAGCAGGGGAGAGCGTGCTGTAGGTAAGTCAGTGCATTGAGATGCAGCAGTTACAGTGGTAGCACAAAAACTCCACTTCGGGCAGGTTAACAAAGGGGAAACACAGAACATTTGGTTCTGTCCTGCACTGCCCACCATCACCCATGTTCTAGCAAACAAAGATGCTGTGTGAAAACACAGGTACAGTCATGGTGCCCCCAAAGAGTCCCAGGCCTGGGCAAGCCAAGCTCCCACAGTGAAATGCCTGAAACTGAGACCATTGTGCATTTTTTCTCTTTTTGAGAAGAGGAAGGTGAAGAACGTGGAGAAGAAAAAGCAATGGAAAGATGAAGGCGGGTGATGTAAGAAACAACAAGATGGGGAGAAACCATGTTCAAGAGAGATCCAATTCTCTGCATTGTGATCCAATGGATGTTAAGGGATTAAGGGAGGGAAGGGCAGAAAAGAGTAAAGAACAACAGAGGGCAAGGCATGGCAAGGAGAGGGTGAAATAGAGGCAGAAAAAATGAAGCAAGCAGATCAAATAACACAGGCATGCAGCTCCTTTGCCACACCTGGCTTAGTCTTTGCATCGCTGTGTGATGCCTTCACGCTGGGCTGGGGCACAGCCGTGGCGAGGCCGTGCCCTGTGGGCAGCTCTGGCAGCTGGGAATGGCCCTGCAGTGCCAAGCTGCTGCCCACTCGCTGTGCCACTGGGACAAACATCTGTCTCCGTGTGACAGGAGGCTGGTGGGAGCACAGGGGGAGTGGCACAGCACCTTCCCCTGCCGAACAACCGCAGGGATTCGGCCACACTGTTTGGTTTTTCAGATGCCGTTTACATAAGCATCTTAGAGCTGAACCAGTAGCACTTTGCTGAAGAGGTTAAATTCTGACTTTTAAAAATTAAATCAGCTGTTTTGCTGCCAGCCACAGCCGTGCCCTCCTGTTGCCTCGAGAATAATGAAACATTGGCACACTGACATAGAAATCATATTGCTGGGGAATGCGTTATCTCTCTTATTTGTGGCTGCATCGTGCCACAAAGTGCTGCATCTCGTAATTGTGGGCTCTCTGATGAATTCATTGCACTCAAAGTCTGTGGAAGTGATTGGCACAGCACATTTCCATAATTAAACTGTTTCCTGCAGTATAAATTTGAAGACTCCCTAACTGCCGTATGTTACTTTAATGCAAAATTCTATGAAAACTTAAATACAGGCAGAACAAAGTTTTTGTGCATAGAGAATGTTTTTCATTAGACCAGTTGCTGTAGCTGGGGAAAACCATCAAATCATCTGGGTTCAGGGACACTTTTAGGGTATGGATGAAAGCTTTATTCATTGCTGATCACAAATAAATGGGCAGCATTTCTCATAGAAATATCTTTGCCTTGTCATGACTGACATAACCAAATAATTAAAATTTAACCTATAATGAAATGTTCATGGTTATTGTTGGTTTCAGGACACAAGTCTGATTGTTCCATTAAGAATTATCCTAAGGTAATTAATAATTTGATGGTTTGCAGCAAGTCAATAAATAAACATTTTATTTACTCACCTTTGCAGTTTTAGATAACTCCTGAAGTCAGATAGTTCTGCAAAACAAAAAATTCCCTCTTGCCATTCTCTCTTCAGTAAAAAATGCTCCAGAAAATAGCAGATAATATGGAATAATGCTTTAACTATTAGTTGTTGTCTGCAAAGTCCATTTGTCTTGTTAAAGCTGTCATTTGGCTGCATTACCCTTTCTGTAACCCTGGAAACAACTTCAAATACTGTGATATTTGAAAAGTCTGAAATAGAATGTACCCTTAAAACACTATGAGTGGCTTTTGAGGTTCCCTGTACAAAGGAAGAAAAAAATAATTTCCCTACAGAGGGCATTAAGCAGTGATGGATGTGCATTGCTTTGTGAGAAAGCTGATCCTCACCTGTTGTAGGTGGGATGAGAGATGAAGCCAGCAGCTCTGACAAGTTTCCTCTTTACCTGCCCACGGAGTTCAGGAATCCCTCTCTCAAAGTGTTACAGAAGGGGATTTTCGGGAGGCAATAAATAAATTTTGATCCCTCTGGTTAATGCAGTTTAGGTCAAAGAGATTCTATCTGGATCTATTTAAAATACTCTTAACCTGCAGACATACTGCTGTCAGTAGTGCTAAGTGCCTTAACTGGCTGAGGAGTGTATACAACCCTTATGAAACTATTCTTAAGTATTCTGGTTACTATATTTAGCTCTGTCTTATAACAAGACAAAAAGCACTTAGCTAAATGCAGTCCTGAAGTGCTTAATCCAGTTAAGATTATTTTGTCCTTAGGTGTCTTCTACTGAGACTTTTTCTAGCTCACCATCCTGCTGCATCATGCAAAAAGCTGCTCTCTGTGGTTGGGCCCGTGAATTTCTTTTATGGCCGTTTATTCTGTGAGCTCCTCCAAGTCTGGTGCTGGCTGAGGGCATTGCTCACGTTCACTGGAAGCCTCATCCCTCTGCTCCTGTGCTGCAGCAGAGTGGTAGCTCCTCCTGGAGACTGGAGAACCCAGGCTGCATTTCCCAGTTTAGGCTCAGTGAGCATGAGCTGGGCTGTTGGTTCTCTTGGTGACCAAACAGCCCCCCTCAGCTTGCTGCTATTCCAGCCAGCCGTTCCAATCAGGCAGAAAAACCACCAGGATTCCTGGGAGCTCTCTGTTGTTAGACAACCTGTGGGCAAAGTTTCCATAAAATACAGTTTCTGTAAAATAATGTGCTGCACACCAAGCTCGGGAAAATGCCTTTTCTTCAGCTGAATATTTGCATGGTCAAATCTGCATGCAAAGAACATTCCCCGAAAAAGTTCTGGTGGATCTTTCTGTGTGTCCACAAGCATCTTTCATAATTAAACCCATCTCTTTAAAAAGTCTTTTCTTTATACCTGTGTATCTCTGAACTTATCCCCAGTCACCAAATCTTCTGTAGGGGTCATTCTTTTGGAGGAGAAACATCTGTGTGAATTTGATAGAACAGCACAGAGGGATGAGCAGCAGTGATAAGAGCCGCAGCTCAGTAGGGTAACAAATAAGATCACATGCTCCTTTTGAACTGGAATAAAAGCATGTCACTTCTCTCAGCTGTGAGAACAGAGAGCACATCCACCGAGTTTAAGTTTGCTATGCGGGTGTTGTTTCCAGTTGCAGCTTCACTGAGGGTGTCAGGAGTTACGTATTTTCCCTAGATTTTATTACATGATATTTTCCCTAGATTTTGTGTGTCCCATCAGTAGCAAGTATTAAATGGAGGCCTTGAGCCCATTCACAGGTGGGTGGTTGTGGCTTGTGCTGATTTTGCTGATCGTGTTTGTCTTGAAGGAGGTTTGGGCTGCAAGATTTGATAGATGAGGCACAGGCCATACTCCTGGTTTCCACAGCACGCCAGGTAAACTGCCATACTTGGGAAGAACTCCTGTTGATCCTCAGTGGCTCCAAGGCCACCCTGCTGGCTCACACAGCTTTTTGCACATGAGAGGTCCTGTTGGCCTGCCCAGGCTGCTCCTGTGGCAGTAGGTTGTGCCCACAGAGCCAAGAGCCCGAGAACTTGGCCCAGCTCCCGTTGCTGGCGGCTTTGCTGAGCTTTCCTCAGTCATACTCGAGCGTGTTTCTGATTTGTGGTGGTAGACTTTTCTCAGCTTGAAGTGATTGCAGCTGTCTAGGCGAAGTCTTGCCTGCAACTGTGTTTTAACTGGACTTGCTTTTCCTTTCAGGATTAATTTTGCTCCGTCTCTATTTACATGGTGATAAGAAGTGCTAATCCCACTCTGTCACTCTGGACTGATGAATCTGAGGAATAGAACAGGTAATTTCTAATTTGGCTTGTAGCTTTTGATGACTTAGGCAGTGAGAACCACTCCCTCTCGATGGAGTGCATTCATAACAAAAGAATTCATACAGTTTCTCCAGCCCAGCTTATCTGCAGGAGGAGAGCAGGGAAGAAAGGATAATATTTTGTAGCTGTTGCTGTGAGCAGCATCTTTGACTTCCTGACAGTTGTGGGTGGTTCTATTTTGTGTTATTTTTATAGCTGCCAAGTTTTTTGAGCTTGGAGTAGTCTCTAAACAGAGAAAAATCTTACGCATGTACCTATTGAAAAATGCCCCTTGGGTTCTGGGCAGCATTGGGGTGTTTTGCAGGGAAGGTGCTCACTGGAGATGGGGGCAGGTTGGTTCTGCTGGTGGGCATGGGTGTGATTTCCTCTTCGGAGGTGTCTGAGGGGGTGCAATCCAGCAGAGCTGACCCGGGCAACGTGGTGTGGAGTGACAGCAGCTGCCTCACCTGCACCTCGCTGCCTCTCTGTCCCTCAGACTCAGCCCACGTGAGTCACAGAAAGCAACTCGCCAGTGAGGAAGTTACCCTGGTGTTGAATTCTCCATCCTCTAATGGGGTTTGAGAGTACTGTGTCCTTACTGGGAGTTGTTGCCAACTGTTCTCCTTCCCTGGTTAGTGCCAGGCACGGATATTTTAAATGGACGCCTTGGGCATGAATCCCAGGACCCTGCTCCGATGGTGTGGGAGAAGTCCAGCGGTGCAAGCAGCAGTCACTGGCTGCAGGATGCTCTGGATGAACCTGCCTCATACCATCCCTGAGATATCCTGATAACGCACTGCTGTTGCCTAATACTAATCCTTTAGGGGATTAGCACGGTTTCTTTCTTTCTGCTGTGTCTTTCCGCTGGAAGAGGAATCTCAGATATGTTTCAGGCAGGGCGGGCAGTGGCTGAAATCAGCCAGTAACCTGTCTGATTTCCCAGACCAGCTGTGGTGCTGCCTGCTGCAGACACCAGGTCAGATTTCTGTCTCTTTTGCTCTTGCATTTGCCAGGAAGATGCTGATTCCTGTGCAGAGATGGATGCTTCAGCAGGATTCCCTAACCTGGCTCAGGGGGCAGCACAGAGGCAGGCTGAGGGGCTGCTAGCTTTTAGATCTTTCCCTTTAAAGTCCTGTTGTTGTAGCTGGATGTTTGGGCATGTAGCAGCAGCCTCACTTCTCATGCCTCAGTAGCTGACTCAACAAGCAAGGAAAGACATACCAAGAGTGGAATTTGGGAAAGGGAAAACTGAAACATCCAGGAGGTCTTTAGGTACAAACCACCATACTCCATGTTTTGACGTTCTTAGCAAGATCAGGGAATATTCTCAGTAAGCACTTCTGTCTTTCCCTTGCAGAGCCCTGTGTTGTGTAAACGAACTGATGGATGAAGATGAGAAGGACAGGGCAAAGAGGTATGGCAGGATGCACTTCCTGGAGAGAATTGTAAATGCTGTGTTGTGCAGTGCTTGACAATGAACTCGACCCCACTGATGTCAGAGGCAAAGCTCCCACACAGTTTACAGGCTGTGTAGAGCTGACCACAAGCAGCAAAATTTAAGTCACTGTTCAGGCTTGTCACAGAGTTTGGCCACCCGTACAATGGGTTGTCTGGCTGAGTGGTCCTTAAAAGTACATTGCTGTGCCCTCAGGGTCTCGTGCTATCCCATGGCCATTTATTATCTTGAAGCAGGAGTCCTGACCTGTGATTTTATTTTATTTTATTTATTACGCAGTACTGCCCACCTGGGGCAGAGTTCCCCCAGCAGTCCTGCTTTAGCACAGGTCTGAGTTGGTCTCCTGTCAGAGCAGCACTTAGTCATTGTACACGAGTGCCAAAACAGAGATGGCTGTGAACATGAATGCCGGATCTGAGAACATCCAAATGCCAACCTGAGTATGAATGGAAATGCTTTCTGCATCCCACCCTCAGTCTGGATCTCAGGAAGTATGTATTATCATGAATACACTTGTAAAGCAAATTAAATACTACTGGAAGAGGTTGTCTGAAAAGTGTCTGGAAGAAACTGAATGGATTTGCTTTTCTTTATTTTTTTTCTTTATTGTTTTTAATGGAGGGGAAAAGCCTAATAAATATTCTTAATTTGTGAACTGAAAGCTAGTTGTGGTTCTGCAGCCAGACTCTAAACATTCCCAGTTTAATTTATCACAGCAGTAGATTTTCAAGATCACATACAAGATTTTATTCTGCACTTCAGTTGCCTCTGAACAGTGCTGTCTCTTGATAAGCTTCTTTTGCAAGTGCAAATCAGAGAAATCCTTCACATTTTGACATTTATGTGTGTGTGTACTAACTGCAAAACAAAAGTTCATAAAAATTAGGTGAGCAAGACATGAACATGCATGAACATACTTTCCTCTTACTAGAGGAATTTCTCCCATAACACCTTCACTATCACTGCTTTTGAAACAGTAGGAGCTGCTGCTGAAATGTATGTCTTTCCAAAATGATCCCAAATTTGTGTTACCTCCAGGTGTTCCTTGCTGCTGGTGAGTTCAGCCTTGCTACAAGGCCCTAAGCACCACCAAAATCCTCGTGTGCAAGCCCAATTTCAAACAAATAAACATTCCCAGCAGAGTTCAGATTGCTGTATTTGACGTGTTTTGCTGGGGCAGGGTGGATCGCCTCACCCTGGTCTGTGCTTCATTCTGCTTAGTGGCATTTATCTCTTTGTCACCCAGGGCATCACGCAACAAATCTGAGAAGAAGAGGAGAGACCAGTTCAATGTCCTCATTAAAGAGCTCTGCACGATGCTGCAGGGCCACGGCCACCCTCTCAAGATGGACAAGTCCACAATACTGCAGAGGACCATCGACTTCCTGCAGAAACAGAAAGGTGCTGGAGGGTGCTGGCTCTGCAGCTGCCCAGCAGCCAGTTCCCACTCAGAAAATGCAAACTGGTTTTTTTCCAAGCCACCCAAGGCGGGGACAGGAGCCTGAGTGAGGGGCAGAATAAGGCACAGCAGTTGGCCTCAGGAGCTGGGCTAGAGCTGAATACGTTGCTGACCAGTTAAACATAGATTGGGAAAGATGCAGTGCTCTCTGCTTTTTACTGTGGATACAACATTTCCCTCACTGGCCTCCACTTCCCCTGGCCTGCTTTGTGCACTCCCAAACAGAGCATGAGGAGGGAAAAGCTGAGAAGCAGCACGCATTACAAAAGGCAGAGGAGAGGGGATCCTCTCCCATCTTCCCAGGTCTCTTGGATTTGGAGATGATAAACCTGTCCTTCTTCCTGGGCACTCACAAGAGCACCTCGTGAAACAGCTCCAGAATTGAAAGAAACAGCTCCAAAATTGCAGGCACCCTTTGCTCACAGGGATGCTCTACTACCCTAAAATTAGCCCACTGAACTTAATTTTTTAAGGTTATCTTCAGTCCGCTTAAAATGTCTCCATTTCCCTTTCTCGATTTCTAATGCATTTGTATCATCATGGCATGGAAAATGACTGTTGCATGCAAGAAGGCTTTGTGTGAAGCATGATATGGGGATGATTCCTCTAACAGCCTCTTTAAACAAATCTAGTGTTACTTGAAAATGAAAAAAAAATCCAAGTAGCGTGAGTCATGTTGCTTTTTTGATATTTTCTCTTTAAGAAATCACAGCACAGACAGAAGCCTGTCAGATTAGACAAGACTGGAAGCCTTCATTTCTTAGCAACGAGGAGTTCACCCAGTTGATGTTAGAGGTAAGAAGAAATTAAATAGATTAGTCAGAAATAATCAGTTCAGTAGAGTAGTTCAGGGATATACAGTTCTTTTTCACCTGCAGGTCCCAATGTTAATGATTTCTACTCTGTTGGTACATACAGTACCAACCTGACCAAGACCAATGTTGTACTAAATGCTTTACAGACACAGAATTAAAAATAAGATTGCTTCCTCTTAAAGGTAAACGGCTTTTTGTTTGGGAATGAAGACTGATTTGGCCTGGTGAGAGAGGAGAAAGAGAATTTCTTTTTCTCAGAAGAGCCTCTAGAGCTGCCTTTTTTTAGGAAAAACTTGAAAGGACCTGAAAAAAAAGCAGAGCAGCTCTCTTCCTCCCACATGCCATTAGCCAGGCAGCACTGCCTGTGCTGCCTCTGCAGCTGCTGGCTGTGTGCTGCTGTCCTCCTCTCCTGATGGGAGTGCTGCCTCTTCTGCTTGAATTGCCTTTAAGTGCATTCAGGAAAACAGCTCTTATACTCCCACCTCTAAAACGCTCTGCCAATCTAGAAACATCCCCCAAGCCTACATTTCTCCCCTTTTAAGGCTGTGGCTGTGGGTTTGTGCTGCCCGCTCCTCTGGCGGGGACATCTCCTACCCTGCGTGGGCAGCTGCTGCTCTTTGCCCCACCAAAATAAGGGTGTATGCTGGGCTGAGCTGGGAGGTGCTGCTGTCTTAGTTACTCCTTTTCATCGGGATGTCATGACTCACCTCTCTGGAAAAGTCTTTTCATTCTTTCTGGGAATCTCTCTTGCCAAACAAGCTGGCTTGTTCCGGCTGAATGGAAACAAATTCCCCCCTTGGGCTGGAAGTGGTGGGGGTCAGCAAGCCCTGTGATGGCTGCTGGCTTGCTGGACTTGGTCCATGGGACAGTTTGCCTGGAATCAGGGTTTTTTTTCCAGAGGGGGCTCAATTTGAGCAAAGACAGTGAGGTGGGGGGGAGATGGTGAGTGCTGCATCTTTGGCTCCCTGTAGCTGAGCTGCAGAGCAGCCTAACAGTGTCTTTGGAAGAGCTGGCTTTGAACACAGTGCTGACCAGCTATTAAACCTCCCAGATCTTGATGTGAGAGAAGAAAAAGGACAGACACTGGGTAAATGGTACAAGGAGATAGTGTGAAGAACAGGGAGAACACAACATCCAAGGAGAAAAGCACAGGCAGTGACTTAAAAGGGACAGAGAGCTTTAACTCTGAGACAGAAACCACTGTGAATGAGAAAGGGGGAATAAAACAAGCCTTAAAATTATTTTTTCACTAGCCTTGCAATTCAGTGCTTTAAGCAAAATAAATAAGGCTTTAGAACTTCTTCATATCATCCATAAACTGCTAAAAATACATAATTGTATCATCGTTTTCTCTCTGCTTATCCATCCATCTATCCATCCACAGTATTGGATTTGCCATGATGATATCTAACATCTCCTTACATACTGAGTTTGTTAACTATTGTGTAATTCAGAACACATAATGAAGTGACTGAAGTCAGCAGGATTGTGTGGATGTTGAAATTTTAAGCATCACTGTCTCACTTCATGTTAAATAAGTACTCACTGGGTGAAAAATACAAGTCAATTTATTAATAAGAGAATGAGAAAATAAGAATATAAAAAGAATGTTGAACTAGACAGCATGTAATTTTTATTTTTCCACATTGAAATGTCATTTCTTTGATTAATTTCTGCTAGGTTTTAGCTGTTAGAAGCATCACCAAAGAACCAATTAGTCTAAAATATTTTAAATTTTTCCCTTGCGTAATTCTGGGTTTTTTTCTTTTTTTTTTTTTCTGCCTGTTATCATTAGGCACTAGATGGCTTTCTCATTGCTCTTACCACTGATGGGATAATTATTTATGTATCTGATAGTGTTTCATCTCTGCTAGGACACTTACCGGTAAGTTCTGACCATGCCATGCACTGAAGGCTCATTACCCTCCTGAATGAAAATCAGTCAGTGCAGCGCTGGGGATTGGTTTTGTCCGACCAAAGAGGCAACTGACTGTGGGTGGGAGGTCAGCCAGCAAACTCTCCTGGAGTTCCTCGAGTTGCTGTGAATACAGATTCTCTCCCAGGGTCTGTAAGTTAGCTTGAAAAAAACACAACTGTGCAAAGTCACTGTAGTCATAGCTCATCACTTGGCTGTACATCTAAAGGTCTGGGAGGTGTTTGACCCAGCAGCTAACAGAAAATCTTACGGTTGTGAAATCCATGCTGAAGCTCTTCTTAAATAATGAAAATATTATTTCGGAACTGAGTCTATGCTCTTCAAATGACACTGGGTTTTTCTACTTTGAGCCCATATAGTCTTTAGTAACAAATGTGTGGCCTCAGGGTTTTCTGGGAGAACTTCTAGAGACCAGCGAGTTGTCAGGTGCAGAAATTTCAGCTTGGCCCCTCAAAAACATTTCTCTCTTCATCTGGTGCCAAGCATGAAGCACCAAGGATGCCCTATATATGAGGGCAAATTTGAGCACACAGTTACTGGGTGTGCAGAGAACAAATCTGCTGACACTTTGATAGAACCCCTTTGTGAGGGTAGATGAGCGCTGAATCACTTGCAGGTCAAGCTGATTTTGCCAGGGGTTCAGCCTAGAAGACAAATGGAGGATGTAGGGAGGAGCTCTCCCTCTCCTGTGTCATGCTTTCAAAGAAAAATGTTTCACTTCTCATCATGTTATTTTCCTGTGGTACCAGGGTTTCTTCTCCAGCCTGTATCTGTCTGAACTGAAGGGCAGCCTCTGGGACTCATACAACCTTTTGCAAATAGATAGTAATCCTGGAGTAAAATAGTCTAAGGGTTCTTTTCTGCCCTAGCTCCATCTGCAGAATGACTGGGTTTCCTTGTCTTGGGCATCAGTGCCACACCAGCAGTGTCTGTGCTCTGCTGAGGGGTGAAAAGGCGTGTGGTTGTGTCAGGCTGTACTGCTGAACATGACAAAGCATTCTTTTGTCTCAGTCAGATTTGGTGGACCAAAATATATTAAACTTTCTGCCTGAGGGGGAGCAGAGCGAGGTGTACAAGCTCCTTTCTCCGCATGTGCTCATGACAGATCCTGTTGCAGCTGATTTCCTAAATGGTAAGCTCTGCTCTTGTCCGTGGGTCAGAGAAGTTTGCCAAAAGTAAAGGAGGGGAAGTCTGCACGGAGCTCTCCAGCTGTTCAATGCTCTTCTGCCACTTCTGTTTTGCTGCATTTGTGGGTTTTAGTGCACATCACATCTCTAATGTTCCTATGTGCTCCCAGTACTTGCTCTTTGATTAGGAGTCTTTGTTTTACCAGCTGCTTTGCCCCTTGGGTACTGGTGCTTCTCCCCAGGTGGGATGCTAGACTAAGCCTGAGAAGGGAGTGAGGTCTCAAGGGAACAAAAATTGGAGAAATCCCGAACAGTTTTGGCAGAGCTGTTGCTCCTTAAGAAGCTTGCATGTCTCAGGACACAAGAGAAGCCCTAAAGTAACTTAAGCAACAGCGTTTCTACCTGAACAGTCCATCTGGATCTGTACTGCTGCCTGCTGTCCCAGGTCCCTTTCCCACAGAAAATTAAGCCTGTGCTGAGCCACCATCCTTTTCCCAGTGGGTTTGGCAAGGCCACTGAGCAGCACTGGGCTCCCCATAAGCATCAGGGAGAGCTGAGCAGCCCGATGATGCTCTGAGGAACCTGATGATGCTCTGAGCAGTTTGGTGACACTCTGAGCAGTTTGGTGAAGCTCTGAGCAGCCTGAAGAGGCTCTAAACAGCCTGATGATGATGCTCTGAGCAGCCTGGTGATGCTCTGCCCAGGGAGTGGTTTCCCTCTGGCTGAAGGCCGTGTGGTCTAATCCACAGAGTGCAGACTTGGGGCAGAAAATTGGATTAGAGCTTGGCACAGTGCCCTCCACTGTTAATGGAAAGGCTTGGGGTGAGTTCAATGCCCTACAGAGCAGAGTACTGCAATATCATGTAATGAAATCCTACATGCGGGAAGTCAGGGGAAAATCCTGCTGACCAGTACAGCCAGGGCTTCACACTCAGCTCACTGGGGTGACTGTAAAGACAAGAAAAAAGGGGGTGAGAATACATTTCCCTAAGCAGAAACAGCTGATAATTGCTCCTAGTAGTTATATATTTACTCCTGGGTATCAGAAGCTCCCCAGCAGTGTGTGCTCAGATACCACAGCAGCAGGGTTGTAGATAAATTAAATATGTAAGCAAGCTAAAGTGCAGACTTCTAATAACTTTGTCTGTGTCTCCCTCTCCTTCTGTCATTTCAGTGGAAAAACAAATAGAGTTTTGTTGCCATTTAGCAAGAGGCAGCTTAGATCCAAATGAACCCCTGATGTACGAATATGTGAAATTTGTAGTGGATTTTAAATATTTTACTCATGGTAAGTTACTGCTCCAGCCTATCTTTGCCTCTCCACCTCTCTCCTTTAAATTGTCTTATCTGTAGCATCTTAAAGGCTCTGTTCCTGCTGAAAGTGCCCCTTAATTGTCAGGGATGGAATGAGCTGTCCATATTTTTCATGCAAAAGTGGTGGGGAGTCTGCTGATCAGAATAGTGCACTCCCTTGCATTTTGTGCCTAAAGCTGAAACCAGACTGAAAATTCCTCTGTTTGACCCACTGCCAATTCTAAAGCAGCCTACTTATTCAAACAGCCCGTAAAAAATGGTATTCTGTTTCACTTGTGGCAGCGAAATGACACTTTACAGAGATTAAATACTTTGTGGTGCCTGCAAAATCCTGAATCTTGGAAATGTTGGCCTGGACAAAGGCTGACAAGGAGACTGCAGCTGCACACTGTGGGCTGCTCGGGTCTTTCAAAGCTCCCCTGCCAGCCACAGGTAGGTGGTTACAGCTGTGAAACTTGGAGCCTAAAGGGTCCTGCTTGAAATAACATCAGCGTGGATCAGTGTGGCATCACCTCGTGGGAGGGAGGAGTTTGTTGCTTGGGTTTCACCAGTCACTGTACCTGTCTTAACAGGGGAAGAAAGCTCTCCTTCCTCTTCTTCCTAAATAAATTGTCTGGTTGTTTCTAGTGCCTACACCCTCCTGTAATGGCTTTGAGTCAGCTATTGCACGAGCTTTCAGGTCAGCCACGGAGGAGCAGATCTGCCTGGTGGCCACTGTTCGTCTTGTCACGCCACAGTTCTTAAAGGTGAGCTCTGAGCTCTTCAAGGTGGGCTCTGAGTTCTTCCAGGTGGGCTCTGAGTTATTCCAGGTGGGCTCTGAGCTCTTCAAGGTGAGCTCTGAGTTCTTCCAGGTGGGCTCTGAGTTATTCCAGGTGGGCTCTGAGCTCTTCAGGGTGGGCTCTGAGTTCTTCAAGGTGGACTCTGAGCTTTTCAAGGTGAGGTCTGAGTTCTTCAAAGTGGGCTCTGAGTTCTTCCAGGTGGGCTCTGAGTTCTTCAAAGTGGGCTCTGAGCTCTTCAAGGTGGGCTCTGAGTTCTTCAAGGTGGGCTCTGTGCCTCTGCCCTGGGGCAGGGTCAGCAGCACAGCTGGCTTGTGCACAGGATCAGTAGGGGAGAGAGGATGTGGCTGTGGCTGGGAGCGGGAGGTGACATCACTGTGTGTTTCGGGAAGGTGAGGCACAAAGCAGGAGCTGCTTTTGAGAGGAGGGGATTTTGTGATGGGATTATCTCAGAGGGGGCAGCCTGGGAAGCTCCAGGACGAGGTGACCCCACCTGGGAATTTGCAGCCTTCAGAGAC
Source organism: Donacobius atricapilla (assembly GCA_013397315.1). NCBI lineage: Eukaryota > Metazoa > Chordata > Aves > Passeriformes > Mimidae > Donacobius > Donacobius atricapilla. The sequence continues at coordinate 639,060 of WBMY01004375.1, forward strand.
GTGCATCCACCACTCCTTTGCGTAAGGGAACCATCTGCATCTTGAAACATTGCCAGGGTGGGTCATGGGCTCTTCCTGCTGGCCTGTAAATGTCCCGTGGCACTGTGCACTGATGACAGGGACAGCAACCCTCGGTGCTGCGTGCTCGAGAGGGCTTTAGCCAGCTCAGTTAGAGGCTGGACCTGGAGCTGTCATCCGTATTCAAATACCAGTATTTGCAAACAGCCGGGGAATTTTGCCTAGAGAGTGCAAGACGAGACTCTTTGACTGTTTATCCTAGCTCTGAAATCCAGCTCAAGGTAAACTATTCAGCCATTTTTCATCAGTTCGTGCATCTATAGAACAAGTCTTACACATTCCTTAGAGGAAAATAAGTCAAGTGCTTTAAAAGCACTGTATTTTGCAATGGTTTATTATGTCAACAAGATGCATCCTAGGTGTTGATAGTGGGCCCCTTTTGTCATTTCATGGAATTAAATGTCTGAATGTGCCCACTGTTTTGCAGGAGCTCTGCAATGTTGAAGAGCCATGTGAAGAATTTACATCGAGGCATAGTTTAGAATGGAAGTTTTTATTCTTGGACCACAGGTAAGAGATTTGGGTTAAGTCACTGAAGGATAAATAAACTGTAGTTTAAAAATAGAAGACTTTGTATACCTGTTGCCTGAGATCCCAAATGGAATAGTTCTATTTAAATGCATCTTAGTAAGTAGCAGTACTCTGAACTTAGCTATTAGGCATCCTTAAAAGCTTCACTGTTCTTCATAGTTTAGGCAAGTAAAAACCATGGAAAATATCCAGGAAATGTCTAATCTCCTAACCAAGATAATAAGTCATTGAAGTGAGCCATGTGGGTCCCAGTGTGTTCCCTGTGTCGGTTTAGCTCCTCTGTTTTACAGCTACAGCTTCCAGGAATCCTTCTAATTTTTTTACTGTTTCAATAAAATTTTGACTTTTTACCCTGAGAAGTGATAGAATATCTAAAAACAAAATAAAAACTAGTGGATTTTATTACTTAATTGTGGATTAGTTTTTGACAATGCAATATGGTGGGCTAAAATTCAGCTTGGTGAATGAAACAGACTGGGAACAGTTTATTAAGCTGCTTAATTTAGGATTAGTTTTCTTCAAAAGAAGCTGGAGGGTTTTATTCACTTTTTTACTTCTCTGTATTTGACATATGTGCTTAAGCACATTGCAAAATCCTACCCTTTTTATTATCCCTCCCCTTGTGAACTGTGCCAAGGTAGTCATTACTAAAAACGGAAAACTAGTAAATAAGGCTCTAAGGAAAAAAATATTGGTGAGGAAAAAAAATATCTAAATACTATCTGCACATTCAGAGCAAGAAAGAGAGCAAATAAAAATAAAAAATTAATTTATATAGAGCACAAGGTGTGTGCCTCACATCATACCTTGAAGCGTGGAGGAACTGACCCTGCAACAGCCCTACAGCTGATTATGCATGGTTTGGGACAGTCAGATAATTATTCATTCAGATGAGATCTTGCTGGAGTGGCTTTGTTAGACTTTAATTGGCCTGTCCGATAATGCACATTGTTAGAATCAGCTGATTAATGTTAAGATTTGTAGAAGAGCCCAAAGCCCCTCACATCACTAACGAAGTGAGCTGCTTTTCCACAGGGCTGTGTCCCAGCAGCTCCTGTGAAGAAGGCGAGCAGGAGCTGCTTTGAAACTTGTCAGAGTCTTTTGATGAATCTGGGTTATGACTCAGAGAGGAATCTCTGTGCTGGGTGCTTGCAGACATTGCAGTCCCACTGATATCCCCAGCAATCGGTACTGAGGGGAAGTGGAGATGATGCAGATGCTGAGGCAGAATTTATGACAGTCCCAGATGCAAGCAGTGAGCTCAGACCCAAGAATGAGCAGGAGATCGTGGGAGTTGTCTCATTTAGTCACTGATTCCAAGCTCTCCCCAGTACAACCTGCAGGACACTGGGGAATGTTGCTGGTTTTGCTGATGTGCATCACCGCAGGCTGCCTGAGGCTGAGGTGTGCCATCAGCAGGGGCAGAGGGTACCCAGCAGGAGCTGGAATCAGGATCTTCGCTGTCATGATCACAGTTCAAGTCAGAGTAAAGACAGATGCAATAAAAGCATTCCAAAGATCTGGATAAACATGAGAAAAATAGGAAAAATCTGTATTCTGGGTCTATATGCAAATATGTGTCGAGGAAGGAAAACCCATCAACTTTGATAATGATCTGTTTCTCTTCTGCACTGTGGTACTGTTCTTGTTTTCCCTTCATTTATTAAAAGACTGCACCCAAAAGGCTCTCTGAAGACTATGCATTCCCATTTGCACAGCAAGTTGCAGATCTCAGAGCTGAAACTTAAGCTAACAAGACACGTTTAAATTGCTCCACAAGGCATCTCTTTGTTAAATGACAGATGAGGAGCATTTTGTGGTTGCTTTCTCTTATGAAGAGCTCTGGTGATATTCAGGAAAGCATAATACTTTCCTGATCTTAAATGTTTATCTGATGTGCATCTGAAAGACATTATTGTCTTGAATATAAGCATGTCATTAAAAATAGGAGAAACAGTGGTGCATTCTGCCAAAGAGACAGCAAGGAAGGACACTTTAATAAATACACGTATTATCATCATTAACAGAAATCTGGGTCACATGAGGAAAAGGAGCAGAGGGCTGTGAAAAGTTACTGGAATAAATTAAGCTGTTCACTTTGAGAGACCACTGTGTGCTCAGCTCTGTTTCTGATTTTCTGTCCAGTGGAGTCCTGGCTGTCCCAGCCAACCCCTTGTGCTGGGGCTCAGGAGCTCCTGCTCACACCTTGCTCCTCCTGGCACTGCTGTGGAGCAGATCCCTAGGTTGTCCTTCTCCCCCCATTTCCCCTTTGGTGCCAGACTGCTGTGGGGAGGAGGGAGACAGACCTGCCTGGGCTCTGTGGCTGAATAATCTGTGCCCACTATGTCTCTCAGGAGGACAAATGTGCAGCTGGGTGGCTCAGCCAAGAGACAGCTTCACACAGTAATACCCGAGGAACTCAGTTTGGATGACTGATCCATCCAAACCCACCTGTAATACACTAAAACAACTTTTTCCTCATAGTCTTGGCCACTTGATGGCCTTCTTCCTTAAGAGCACTCAGCTGAGCAGGAGAGGGGCAGCAGGAGAGGCAGGTTTGATAGGCACCACTGCCTTCAGCCCACCCAATTTTGAGTTGTTTACCATTTTGCCCTGTGTCATTGTTCAGCACACAGACACACACTCACTTTGGTGAGAAGGCATGAACTGTTTATTACAAAATCTGACTCTACTTTTATAGTATTTTTACAACGGCCAGGGATTGGGGGAGAAGGGTGACACCTCTCCCCATCCCAGTGGTCAAGACAACTGTCCATCAGCTGGCCATATCTCTAAAACAAGAATGAAAATTACCTTGAATTAACAAAAACGTTGCTTCTATTTATAACACCCGTGTGTGAGAAACAACCTAAGAACTATGAACTGTGAGACACAAACAGAAGGCTGAAAAAATCAGGGCAGCAGCCCTGTTCTGAGAAACACACTGACCTTGGCAGGTGAACGCTGTCAGCACATCCTGCAGCCAGAGCAAACAGGTGGAGCCACATTAGCACAGTCCTGCCTCCCTGAGTGCTCCAGTTGGTGCAGGAGGGCACCTGACTGCTGGGAGATGGAGAGACATGCTGGCACAGGGAGCAGAGACAAAAACAAGTGGTTTTCTCCCTCAACATTTCAGCGTTGTTTCATAATCATGAACTATCAGGCTCTGGTGAAGGCTCTGTAAGGATACCTGCTTTTAAAAAAAATCTCGTATTTGGCCTAGAAAAAGGAAAATCTGGAATTGATAGGAGAATAGTGAGGTAAGTAATTGCAACGTGCCTATCTAAGTACTTCATCAATTCTTTCTCTTCCAACCAAAGCAAGAACAGCCCTAAATCAGCCCCATGCCTACTGCTAGCTGTACTACCAGCACAGAAAGTTTTGTTGGCTGTAGTTTCCCAAGCTTTTCCAGGCGAGCAATTACTTTTTCCCAAGCTGGTCCTGACACACACTGCAGCTTCCCACTTGTTCTCTCTTCTACAGTTACTACCCAGATGACACTCACATCCAGCCTACTGGATAATTTTACTCTAGCTCCAAGGAGTTGTGTGCAGGATCAGCCACAATTTGTCAAGCTGTGTCTCACAAGCATCCTTAATGAATTGAGTCACTCACATATGTACATGCCTTTCTCTACACCCACATAATGAATAGGCTCTGAAACAGTAAACACACACCTTTTCATTTTCTCAATTTTGTCTCCCCCTCGCTGCCGGGTTTTTTTTGTTTGTATATAAAAATACATCACTGCCTGTATGAAAATCCACGCCAGATTTCTCTGCCAAGTGAATGAGCAAGATGTTTATTGCTTGTATCACAGCTTATCTGCCAGGATGTCAAAGCATCAAGTTTTGTGCTCACTCCCTGACCTTTGCTTCCTTTCTAGGGCTCCACCTATTATAGGATATTTACCCTTTGAGGTTCTGGGAACGTCAGGGTATGATTACTACCACGCAGATGACCTGGAGCTTCTTGCTAGGTGCCATGAACACTGTAAGTTGCCCTGCCTCTGCAATGTGTCTGTCTCTGGTCTCCTTTGTCATTTGTGCAAAACCTTTTACTGTCATTGCCAAGGGCTGCTTCTTCAGGGACATGTGGGAACTCTCCCTTCCCATGACTGTCACAGCTGACACTTACCTGGGAGGTTGAAATCTGCAGAAATCAGTCAGATCAGGAGCTGTTTGTGCAGGTTTCCTAAATTGGCAGATACCTTGTTTGAGCACAGGTTGTCTCAGGGTGAAATGAGATTAAAAGGTTGGGAGTCAGAACTATCCCCTCTCTGCCCTACGAGTTTTGTTGATTTGTCACAGTTCTTGCCATTCCCCTGGGCTCTGGAGTTAGCCAGGGGGCTCAGCTCACCAAAACACCTTTTGAGAGCATCATTTGGATCGCCTGCCTGTGCAATTAGGTGTTGTGAACCTCACTTACTCATTAGTAAAATGCTTCTGGAGATTCAGAATTATTTTACATACAAAAGTACTGAACACAGTTTCCCTGTGGGTGAAGATGGCTCATGTTGAGTTGACCTGAAAGGAATGGCCACAAAGCAGAAGAGTCAAGTTCACCTGAGATTTTTCTGGACATAGCCTGATAAAACATGTCAGGTTGGAGTAGGCCAGCTCTGAGAAGAAAATTCTCAGTTAAAACTCCACAGTCTTGTTGTTTTGTGCTGTTATGAGGATTCTTACTTCATATCTTCAGTCTTTGAAATCCATTCTCATGTACTTATAAAAGGCAAATAATTTGTTTAATTAATGATATTTATGCTTATTTCAGGGAGCCCATACGTTATAAGAATGTAGCTAGTTGTTTGGTTATACCAGTTATAAGAGAAATCTCAAAATAGCAAAGGGCACTCCTGAATGACCCCAAACGAGCTGAGTACATGGTTGCGTATCATCTGTCTTGTTCATAAAGCTCATTTCAGCACTGCCTCAGTCTGAGAGAGGGGTGTGAGGCTGAGTGTTTTTTCTAATCACCTCTGCACCATAAAATCCCTGTTTGCTATAAACTGCTTTCTCTTTTTGTGAAACAGTGATGCAGTTTGGAAAAGGCAAGTCCTGTTACTATCGGTTCCTGACCAAAGGGCAGCAGTGGATATGGCTGCAGACACACTACTACATCACCTACCACCAGTGGAACTCCAAGCCCGAGTTCATCGTTTGCACTCATCTGGTCGTTAGGTAGGAGCAAGCACCAAGCTCTCCGCAGTCTATGTTATGTCTCAGTGTTCAGCCATTGCTTTTTCTAGCTCTGTTTCGTGATAGCCAAATGCTTGCTGTGCCTACTGGCACACTAAAATGATATGTAATTCCATGAAACTGTCCTGACAGGGAATATGTGGTTTTTTTACCTATTTGCCCCTGGTTGGTTTGGTTTTTTTTTTCCTTTTTTGGCAACTGATCCAAAAGCCTGGAAGCCACATTTGGCCAAATCTATCAGTGTGTTGCATTCCCCTTTTGTCCCTAGTGATGACATGGCCTTAGAAAGAATTAAAGCTGTTGGGAATCAGAAATCTTTCTGGGCATGAATGAGATCATGGAACTCCTACAAAACCTTTTGATCAGAGCTTTGAGTATTTATGACTTGGAAGTTAGCTGCTGGCTTGCTGGCCTTATTCCTCACCCAAATCCAGCCCTGGATCCCCCCCTAGTGGGAAAGCTGCTTGTGCTGAGTTGCAGCCCGTGCTGGAAGGCAGTGCATGAGTGGGATGCTCTGTGAGTGCCCCTTCTGGAGGGGAATCTGCTGGGTTACCACAGCCTTCTCAGAAAAGACCATGTGGAGAGCAAGAATGTGTTTTCTGAAGGGCTTGTTTTTTTACTGTCAGGAATCAATTTTTTTCTGGTCCCCCTCTTTTTCTGTCAAACCATGTGGGAGAGCAAACACTAGCAAATGTGAAATATTTGGGAGTGAGCCAGAGGAGGGCCATGAAGATGCTCAGAGGGCTGGAGCACCTCTCTTGTGAAGACAGGAAGAGGGAGCTGGGGTTGTTCAGTCTGGAGAAGAGAAAGCTCCAGAGAGACCTTAGAGCCTCTTCCAGTGCCTAAGGGAAGTCCAAAGAGAGCTGGAGAAGGAGTTACGGAGTTGTAGAACAAGGGGGAATGGCTTTAAACAGTCAGAGATAGGAGATCAGGTAGAAATTCTTCCCTGTGAGGGTGGTGAGGCACTGGAAGCCCAGAGAAGCTGTGGCTGCCCCATCCCTGGAAGTTGGCTGGGGCCCTGAACAGCCTGGTCTAGTGGAAGATGTTCTGCCCACAGCAGAGGGCTTGGAACCAGATAATTTTTAAAGTCTCTTTCAACCCAAATTTTGTTGGTTCTGATTCTATGATCTGTGGTGTAAACTACATATGAAGTGTTAACATAGATTGCTTCTCGGTTGTCTTGCCTCTGCCATCCTCCAGGGAATTCAGCTTCACTTTAAGGACTGAATTTGTGCATGAACTTGTCTCTTCTTTCTGCTTCCAGTGCCTCTTAAACCTAAGGGTGTAGTCCTAAATTTTGAAGTTTTGATTCTGTCTCAGATAGTTCAGGCTTAAAATACGTTACTGAAGCACACAAGTTAAAAACGTTGTTTCAGGAAAATCCACTGCCACGATGATGCAAGTGAGGTCGGCTCAGCAGCTTTTCCTGCCTCCCAGGAAGGTTGCAGCTCATTAATATTTCATCACCCTAAAGTCTGGCACCTCTCAGTGCCCACGATCCATGAGAGTCTTTGAAACATCCTCTCCAATTGATCCCAGTGGTGAATCAGGTGGCACTGGTTACTGTAAATATTTCATTATTTCAGAGGGAAAAAAGTAAGGAAAGAAAATACACACTTTGAGAGGCACCTTTATAGGGGTTCCTGCACTTCACATTGCACCTGTGCAGCTGCCTGTTTGTATTTGGAGCTTCCACTGGAGTGCAGGATGTTAACTCTGATGCATGCACAGTTCTGTGCACCCTCAGAAGGAGGGACCTGACCTCGTCCTGCCCGAGGCACTGACATAGGGATCACTGAACTACCATGCAAAGAAAAGGATTCTTGCTCATCATCATCAGGTTAGAAAATGAATGTATGCTTCTTGTGGCAGTTTACCTGCACAGAAGCTGTAAAATCATTTTGGGGGGTTTTTGTTTGTTTGTTTTGGGTTTTTTTAGTTATGCAGAAGTTCGGGCTGAGAGAAGGCGAGATCTTGGCCTCGAAGAGTCGTCAATTGAACTGGCATCCTCTTCTCTAAAGGTACTTTCACAGTTGAATGAAGAGATGTTCAAACCAAACTGAGTAGTAGCTTACCAATCTTAGGGAAATATCTGTTCTTTCTTCTCCATTTTCTTTACTCCCATCTCATTCTGAGCCTTCAACTGGATGATGACTCAGGCAGGCCCTAAGAAGCTTTCCTGTGCATGGCTCCAAGTTGTCCATGTTGGTTCAGGACAGGCTGGGTGAGCCTGATCCAGTGGGAGATGTCCCTGCCCGTGGCAGGGGGATTGGAACCAGATGATCTTTAACACCAAGTGTTCTCTGATTCCCCATTAACTGGGAGTTCAGCAGTTGCATTGCTCTGTTCTGGTCCCTGTAATCTTTCTGAGCCCCTGACACGAAGGGCAGGTTAAACCACCTCGGCTCAGAAGCAGAAAAGCTGGAGCCGGAGGCCAGGCTGCTGTACCTGTCACCTTTAGAGGATCCAGGACAGTGCCCAGGGTTCTGAGAGAGGTCCCTTCCCGCGCCATCCCCTCCTGCTGACCATCTCACCCCCCGTGCTCCAGGACAGCGCCCAGGGTTCTGAGAGAGGTCCCTTCCTGGGCCATTCCCCCCTGCTGACCATCTCACCCCCTGTGCTCCAGGACAGCGCCCAGGGTTCCGAGAGAGGTCCCTTCCCGGGCCATTCCCTCCTGCTGACCATCTCACCCCCTGTGCTTTGGTTCCCACAGAGCCACAGCAGCTACCTGGACGTGGGGCAGTGCGGCAGCAGCCAGGACGCCAGCCGGGAAGGAGTGTCGCTGTCCTCGCACAGCTCCCGCTGCTCCTCGCACACCACCCTCTCCAACTCCACCTGTACGTGCTGGGGCACCCAGCCTGGGGGCAGGCGGTGGGCTGGAGGCAGGGCAGCCTCCAGAATCCTGGGGTTCAGCTGGAAGGGACCGAGCCGGGCTGGGAGGGGAACGCTGAGCACCGGGACCTGCGTGCCGGGGTATGAGGAGTCACGCCAGCAGCACCAGAGCCACGGCCACCTGCTGCCTCCTCCCTCTTAACCCTCTGCCTGTGTGAGAGCAGACTGCCCCTGCCTTGTCACGGCTGTTTGCTGCGGTTCTGGGGACAAGAGGTGACTCGCTAGCTGGATTGGGCCAAGCTCACTGGCAAAAGTTTTATGTTGGGATAAAAGGATTTTATTATTACGGCGTCTCTCATGGGAAATCCCTGCAGAAGGAGCACAGGATGCCTGCCTTGCTGGCAGCTTCATCCCAGCTCCCATCTGGGCCCTCCTTGCCCTGGGGGAGGCAGCAAGATGAATGCAGTGCCCTGTGTGGGGCCATGGGCAGGAAACGGAGGGGACTTTTCGTGAGATCCTTGCTGTGGGGAGAGTGGGGCTCTCATCTGGATACACCCTGGGGGGGCAGGCTGAATAGGGGGTTAGCATCAGGAGGGAACCCAGCAAGTCAGGTGGGGAGCCAGAGGGACCAAAGAGGGGCGGTTTGGGGACCCCCTTTGGAACTCTTTGGGTCACTGCCCATCTGCATACGTGGATTTCAGGCTGAGCCAGGGTACCCAGGTGCAGACTTTTCTATCCAAGTGTAAAATAGCACCCAGCCCCATGAAGAAGGAGGTGAAACAGAAGGACTACCCTCCACCCTAAAACCTCCATCTTGCTTTATATATATTACTATATTCTAAAACCGTAAACTCCTTAAGTTTTTCCACCCTGTGACATTACACACTTCCAGTTCCATCACTCAATTTTGGAAACCTTCTCCACAGCCTCAGGTCGAGTGCAGCGTTTCCTTGGGGGGGTCAGTGCCTGTCAGCGCAAAGCACCTGAATTCCTCAGTGCCCAGGGTTCAGAGAGGAAGGCAGGCAGGGCTGCCGTGTGACAGCGAGTGTCTCTCTTGCAGCCACGTCCTCGGTGCGGCGCGCAGACACCAGCACTCCCACGCGGGCTCCGGGGGACAAGGCAGTCCTGAGGCTGGCAGCGGCCAGCAGCGCCCAGGTCAGTGCGCCTGAGGAGCAAGAGCCTTCCTCTTCCTCTTCCTCAGGCCGTGGTGAAATGAGCAGAGGGAGCGTTGATCTCACTCTGAGGTGCTGCATGCCACGCTCTGACTGTGCTGGGGCTCCCTGGAGCAGAGCCAGGGGGAGATGCTGGGGGGCTCCTCTGCTGCCTTCTTTTGGGATTCAGTTTGCTCCGCCGGGCCAAATGCCTTTTCACACCACCAACTGTCAGTGTTGGACACGAAATCAGACACACAACTCTTAGAGTTTGTCAGAAGGCTGAAACTAAACTTTGTTAACAATTTGACCTCTTTATATAGTAGCTCACTAGAACTAAGCAGGTTGGTGTTAGAAGTAACACCCATTCAATCACATTGGCCAGCACAGAGAGACATCAAATGGTCTCCACCTCCAAAGAAAATGTAAACAAGATATGGTTAACAAAAACATCTTCTGTTGTTTACAGAAAATTCCATGAGAACTGAGTTTTAGAAAGCAAAACATCTCAGGCTGAAAAACCAGGGCTACAACCAACCCTTTTTTTTTCTTGGGGTCTGTACGTGTGAGATGGCCTTTATCCAAAATGGGTGCTGACACCAAGGACTTGAAATTACCAGGAGCATGCAGGAGCCTAAATTCTCGCTTCAGACCTACCCTCAGATCTCCAGTCTCAGTTGTTCAATTCCCTGCACTTGTTCATCCCTGGTATGAGCTGCACCAGCTCTGCACTAGTGGTGCTGTGGACCTACAGTAAGGCAAAGTTTTCATTTCTAGGCCATAGCCACTCCTCAAGCCCCTGGTGAACTCCTCTCTCAGCACCCCGTGGCTCAGCTGGCAGTGCCCTCCCAGCACCCCGTGATGGTATGTGGTTCATTTTTGTTACGTGCACGGGTGTGTCCTGGCAGCAGGGCAGCCTAGGTGGCTTTGGTTCACTGCCCTCACGTCCTTGCTGGCTCATCCCAGAGTGGGGACAGAGGTTTCTGTGCCCTTTCTGTTGCTGAGATTTACCTGCAACAACCTTACTGCAACCACTTACTTCAGCGAGCAGAGAGAGCAGGTGGGACACCCTAAGAAATAGCATAGGAGAAGGTTTGCGCTTGTCAGAAGTGTTGTGGGCTGCTGAAGGCTTCTCCCCAAATCTCCAGCAGCTACCTACAGGTATCTGATAAAATGCTGAAGAGTTTTAGTAGAGGAAGGAGATGTCATGGAAGGTTTGAGTTAGGCCAGGAAAAGAAAAAAAAACAAAAACCCGAAGAAAAGTGAGTCATAAACCATAATGACAAGGTCTGTCCTTCCAGGGCTTTGATGTCAGTGCAGTGAGTGTTCAGACAATTAAACAGAGATTGAAAATTACCAGTGTAGGTGGGAAGGATGGATCCCCAGGTGGGATTGCAGCCTAACTTGGGCCTGGCAGCTGCCCAATATCATTAGCAGCACAACTGAAAGCCCAGCCAAGAGGTGCAGCGAGGGTTTGGATGCAGTGTGTGCCACAAAACACAGGTGGGCCCAAACCAGCTGGGTGTTATCCTGGGGAACAGGAACGTCCTGTGTATAGACACTTCATCGATGCAGAAATTATAAAGACCAGCACCTGGAGGGAGGCACTGCGTGTGAGCCAGGTGTGCTGCTGCTGCCCTGGAGCCACAGCGGCACTTCGGTTAAACATGCAATTGCCATTTTTTGTCAGCATCCTGTTTTTTATGGCAAAAGCTGTAAAGCAGTTCATTTTTCTGCATCCAGCATTGCTGTGGGTGTGAGTGGCAGGACTGGTGCTACCTTGTGGTCCCTTTTCTCTGTTCTCTGCAGCCCGTGTACCATTTCCCCACCCAGCTGGGGATGATGCACCAGCTGAAAGAGCAGCTGGAGGAGAGGACTCGCATTCTGCAAGCTGACATCAAAACACAGCAAGAGGAGCTCCACGTCATCAAGGAGCAGCTCCAGCTCGTGCAGGACTCCAACCTGCAGGTACCTGCTGCCCCTGGTGCTCCCCAACTCACCAGCCACTTGCTTTTCCTTTGAGCACTCGGTGCAGTAACAAAATTGTCTGTGGCAAAAGCATTCGGGAATGAGCTCCTGACAGATTGGTAACTTGGTTTCAGATGAGTGGTGTTTCTTGAGGGATGAGTGAGGTCAATATCTGGCTGAGTAGTGAATCAGTAATTTCCATGATTTAGGGAAAAAGCAATCCCAAATTAATCCAAAGTCTCCCAATGCACAAAAAGCGTGATGGTTCCATGTCTGCTGGATCCCCACAGCAGGCATGATGGAGCTGGAAAGGTCCTGGCTCTGGATGAATATTTGACACAAGCTAACGTTTGATTTTTCTGTTACTCACGCTTCGTTTTTCCCCTGGATTTGGAGACAGTGCTGCTGCTGCCGTGTTATTTCTGCCAGGCAGCGCAGCCACCATCTCCTGTGCCTCTTCTGCTCACAGATGCTGATGCAGCAGCCCATCCCCGTTGTCTTCAACACCGTGCAGCAGCCGAGCCCCCGGCGGGCGCAGGGGACCCCCAGGCAGAGCACAGCCAAGAAGCCACAGCAGGCAGCCCCCGTGGGGACCAAGCACTACTGCAGCACCCACCTGCTGGCACCGCACCCGTTCCTCAGGGACCCCTGTGGCACAGTCCCCCAGGTCGCTGGCATTGTCATTGTCCCCCTTTCCCAGCTTTCTAAATACTCGTCTGCCTCCTCACTCCTCCCCATGCTCCTGTGCATCCCCTCTGCGTTGGCTTTACTGCATAGCTGGCATTGAGGAATTCGCGTCAGGAGTCAGTTGTGAGCATTGTCACTCAGCTGCAAAAGCAATGAACCGGGCAGCCAAAAAGCTTCTAAACCCCAGAGACTGCTGGAGCCCTCCTGGTGAGGGGAGGAGGGGGGTGGGAGGTCTGGGCTCCCATCAGCACCGTGCTCACTCACAGCCAGTGAGAGCTGTGGTTTCATAACATGGGAGTAGGTATCATTTTAAAAAATTTATTTTGCTCTGCCTGAGGAGTCTTGGAAGGCAGCTTTGTCATCACTAGACCTAAATCCCCACTATCAAGATGGGAAAGACTTGAGTTGTTCAAAAACAAAAAAGGCCAAAACTGCTGTGTTAAAGGAGAGATGAGATGCTTTCCCTGGAGACTTCAGATTTGCACTTCCCTTCTTAAGCTGTTCCCTTCCTCCTCAAGCCTTTTGTGCCCTTACCCTTGTACTTTCTCAAAAGACTGTCTGGGGATGCCAACACCTGCCCTGCAGGGACAGTAAAATAAATGCAGATGGGTTGATGGTCTTGAATAGATGTCATGTTCCTACTGCTGTGTCCAGGGACAATATCCTACTGTTCCTTCTCCTTTTCCCATCTGCCCACTGTAAGTAGTTATTTTCTCCTTCCATTAGGGAGCTTTGAAACTGACACGGGTACCTGTGTCTTCATTTCAGGTGCAGCAGCAGAAGCAGCAGCACCCAGTGAGAGGAAGCCAAGGCCAGCAAACGTGTGTGCCAGGGCAGGCAAGCATTTCAGTGCCCCTCTACAGCAACCCCATGGTGTTGTCCCAGGCACACCCCATCGCTGTGGCTGCACAGGTGCCCACGGACAGCAGTGAGAGGCAGCCACCAGCTGACTACAGCCAGGACAGGAGCCTCAGGTACCCACAGCCCTGCTGGGCCCATCCTGGGGGCAGGGGCAGAAAGCAGCAGCACTTGGGCAGCAAGGAGGGCAGGCGTGGCTGGGCAGTGGGCTTGGGATGCCACAGCCAGCGTAGTGAGGGTGTTCCCTCTGCAGGGGTGAGCCCTGTGTGCAGGCAGGCAGGGTGCTGTGCACATCCTGTGTGTCATCGGGGCCTTAAATCCTCTTCTCTCCATGTTCCCAGAAATTAGTCTAACCCTGCCCTCTGTCAGTTTAAATTTCCCATAAATTAATCTAAACCCTGCCCTCTGTCATTCCCCCCCTTGTCCTGTCGCTCCATGCCCTTGTCAAAAGTCCCTCTCCTGCTCTCTTTTAGCCCCTGTAGGTCCTGGAAGGTGCTGTAAGATGCCCCTGGAGCCTTCTCTTCTCCAGTCTCAACAATCCCAATCTTCTCAGCATGTATTCACAGGAGAGATGTGAGGTGATAAGAAGCGTCCTATTCCATTAGCTTGTTTTCAAGGTAGTGCTTCACCTGCTTTCATGGAGGATTTTCAAGGAGTTGTTTCTAGAGACTGACAGGACCTTGGACCTCGGGCCTCTCCCTTCCCTGACCATCCTCTGTTTTCCTTCCACCACAGGATGCTGTTGGATCAGTCCATGCAGGCCATGATGCCCACAGCCAACAGCAGTTGCCAGCCCATGCAGAGCAGTGCTAGCAGGCAGCAAGGAAAGTGAGTCTCTGCTTGCCCTTGTTTTCCTGCAGTGTCTTAGCAGGACACCTTTTGACACCGAAAAAGACATGGAAATATTTGTTCCTGGTCCTGCAAATAGACAGTCTCGGTCTGAAATGAAACAAAAGTTCAGCCAGTTAGGAGAAAAATGGGAATATTTTTTAATTTTGAAGAAATTTATGATAAATAAAGTGCGTTGAAAAAAAATTAACCATTTTCTGGCTTTTGCAAAGCATAAAATGCTTGGCCAAGACATAGAGAAAATGTACAGCCTCAAAAAGCTCAATTTTCAGCAGTTCCAGTCGGTGCTTTGTGGGCAGAGGGGAAATCAGGGGCCTCCTGTCAGCAAGGTCTGCATGGTTTGACCAGCTCCAGGCTGGTTCCTGCAGCCCTGGGCTCCCGGTGCCCGTTTCTGGGGGTGGGTTCTCACGCCAGGCTCTCCTCCCCGTGGCAGGTTTGTGGCAGAGCAGCAGAGCCTGCCTCCCCCAGCGCAGGTGCAGCCGGTCACCTGCAGCGCCGTCCGAGCTGCAGCCCCGCCGCCCATCTTCTCCCCGTCCCTCGTGATCCCACACGCCAGCTTCACGTCCCACCAGCCCAGCACACCCGTTCACCTGCACCAGTGGCCGCAGCAGCAGGTCCAGCAGCACCGCCTCTACCTTCAGGTATTGGAGCAGGAGCAGGGTTCTGAGGAGGCACAGGGATGGCTCAGGGATGGGTTGGGGTTTTCTGAAGAAACGGGGCTTATCTGGCTGATCAAACCTGGCCAGTGGCTTTGCACATCCTCCATTCCTTGGCTATCTCCACGTGGCCACGTGCTCAGCCTTTCCAGGCTGACTCTGCACCCGCTCAAGGCCGTATTTTCTAACAAACTCTGTTATCACACAGCAAACAGAAGAAATACCCAGTTTTTCAAACAGCTTTTCATCCAGAGGAGCTCTGGTGGGAAGCTTGCTGTAGTCATGAAAAGCTGTAAGAGAGAATCTCTTTGGAAAAGCGACCTCCTGCTGTTACATCTCATCAGAGCAAGGTTTTTATTAGCAGCTATCACAGCTTTCTTTTAATAAATGAGTATTTCACAACACACATCTCTGGACAAGGCGATTTTGGTTTTTCAACCCACAATTTACATCAGTACATGCTGAACTAGCGACACCGCCAAGGAGAGGGGTTGAAACTAATTAGTTGAAACTAATAATTCATCAGTAACACACTCTCCAAGCCTTGCCTGGATGGCAGAGGTTGAGTTACAGTCCTCCCGGCAAAGATAGTAGAAAGAAAGCGAGAGGAGTAGGTCCAGCTGAAAGCGGCCACACAGCAGGACTGGATTTAGAGTGAGAGATGAATCGCTGTTGTCAGCAAATGTGGGCAGGAACTGTCCCTGCTTTGGGTGTGTGTCCTCATGGGCTGCGCTGCAGTTGGTGTGGCCAGCAGAATGATGATGCTGGAGCAGATAAATAGCTCCAGGGTGGCAGTAAACCAGAGTTTGATGGCACAGTGCCTTTGGCAGAGGGTGAAACAGCGGGTCCGGGTCTTTGAGGTACCAGCCATGGGTGGGGACGTGGTTACTCCAGGACCTCTTCCTTGGTTGGCTCAAGGTTTTTCCCATGAAAGATGGAAGTTGCACATCCTGCAGACTGTACCTCGCATACAGGTAGCTTTTGGAAGTCTCCATTCCTGCTGGGGTCCCCATGAGCCTGTTAGGACAGATGGGTCCTGCTCCCTCTCTGTGCTCTCAGGCATTGTTGATTGTGCTGACAACAACAGCTCACACCCTCAGGTTTAGGACCTGGTGCACACACTCCTGGCCGTGAGTCTCAGCATCAGCCCTGCAGCAAGAGAGGGACAGCTGGGTGCCGGGGACGCTCTGACTGCTCCCATTTGTGTCTCCCCACAGATGCAAGGTGCCGAGCTGGTGCCGGGGGCTCCGACGCCGCGCATTTTCCAGCCGCCCCACGCTCCGCAGCAGAACCCCTTGAGCTACTTCCTGCACCCGCAGCAGCAGAGCCACCACACGCAGGGCCAGCCCTGCAACCTGCCCGACCTGCCCGAGATGCAGCTGCCCTGAAGGCCGGGTCTGGAAGACAAGGAGCTCGGGGCCGCAGCCGCCGCGCCTGGGCGCAGGCAGGAGAGCGCGGCGCCGTCGGAGCACGGCACCGGAGAGGTCGGGCTCCGTGGGGAGGTGGTGGCTGCAGGGATGATCCCTGATGGGGATGCACGGCTGCAGGGATGATCTCTGACAGGGATGCACGGCTGCAGGGATGATCCCTGACAGGGATGCACGGCTGCAGGGGCCTCGTTTGTTGGGATTTCCATGCAGGCAGTCCGTGATGCCCTGGCCCGGCACCGTGGTGCCACTGGAAGGGGGTGGCTTCCTTGCTGCAGGGAGGTGAGGTGTCAGGCCATCGTGAAGCTCAGTTTGCAATGGAAAAAAAAACCTTTTCCATTCAGGACTTCAATGCTGAAAGTCACTGTGAATTTAAGCCCAGCATTTGGAGCACACAGACTGTACCAGTCCGCAGGACACCGTTGGATTACCGTGTACATAACTCGTTCTGCTGTAGTAGGTCCATTGTGAATTCTTTTTCCTTTTTCTATACCTCAGTCCCGCAGGTTTTTTTTTCGAGGAGTTTGGATAATGCTGCTAATTTACATAACACCACTTTTGCCTGAATTTCTTACTGTTGTTATACCAGCTCACATCGCAGCTAGTACAATATTTGTCAAGTTTTATTTTTGGTTAACAAGTGAAGATAAATTTGTATGGTTTTTACTCCCTGTAGCCAAACATTTTTCAGGTTACAGACAAAGAACCTTTACTCCTTTTTTTTTTTTTTTTTCAAGTGATGTAGTTGTATTTGTTTCTATACATAAAAACAAACAAAAGTGTAGAACAGCATATGACAGCAAACTTTGTGGTTTTGCTAGGTCATGTTTCAATTTGGCGAACCCAAAATGTGTAATCACAACACACGATGTTACAAGCCCATAGGGTCAGCAATAAATTGTATTTTTGTAAATTGTCACTTTTTAACTGTAAGTTTATATTTATGAATTGAAAAAACAGTTTATTCCTCAGTGGGTGTATAGTTAAGTGTCCCTACTGTTTGTGTCTTTCCAAAGGAAAAACTAAAAAGTACATTTTTGAAGTGTTAGTAGCTGAGTACTAACTTTGGGCATTGTTAGAGCCCAAATGTAGATGGGTTTGGCCATTACTGTAAATTTGCAAGGCAGTGGTTAGTTAGGACCAGGTCCATCTAGCAGTAAAGCTCCAGCTGGCAGGCAGAGCAAGGTTTAGAGAGGAGTTAGTTCCTGATGTTTAGTCTGTTGAAACCAAGCAAAGAATGCTTGGTTTTGCCTTTTCTTTTTGTTTGTTTGTTTGTATGATGTTTTAGGTTTGTGGGGGTTTTTTTGTTCCCTTCTTTTCCCTCTGCAAGCCACTTTCTGGGCCCCTCGCAGCACTGCAGCAGCTGGTGTTCCTGGTGTTCCTGGGGGTGCAGCTTTTGGCACCAGCCCTGTGTTTCAAGAAAAGGGCCCAGCAGGGGCTGTTTCCCAGCAGTTCTCCCTGGGCAGGGGATGGGTTTGTGCTGTGCCACGTTGCCTGGGGGACTGGCAGGGGGAGGACAGGCTGCTGGAGCTGGGGTCAGCCAGGAGTTTCGGGCACTGGTGCAAGGCCCTGGGGTGCTGTGGTGTTTTGGCCAGGGCAGAGGTGGATATGGGAACAAAAGTGACAACCCCTGGCTATTTGTGGGTAATCCCTTGGGCAAAGGCAGCTGCAGGGGTTGGCTTTGAGTGGGACACTGAATGCACAGCACCCAGGGGTGCCAGACGCGCTGGATCGTGGGTTCAGAGCTGGCCACACGCAGCGTTTTTTGGGGAATGTGGTTGGCCACAGAATGGAGGCAGTGAGGGGTCCAGAATGGGGCTCGTGCCTTGTCAGCACAGCCCCTGTTCTACAGCACAGCCCCAAGAGCCAGCAGCTGCTCTTGGGCACTCTGAGCCAGCCCCTCCTTTTAAACCAGGACAAGAAATGGTGACTGCAGCATGCTGAGCCATGGGCCAGGGCCCCCTCACTGCTGGGAGTGAGATTTGGAACACCTGCCTTTGTGGGGCAATGTGGAGCTGAAATAAAACACCTGGGGCTTTCCTGCTCTGCAGGTTTGTCCTGCAGTAAGGGCCAGCACAGAGCCTTCCAGGTAGGAAATTTTTCTTTTTAAAGCACTATTAGTTTTAGGGTCTCCCTCTCCCCATTCTAAGGCAGCAGGGGTGCTCATGAAGATGGGGTAGGAGGGTGTTGTATTTTGGGGAGTTGGTTGTGCGATTTTTTTTTTTTCCACCATAGCCTTGGCACATAACATTAGAGAGGAGGCAAATATATCTGTGTTAGGGCTCCAGTGCTGCACAGTTTGTGGCTCAGGGTGGCTGGCTGGAGGGAAAGGCCATGATTTCCCTGGTTTCCCCATTAAACCTCCCTGCGGCTGGTCTGCAGTGTCCCATCACCACAGAGCCCAGCCACGGGAGGACTGGCAATCAAATGCATCTCGTAGGTGGTGGGGCTTGGGGTCGGGCTTGAGGGGAGTGGGTTTTTAACAGGGCTTGGTAGGGAGGTAGCTGAGGCAGAGCAGTTTTCTGGCATTGCTGTGGCTTTGGCAGTGAGTCCGAAAAAAAGAAAAAAAACCGGGTTGGGAAGGGGTTCTGGGGGAGGTGGGTGCAGCAGATGGGGCCGTGCCCAGGGACAGAGGGCTGGGGGCACAGCCCCTGCTCACGGCTCCCAGCGAGGAGCACAGCAGCTTGGTGAGGATGTTTACATGTTAGATCAGCCTTGCTAAAAGCAGAGACCTAAAAATGCACTTTATCACGTGCCCCCCCTAATTGTCAGAGCCCCCCACCAGCCACTGGGTGGGGGCTGCACAGTCCCAGGCTCTGCCTCTCAGGTAGGGCCTCCTTTTCTCAAACGTGCTCCCAAGGACAAAATCCCACCGACCCTTTCTGGGGCTGGCTTGGTCTTTGCTCAGCCTGCCTCCAACCAAAGGGCAAGGCTGAATCAGGGCCAGGGGGGTTTTGCCTTAAATTATCACTCTCGAAATAATAGATGGATTTAAAAAAAAAAAAAATCTCTTTATTCAGGTTGATTTGTATTTGTTTACCTCGGTGTTAGCTATGACCTGTGCTTTTATGACTCATTTGGAATTGAGGGTTGCTGGTGGGTTTGGTTCACAAGAAAACCTAAGTGTGACTTGTTGGTGAGGAGCAGAGGGCAGGGACGTGACTGATGGCAGCAGGGTTGGCCTCCAGTGTCGGTGTTGACCTATCAGTCATAAATGTTCTGAGGTTTTCTGGTACACAAGTACCTATATACTATAACTGTATATAGATATACGTATTTTTAATATACATTTATATGTATGCAGATGTATATCTATATAGAAATATATATAGGCCACACAATTCCAGACCTCTGAAAACACAGGCAGCTTTAAATAATAAAGTCTTGCACTTTTAGCATATTTGTACATATAAGCTAAAGCCTGGTGGGTATAATCAGGCTGATTTGACAAACACAATGAGAAGTTACTGTATATATTGTATATAGTCCATGCAAGAAAAAAAAAGGAAATAAGAAAAAGTCTAGAATTGAGTATAAATCTTGGTTTATTTTATATGATGTCGAATATAAATACATTTATAAATGTTACTATTCTTAAAAGTATTTTGTAATGGGAAAAAGTAAGTGTCTTATGAAGATGAACAGTAAAGATTTTATTCTTGTTTTGAATCTATGTCCCTGCACAGCTCCATTGAATGGGAGCCCATGCATTTTGACAAGCTTTAAACAGATTGTACATAGTATTTAAAAAAAAAATTACGAAGAAATAAAATAATACTTGTAGGACCTCCTACACACTATGTACTCTTGTTATTGGCTGGGTGGTGCGGGTGTGTCAGGGACCAGGGTCTGAGCCCTGCTCTCCAGGAGAGACAAGAGCAGCAGCCAGTGTGTCCATGAAGGCTCAGGACAAGGACTGGGATTTCTGTGACCAGTGCCAGAGGCATAAATAGAAAGAACAAGGCATCAGGGTCTGCACACTGTGTCTGAACTGGGATGCAGAAGCAAGTGCCAGAACTCGCCAGCTCAGGCTCCAAAATACAGGTCTCCTATTGTATAACTTAGCTGGGCTCCGTTTTCTTTGTACAGGCAAAGCCAATTCTTTATTCACATCACTTCTTTTACAGTTTTCACAGCCCTCGTGTGCAACATCTATGGGCTGGAACTTTTCCCACTACTTCATTTTTTGGTCAGAAAGTGATTTGTGTGTATGTTGGTAAGATTCAGGTTGTTTCCATTTTTCCTTTATGGGTTCTCCTGGAACAGATCTTACTGTTCACACAGATGCACTTACTTTTCAACCCAAGAAGAGGTTGTTGTGTTAAGGAACCTTTCATACCAAGACTGTTTTTGCATGGGAACTTGCAAATTGCTTAACTACACTTAGAAGAGATGACAGGCTAGCTGTTCATTTAATAGAACAGCTGATTTTATGAGGCCTTTCTTTTACAATTCTTCTACCTGTCACAGTCTCCATTTTTCCTTCACTTCTGGGAGGCTGCTCTCCCAGCAGGGGCTTTGGCCTGCTCCTTGTTTTGCAAAGCACTGACAAAATGTGGTTTTAACATGACCAACACTCTTGAAGGAACTTCCACAGCAGGCCGTCCCAGGAAATAACGGTGCCTCCAACACAGGGGGTTTTTTCTTAAGGGAAACAATATTTTATTTCACACCTCATCCGTCTTACAGTACCTCTGCATACAACACATTGTATAAAAGCCAATCTGTCAACACAAACGTGTGCTGCCCTATTGGTAAAGTGACAAAGCTATAGCAAAAAAGACAAAACAACCTATTTTTCTGGAAACAAATCTGATTTCCTTCTGTTTTAGTCCAGATAACAACAGCAATCACAATCAAGAACCTTGTATGGTACAAGTAAATGAGAAACTTCTGATAAAATCAACACACAGCTATTTTTTAGTCACTATGGCAGCAAACTCTTCTAAAATTACATTCTTATTTAGCCATTAGAGCAATGAACAAGTGGCTTGTTTTAGGAATGGATGGAAACAGCAAGTGATTTTTCTGTATCACAGGGCAGCAACCACTTCCACGTCCTGGAAAACGCTACTGCGTTAATTACCATCAGTTGTCCCCTATGGTGGGAGGAGCTGGTATTTTCATTTTTGGAGCTATTCCCTCCCCTCACATGGCCAAGGCCTGAGCTGGGCACACAGAGGCCAAGCAGCCAGTTCCTTGTGGGGGTCAGGGCTGTCCCTGGTCACCCAGAGCACAGGGAGCAGCACATTCCAAGGCCAGGGACAGCACAGCTCTGCTGGCCGTGTCCCCAGGCTGTACCTACGTCTGAGAAAAGGCATCTTAGCACACAGCTGAGCCACGAGGAGGGACTGCGCAGTGTCCCCCACATTTATTTCCTATGAATGTGAAAATAAAGGCAGGAAACTTCATGGAAACTCACAGAAAAAAAAAAAAAGTAACACAGGTGAGTGAAGTGACGTCCACAGAATTCACTTAACCAAGCTGCTTCCTGTTCGTGTGCACACCCAGTGATGGGATGGGAGCCTGGGGCCAGCTCTGTACCACCAACTTCACCTGGCCAAGGAGCAGCACAGCACAGGGATCTCTGTCCCTGACTGTGCAGGGCTTTGAAGTCAAGGCATCACCCTTCAGCAGTGAAGGAAGGGAACGGGCTGCTGTTGCCGTAGCTCTGCCAGTCCCAGCTAAACCTGCATCTGTTTGTTAGCCTGCCTGCCTGCCTGGAACAGGGACTGAAGGAGCTGGAATAGGAAAGGGAAGGAAAGAAGCCAGTCCCAGTTAAACCTGCATCTGTTTGTTAGCCAGCCTGCCTGGAACAGGGACTGAAGGAGCTGGAATAGGAAAGGGAAGGCAAGAAGCCAGACACTTAATTCCGGAGTTCCTCTGTCACAAGCAGAGCTCTACTCCAGGTACACTGAGGTAGCTCAGCAAACACAGCTCTGGGTTACACGCCCTGGAAATCACCGGCACTTGCTCCATCTACATCTGTATCCCCCCAGACAATCAGCCCACGATCCAGAGGTTCCAAAAGGAAGAACCTGCTAGTTGGGCCATGGCCTGAGTGCTGCCAGCCTAGTGGAAGGGACCTCACTCCACCCTCCATCCTGCTGAGATTAGAGGCCTGGTCACTGTGACTCGTCTTCCTGGATCAGCCTGCAGGTGTATTACAGGAACAATTTAAAGATATCACCCTTTTGGAGAAAAAATAGAAACAAATTGAACAAAAAAATCCATGCAGTTAATACAAGTTAGTGTTCCCCTACATATCCTAACTTCTCACCTTAAATCTATTTTGATCTATGTATGCTCTCTGTACATAGATATGACATCTGAAAAGAGCTACGACCCAGCTGGCAAAGGCTCTCCAGTCTCTTGGGTGGGCACTAATAGAAAGGGTATTGTACAAACTGAGCACCTTTTCACAACCAGGTAACGACAGAAGGTTGTTGTACTTGGCAATTTCCTTCACCACCTTCTGCACTTAGATCTTCACATCTTGGCTCTCAATCAGAGAAGTCCTTGAGTTTTATGAGACTTTTAAATCTCTGTCACCTTGATTAGCAAATAGTTCACAGCTTTGATTACTTGTTGACATAAACAGTTTCTCTTCTAAACCTACAGAAGTTTTTTACAGGGGCAGCTGTATCTATTCTCATGAGGCTCCATTAATTTCATCATGGCTATCTGCAGAACTACTTACTGATCAGACCTTATCTGGGAACATCCTGGACTAGAAAAACATCATCTGCTTTGTATTTCTAAACACCCTTGTGAAAATGTTTTTAAAAAGTGATACAGTGTGGCCCTATCCATATCCACATAAATGGATAAATTAAGTTTTTATATTTTATACATAAAAATATAAATCAGCACTATATTGTATCAACTGCAATTACTTCGAGAAGGCTTCTGAAAAAAAGCTTCCTCATCTTCCACATATATGATACAGCTTTTGGACTTCTTCAGTAAAATTTTATTTTATATTAATACCTGAGAGTGTTGAGGAGAGTGTAAGACATAATTCATAAATTTACCACCAACCACAATGATGGCCTTTCACAAAGTGCCTGTAACATAAGTCAGAAATCCATTTTATTCTTCATTCACACTAGCATTGCAAGAAAAGCCTCAGAAAGATACCATCCCCATTCTGCTTCTTTAAAAAAACACATGCACAGTATAAAAATAATGCTGCTCTGCAGAGAAAGATTGTCATACAGACATTTTAAACTAGTTTAGCACAGACTCCCCACTTACTTTGGTGGTGTTGTTCGAATACAAGCTCTTACCCTCCTTCTCTAAATGCCTTCCAGCACCAGGTACCAAAGATTCAAAATCAACATATCCCAGCTTTTACACTGGCAGAGTTTCCTCCACGGGATCTCTACTATATCTCTACTATTTTATATATTAAAAATTTCAAGTCAGATTCAAGGGGATTTTCTTGTTGCCTCAAATCCTGACATGGAAAATACTACAGCAGCAGCAGTAATGCAGAGTGCTATAGAAAAGCAATAGTAATTACTGGGTTGAGATCCAGACTGAGGGCAGGCAAAGAAGCAAGTGCAGTCTGTCCCTAAGCAGCTCAATAGTCAACACTCAGCTACAGATGGGCTGTGCTTGGCCTTTCCAAACACCAGCAAAACTCTACATTTTATCAGCGTGCTCCTAAGAGGTCAACAATGGCTCCTCTTGCCAGATAAAGTGCAACCACCACGTGGTCAGAGATTCAACCACTGCTTTCCCTGGATTTTAAACTATCAGTATTAAATAGTTTCTGCATCCTTGTGCAACCTGAATGACCAAAAAAGCTTCCATCCTTTTCTTTTTAGGAGGATTGGTATGAAAATGGGAAAGAGGGGCTGGAATCTGCTGGAGTCCAGACTTGTGGGTAGCATCAAAGCATCAGAATTGTGAGCAGGGCACTTTCCTTTTCTGATCTCGTGGTCTTGTGCTACCACAGCCTCTGTTCTTAGTCTTCACCCTGCTTTGACCCCAGTCCACAAGCAATTTGGAAATAACTAATTAATGTGGAAGACAACCTCCAAGCTGTTGACACTCCTTTAGAGTGAAAATGGGAAAAAGTCATTCCTTTTATCACAATAATAGAAAAGAACCTGGAGAACACTTACTCTAACATTCAGACAGGTTTGCAACAGGTACACATCCAGTATCTCCAAGCAATGCTGCATGTTTTAATAACATGGTAAAGACAGTTTATTATTCAGTCCCTTTTTTTGGAGTGAAACTTATGAGCAATGCAAGAAAGTGACTGTGCTTCAAACTATTTTTATTTACATTACATACCAGTAATCTGATACTTAAAGCTACTTCAAACTTCATTCCCTACGTCAACATCAGACTTGATTTCCATAGTTGAAGCCTTCATTTGTAAGCACTTTATGTGATTAATTCAGAGTCAAATGTAATGAAAATTACACTCTGGTTCTTGCTTTAAGTTGTAAATTTTTAGCACTCTCTATTTTAGCTTTTATGTCATGAGGTTTTTCAAAAAATCTCACAAAGGCTGGCTCATTTAATAAGGATGCCAGAATCTGTTCAAAGGCAAAAGACCATTCATGGTTCCTTTCCAAACTCTGTGCCCTACTGCCTTCAGGCTGCCCAGAACTGCTTTCCTCCCTCCTCTCTTTGGGCACTTCAGCAGCCACTTCTGTAAGAGCAGCTGGACTTTTGGCAGGTGACGGGGGACTCTGCAGTCGTCTGCCAACCTCTTCCATTTTCAGCAGGAGGCTGGTCACCACCGCGATAGCCCGGTACAGCAGCTCCTCCTCGGGATCCCCGTGGAACAGATTGTAGAGAGTTTTGGAGAACTGGATGAACTGAGACTACAGGGAGATAAGGGGGAGACTGTTCAGAGAAGAGCAGCACGGCTGTCCTGTTTCACCGCCTGCTGCTGCCTGGCCCCTGGTGAAGCTGCAGAAGCCCCGAGAAAGCTACGTGTGTCTCCAAGTCCCTCTCCTGGTACATTACAGCAGTTTGAAAAAGCCACAGTCTAATGATTGATGGGAAGATTTGAAATGAAAGAGACCCTACAAATCCTTCAGAAATATTTTAACAGGACCTAAAGGGTAAATTTTCACAACAAAACAGACTTAAATAAGATTAAGACAGTTTACCTGATTCATTCTTGGCAAATCCTTGACGTTTTCTTCTTTTTTAAGAAGTTCATCTTGCCACTGCTTCAGATATGTCTGAATGTCAACCTTCCCCTTCCCTTTTTTGAAGGGGAAGAAGTGGGGGAAAAAAAAAAAAGTGAACAAACAAGAACTAAGAGCTTCCCAAGAGGGATGATAAGCAGAAGAACTGGCATCATCAATGTCGTTCCTTCTCAAGAGCGGTGGGGCCAAGGACTACACGGGACCAGGGTTTACTTTTACCCTTTTGCTCCCATGACTACTCTTACATAAGAGGACAGAATGTTAGCAGCACACTAAGGTTGATGTTACTTAATATACTCTGTCACCACACACTTTCCCAGCTCTACTCCCCCAAAAGAAAACAGTTACCAAATGCGCCACCAGGATTCTTTTACCTTTTTCTGGGCTGCTCTTCAAAGAATCACTTCCAAGATTATCCCCAACAGATGAAACTACAATTTAGGGAAAAAAAAAAAAGTTATTTATTTCAAAAAAAGAGGACCAATGTGTAATTTCCCTTATCAAAAATTCCTTCCTTAAGGGGCAAGACCCTCAGTGTTCTCAGCACAGATTAGCTCAAGAAACCACATGGTAAAATCTGCATACTTTCTATGAAAAATAGAAGCCACGGTGAGGCAGATCACAAATGAATAAATAATTTTTCTACTGTTCATGGTTCACAACCTGAAGAGCAGCAGGAACAGAATCTATTTATTGTCTACTTTGCGCAGATTTTAAAAACCAAAAAGGGATCTGTCTTTCCTATAAAAATCCCACAGCTTTCAAGAGTATTTGAAACAGATTATTTTATCAACTCCATAAGGTTATTAAACCTTTTTCAGCTCACATGGTCTAAAATGAAAGCAAAGAATATTGAAACACTTGCTTATGTGCCTCAGAGTAAGTATGGATTTGGTATTTTAATTCTTGAGGCAGAAAATACCATTCCTTTATGCCCAGGATACAAAAATGAAACAGCCACAATACCACAACAGCTTCAACACCACAACAGACTGCCCACAATGCTGAAAAATGCCAATGAAATACACTCCCCTGTTTCCATGTAAACAGCCATGGGCCTTTGAATTCAGCCAACTATTCAGATGAGCTATCCACAAATTCTGCACAACTTTATCAAATTGAAGCTATCTACAGAAGATCTTCACAAGGGATTCTGTTAACAGGGACATGATTTTCTGGATTTACTAATTTTCAGAAGCAAGCTCCCCATTTCTTACAGGATAGATTCTTTCTAGTATTGTGCAGGCAAAACCTCACACTCTGGAGCTTACCATTGAGTTGGCTGAAGTGGATCAGTTCTTCTTTTGACAGATCATCCCCTTTGGAAGGGCTTAGGGATTCTACTTCAGTAAAAGCTGAAATAAATGATTGAATAAGGTGGGTTCATGGTTCCCCAGGCATTACCAAAGCAGTGACAACAGTGACAAAACCCAGAGACAGCTCTCCCCACATGCCACTGTTTCTCACTCACCTGGAGGGATGTGCAACTTAAAAAGAAGCTTGAGCTTGTCAGTGAAGCTTCCATTATACATCGTATCTGTTAGGGGAAAGGACAGTCCATTCAAGTGGACCAAACTTTAAAACACTCTCTTAACCTAAACAAATAGAACCCAGGGAGGTTTGAACTGGACATGTGCCCTACCTTACAGGGAGTATAATTAGATATGAAGCTTAGGGAAAGCACTGTCACCTGTGGCTGAGCCTGGGGTTAGCCTGCACTGATGAAAGAGCACTAACAATGCCTGTGACTTACTAAAATAAAACCACAGCACCAAAGAAATACAGCACTCATGTCTCAGCATTTCCCTTAAATTTTTGTTTCCTGAACAATACCACTTTGGAAACAAGATGAAAGGAACAGAGCAGTGAACCAAGAAAAATTTCAGTTCCCCAGAGGTATAAGGCATTGGTCATTCTGCACAATCTGCATGACTCCTATGAAGATTTATCATAAATCAAACAGGCTGGGCAATGAGATCAGACCATTCTTAATTTCTGGATATTTTGATGGCCAAGCCATATTTAAATTTGATCTCCAAGATGGAATTACTCTGTCTGTAACAAAAATCACACTATTTGACCCTGTGTGAAGAGACTAAGTCTCCCTAGCTTTTTGTACAGTGTATGGAAGGTGATACAGCCCAGGAGCCTCGGGAACGTGCCCACGTATGTTTTGCTGCCATACCAAGAACACAGGCAAATTGTTTGAAGTTGATAAGGCAGTTGGAGCTCTCGTCCATCAGTCGGAACATCCACAGGGCCAGGGAGTCTCTGTTTGCACAGTGTGACCAGGGGCTCAGGAGGTGGCAGAGAACCCTGAACTGCTGGCAATCGATCCGGTACTGCTCAAGGTAGGGCAGGCTGGCGTCGTGATGCTGCAGGACAGGACTGTTTACACTCCAGTAACAGGAAAGAAAATGCTCCTTCTGCAAAGCAAAGACAGAAAATTGGGTTCTAGGAAAACAACAAGTCTCTCTGGGGAAAAGATGTGAGGTATTAACTATGTACTCAGTACAGCTGGCATGTAAAACATAAAGTCCAGCCTTTATCTCTATTTATTAAAACCATTTCAAAGTCTACCATTAAGATGGCTGTTTAGTAAGTGAGGAAAATGGCACATTACCTTGAATAATTCATAAAGCTCTTCAAGATCACTAGGACTGAATTTTACTTCTTGAGACACAACACGTAGCTGAAACAAAATTAAGAGAAAATTAATTACTGTGTCTTCCCTCTTTGGAATAAGCCCATAGAATAAAATTATGGGAGACTTAATATTTCATTAAGAGACACTGTTTGCATATTCTAGGTTTTGGCATGTTACAATTAGAAGTAAGAATAGCACTTCTTTTATAAAGTAATCCGAAGATTATAGATTAAAATA
>WBMY01004375.1:667372-687328 GCA_013397315.1 Donacobius atricapilla
AAAAAAAAAAATTTACAAAAAAAAAAAAAAAAAAAGCTTAAGGCCAGTCATGTTACTAACATACATGGAGCCTACACTATGAAACTGAGGAGATAAAACTCAATTATTTATAACTACATAACATATAGCTTCCCTTGAATGGGCAAATGCATGTTCAGCTCTCAACAGTGAAGCTGAATCCTCACTTTTTAAAATTTAAAAAAAATTGTTCAGAGCTTTTAGAAAACAAAGTTTGCTACAAGACCAGCTTCCAGCTTCACAATATGTGTGTTTTGTAAAATGAAATCCCAACAATACCATCTTAGCATAACCAGCAGCATTTAGTTTCTGTTGCTACAAGCCACATTTACTACAGAAAGAAGCACCAGGTAGTGGACAGACTAGTATTACCATCAGGTATTGGAAATGAGCCACTGAAGAAAACAGGCAAACAAAGGAAGCTCCTCACAACCTCCACCTTCACTGAGCAGTCTGAGATCGGCAGATGGAGAGCTGCCACATTGCCAGACATTCACACAAAACACAGAAAGCATCCCCTGTTGAATGCCCTACAATAACCTCTTCAGTGCTGCTTCCTGCAGTAAAAATGCAGGTGCTTAATTGTTTTACTCCATGGTGCTGTTTGCCTCTAAAAGAAAAGTATTCACATCAGCAGATAGAAATATAGGTCAGCCTGTTCCAATCCACACCAAGTGTGAGAGATATGCCAGCCTTTAGAAGTGGCTGGCAGTGGTGGTAGTTGTAACAAGACCAGAAGGTCATGCTGTGAATTACAGCCTGAAAACATCACAGGACAGCCTCAGTTAACAGACACCCTGCAGACATGAGGGCGTTCAGAATAAAATCATGTATTTGGCCCTGGAAACTGCAGCTCTTCTCAGAACCTTCCAAAAGGGAACGAATTTTATCAGGGAGAAGGCTGAAACTCTTCCAAGTCACTCACCACGTTCTGCTTGGTTGTAGTTTCCAAGGTCTGGATCACATAAAGCCTGTTCCTGCAGCGCAAGCTCTCAACATCCTCATAGCGAATATCACCGTACCTCTGAGAAGAAAAGCACCATTCCA
The DNA here is from genome assembly GCA_013397315.1 of Donacobius atricapilla. Lineage (NCBI taxonomy): Eukaryota > Metazoa > Chordata > Aves > Passeriformes > Mimidae > Donacobius > Donacobius atricapilla. The sequence goes on from WBMY01004375.1 coordinate 668,438, forward strand.
TGCAACCAACTCTTGGGAGACACATCTAAACACCTATTTTTGTCTTTCATGCATCTAAGCACAGGCATGGACACAAAGGAAGATCACAGAAATTCTGAGGAAAAAATAATTTATTACAGCACTAACGTTCTCCTTAACCAGTGTAACTTTTAAAAGTCCATACCTTTTCACTTAAACTCCTTTCTCTCGTGAACTCCTTTTTCCCATATACATTATGTCAAAAGTTACGAGTATCTGCAATGTGCAGTAACCAGTCTCAAATGAGTATACCACAAAGGCTGTTCCTGCTGTATTTTGTCATTTAGTTAACATACTAATAACGTTAATGAGGGATGGTAATACATGACCTGTGATGAATCTTGGCAACTCCACTCAGGACAGACTAGAAGGCACCTTCCTAGCAGTTAAGAACCCAAATAACAGAAAAGCAAACCTATCCCATACCCTGCAAGGTTTTCAGTGAGGCTCAACAAAATACGGAGCCGAATTTCCCCCAATCCGGACAGATTTCCTACCCTGGTTTGTGTACAATGCAACTGCACTGTTTCCAAGTAGCCACAAAGCAGTAACACTGCACGGGATGCAAAAACGAGCCCACAAGAACACATACTTCATTTGACTCTCGGATCAGGTCAGTGATGTCCACTTTTGGGTGGTCACTCTTTGTGTCGCTGAGGCTGGAGCCCTGCTGCACAGCTGGAGGTAAAGGACTGTCTTTGTTAGTGACACTGTCAAAAAATCTGCACAAAGCAAACACATGAGAAATCAGCAGGAACCAGTTTATCACAATGAAGTAATAACATTGGCATCTACCAAAGAAAAAGTGTGCAGAGAATGGGAAAAAGCAAAGAATATCAGAGTCAGCAGCACAAAGGTGCTGTAATAGTAACAAAGATACACAAACATGGGAACTGCCCACCCAGAGAAGGTTGTAGAGTTTCTAGCCTTGGGAGCTTTTAAGACTGAGCTTATGCGATCTAGTGCTAGCAGTAATTCTCTTTTGAGTGGGATGTTAAACCAAGACACTTTCCAAGGTCCCTTCCACTAGGCATTCCCCACATAGCAAGGCTGTACTAACTGGGACAGAGAAAAAGGCTTGTCCTGAACTGTGAGCAAGACAATTTTAATTCCCTTGGATGTATAAGCCAATGCCTGATCTGTACCTGCTTATCATACCTATATAACCAACCTAAATAGATCCAGTGGAGAGGCCAGATTTTACAATAAACACCAGACTGCATGGCCTCATAACAAAAACTATATTCTCCTCAATAATTCTGTAGCTCCTACCCCATCCAAACATGCAACATATAAAAGCTTCACTAAACAGAAATACTTATTATCAGTTATTAACAGTTGTTACTCCTATAGCACAGTTATTTTGCCGTTCTAATACTCCATGATACACAACCACAGCATCAACAAGAGAATTTAGTTAGGGAAGAAAAAACTGCACAAGTTTTGTTTGTACATCATTTTAAAGCATACTTCACTTGCTAACATAGAACAAACATCTCATCATGATTAAACTCATCACATTTTTTTGGTCTTATTTCTGTTTTAAACCATTAACAGCAGAGGATTCAGCAGCCCAAACTACAAGAACTAAGCTGAAGAACTTGATGCCTGAACTGACTGGGACAGTCATAATGTGCTTTAGATCATCTCATCAAGGCAAGCTGCCTTCTATACATGATATAAATTCAAAGCAAGAAGCACATTGCTTTTTCTTTAAAACTCACAGAATAGTTATATTTTTAGAAGAACTTGAATTTAGGATGGGATTTTCAGAGGATCCAGGCCCATTTTCCAGCCACCTCTTCCAGAATTTCAGCCTGATATGAGCACTAACTCCTTTGAAACCTTTGGAAGTCTTGGCTAGATGTCTTCCCAGATACCTCAGAATGACTTATCTATATGCAATTATAGCAGCTGCTCTGTAGCCTGAATAAATAACAGTTTCACTAATACCTGTTGAGAACAGTGACTGCTTCTGCATCATCCTTACAAGTGAGCAACTTCTCCATGTTGTATTCCAGCACTGCCAGGCCCAGCTGCAAGATTGCCTTTATTCCATCATAGAAGAAACAGTCCACCACATTGACTGCACTTTCAAAAGGCAGCACACTGATAAAAAGGGTAAGGAACCAGGAGAGAGAGACCGAGGAGAAAAAAGTCATGTCCGTCATGTGGTCTGTCAACTGAGGCAGGTGAACCCTGATGAGCTCCTCAAACACTGCCTGATCTACCAAGGCACCTGCAGGGAAAGAACAACAAAACCACCACCCAGATCTTACCACAGAGAAGCACACTTCCCAGAGCACCAGGCAGAAGTTCCTGTCCTAGGGCAGCTTTGCTGTACAAGCACACTCAGGCTCAGCTGCACGGAACCACTGGCTCCTTCCCCCGTGCTGGAAGCTGTGCCCCCCATGGACAGGGCCAGAGCTTGGGCACGCTTGAAGGGTGCTGGCACCTTGGGGAGTGCATGGCTGCTTCCAGTGACTCTCCTGGCAGCCAAGACACTCCCTCTGCAACGAGAGACAAGCTTCACACCCCATTTTCTTTTAACATATACACTTGTAAGAACTGCATATGAGATCAGGGTCCAAGTCTGGACCTGAAGTAACTCCTTTTCCTTTTCTAAACTGTCTAAGTTTCAAATAATTAGTATGAATTGCAGTTATAATTCCAAAAGAACAGTATAATAGTCTAACTGACTATTTCCTGAGTAGTTATACCTAGAATACTGACAATATCTGAAAATCACATGCATGCCTATTTAAGAAGTCATGGGGTGTTCTCTGTATCCTCCATTTTCTACTCCACAATACAGAAACAAATGCAATGGTTTCTCTCCATTGGTTTCTCTTCACTGGTCAGTCTTCAGCTCATTCCTTACATCCATTCTTAATGAATAATCACTGACATTCAATATAGGTGGACATTCAGTTCAAGACAGATAAAAAAGCAGATGGATGTTACCAATGATTCGGCGATTGAAATAATCAGGGAGCATCCTTTCACACACAGCAACCAAGAGCCAGAATGCTTCCTCCTCTTTAGCATACAGCAGAAGCACTGATGTCAGAATATTCATTGCCTATTCAAACAGGAAAGGAAACACTTAAGGGAAAGGACGGTGAAGACACAACTGGTATTATTTCTTAGAATTTGTATTTCTGAAAGCACTTTACAGCACATTTTAAAAGTGCTGCGATCACCTACAGCCATATCCAGGACAAGAGTTTTACTTCTAAGTTATTAAATACAGAACAGAGTATCTGAAGTACGTAAAAATATTTTTAAGTGCTATATGTTTTGTTAGAATGCAAATGAATATATAAAGTAGCCATGACAGCATTTATGAACTAATTCAAGTACAATGTAAAAACCCATTTTACACAATGGCACGAAATAAGCAAAGTAAGTGAACCACTGAACAAGAAACTATTCCACATTTCTGTGACAGATTTTATGAGGTGCTACCATACTGCCATCATGAGCCAATATTTCAACAACCAACAGCGAGACTCTCAAAACTGCTATACCTGACAATATCCAATCTGTGGGTTCCTGAATGCATAAGCTGTAAGAACTCTCCTGAGGGCAGAAATTCCTGTGTCACTTTGAAAAGCGGGATGCTCAGGTAAGGAGCGACGCAGATCTCGCTCTATTTCATCAGTAGCCAAAGTGCACGTTCCTAAGGACTTTTCCACCAGCTCAGTGTAATACCCAGGGTTGGAGGCCATATCATTTACAGCACCTGCCAATACATTGCATTGCACCAGTAAAGCAGAAATTTGATTGTTTGCAGTTTGTATAAAAATTCTGGTGACTACTGAAGTACCTCATGTATCTCCAGATATTAGTGGTGTGTCAGAGTAATTCTACTGAAATTAATGGAATCACTCAGCAATGAAAATTGCCAGTGACGACTCTCAAAATGAACCAATCCTACTGGTTATGCAGTACCTGAGAAGAGTAGCCAGAGCTCTCCTCTTAATGCCTCTGGGATGCCTCTTACAACCAGGTCTCGAGTCTTCTTTGTTCGAAACATACTGACCCCGTGGCCCCGCTCCGCGAACAGGATGTTCCACGACTGCTCCTTCATTTTCTCTTTCAGCTACAAAAAGCAGAAGATAACAAGCATTAAGTATACTGGTAGGTTCTCCTCAGGTTTCAGAGAACAAAAGTAAATTTTGCTCCCAGTTATATTCATACAAACTGGGAACTGCAGCATTGGCATCTGTATTGATGTGTGGAATGAGTGCTGAAGCAAATCAGAGCAAAATCCAGACCATGCAGTGCACAAATTTAGCATAAAATGCCGTCTCGTACTTGACTTCCTATTCTTTAAAGTATTTTTATACAAGATGAGCCAGGAGGTAGATCTAATCCTGTATCCCATCTGACAGAAACCAACAATTGCCACAGCACAGGAAGGTCAAACAGACATTTCTCTGAAGCAAAGCAATTGTTGATGGGGTGCTCCAGCTCACGTGAGGCTCCAGGGCTGAGACAGGGTGAATGTCACCACTACAATTTCTGTGCATGCAGCACTAAGATTTAACCCTGTTAAAGCAATTAAAGGTGCTGAAAGGGAAAGGAGATTTTGATTCACTTTTGTTCAACATACTATAAAAAGCAGGATTTAAAAATCTGGACTGCCTTTTGTCATGCCCAAAGGATATTTATTTTCTGGTATTTCTAATATAAATAATTATATATCTTAATGTACTCAGTTCTGCTGGAAGACTTATTTTGAAATAAAACCTGTCTTCTTGCACATATTATGGAGAAGCAAAAATTGGATGTTCTGCTGTAAAAACAACTACATAAATACTCTCCAGAGCATAACTTTCTTGGACAGTGGTGCAGAAGGAGGAAACAAGGAAGAAGTTAAATCAATTTCTTAGAACATTCTCCTTGCTCCCAGAGATTTTGTAGTGACTTTGAATCTTGAAAATTCAGATGGAAATGCAACATGTTCACTGTCAAAACAAACAGCCAACTCTTCCCTGAGGGGTGGAAGATCAGGAGAAATTAACTCCATGAAGATAAGGCATATCATTATTAAACAAGATGAGCAGAAAATTGAATGGAGCAATGAAAAAGCACCCTGTGGACTCTAAATACAGAAGATGCAGATGAAAGAGGGCTGGCAAAGCCCCCGAGGAAACCAGCAGCCTAGCTGGAATTCATTTTGATAAACTTCACTCCATTCCAATTTGACTCCAAAAACTGTTGGCCGTTTTATCCCTTACCATTTTAGAGTCAAGGTTCTCTGCATCCTGAGGATGGTAGACAGTCATCAGTGCTTCTGTACTGACAGTTTTGCTGTTATCTCTCTGGCCCATCTTTGACTGTCCTGCACCAAAATCCTTTGGGCTGTCAGCAGCAGAACCAGCTGCAACCTTGAAAAAAATTTAACAGTGGTACTCATAAATAACAAACAATCCTCCAAGAAGCAGCACTGATACCAGACCATCACTGTTCATTATATTAAGTTACAGGTGCCAGATACAGACTTCTAAAATAAATGAAAACCAGCAGTCCCTGCTCTGCACAGCTGGGCTTTCAGGAGGCTGCACTTGGGGAAAAAAAAGCCATCTCTCAAGCAAAAAACAGTATTATGAAAGGACAAATACTCATAACTAGAACGGAGAATATGAAGATAGGGAGGCCTGACCATCCACCACCACCAAAACAAACCCATTCATACAGTGAACTATATAGAAAACCTGAGAGCATTTAAAAACCAGCATTACAGCTGGAGTTGTTTTTCAAAACCTGATGAAAAACAAGGTAAAAGGACCCAAACTGGAATGCATTCACATTAGCACCATTGTCCAACTCATTCTCTTTCGCATGGGCACAGTTATTAATTTTTCCAAACCTTAAAACCAGAGGCATGCGACTTATTCCTATGAACAAATTCTAAGAAATTAGAATTGCCAGAGCAGTTACCTCAGTACTTATGATGTGCTGTGGACTTGCAGTTGCATTGCATTTCATTCTGAGCTTTGCCACAAGCAGTCCAGCATCTCTCACCTCTGTGAAACGAAAAGCTGTTTTCCCTTTGGTACTAATGCTGACCCCTCTGTTGGCTGGATCTGCTTGATCCACCCCTGTGACCTGTGGAACCAAGGACACATCAATTAAGCAAGGAATTTTACCTGCTTTCTTACAAAGAATACATGTGTAAGTGGAACAGTGTTTGAAGCACACAAGCAGACTAGGTAACACAAGTTACAAGTGGAAAGCTCAATTGGCTGTAGCTATTTTAGCAAAAGGCACTAAATATTATGCAACAGATTTTTGACAGAGTACCAGAAATCTTCAAAAAGGTTTTCCCAGCTGTGAGAGCTCAGCTTATTTGAAAACCTTGCCTCCTTCTACCCACTGAAGCAGTTGCTTTTTTTTCTTACCATCCAAAAGCAGAGAAAATATGACTTTTGTAAGTAATCAAATGAAACAAGTTTTACAAGACTGAATTTCCACTGAGAATACCCTGTCAAAACAGCTGTCATAACACGACAGCTAGGGCTGACTTTAATTGCAATGATGGAACAGTTACAGATTAGAGCAGTTAAAACAGTTTAATCATGCAAGTTCAGGTGTGACAATCATGAGAATCTAGACTGACTGGCATTGCTGATGTATTCATGCTGTTAAAGGTAGAGAAGAAAACCACTGAGCACATTGTTATAGGTAAAGAAGGAAAGACCACTGAAATGAGGTAACTGCAGACCTGCAGAACAAATGGTGAGGGTCTGACAGTCCACAAGAATAAATTTAGAGCCAGCTCCTTTAACAGAGCCTCTTATGTTATGGAAGTCTCTACTGTTTGTAGTACTATTTATAGATAATCAAATAAATTGTTTCATGTAGGTGGGGAAGACCAAGTGTACTGCTGAAATTGCAGCCCACCCCCTATGTCAGGTGTCTCAGGCAGTGTTGTACACAGAGCAGGTAAAGCAATTACAGAGCAATTATAGAACCTGGTTGATTTGCAGGCTATTGTAAAATGTGTGTATCTGGTGTTGATGAAAAGCTTTTAACACTGGAAGACTGAAATGTGGCAACGGCCCAGATCACAGGAAGTCAAGACAAGGATGAAGAGGGTTGGCTGGCTTTTTCCCAGAAGTTATTCTGCAGTCTTCTATAGTACTCTATAGAAATTCCAACGCTGTGTCCTTTGCTATATGGTCTTTATTCAGTCCTTATAGTCTGTTGAGATTATCAGCTGTAATGGCATGGCTACTTGTTCACTGGATTTTCCTACAGACTTTTGAACAGACAGCACTGCTCAACTGCTGCAAAAAACTGCACTACTCAGCTAAGAAACAGAGCAGCGTGATTACTAATCTTCAAAATCCTCTACCCACTACAATTCTTTATGTCTTACCTTGAGAATATCTCATTAGCTCACCTACAAGTACTAAGCAAAAGCTTTTTCATTAAAAAAAAAAGTATTAAAAAATTTGGATTCTGTACCGAGCTACAGAAATAAGAGTAAATAGAAAAGGGAAAGATGATAGAGAAACAAATCTGAAACATGAAAGCAGGTCCAGAAACCTACAAACAGAATTCCTACATGTAGTATCCAGGGTAGGGGGAAACACATGACATCACATAAAATAAGAAGATTTTAATGAAAATCTGCTAAAGTGGCATTAAACTATACAAGTGTAAAACTGCTGGTATAACTGATTTGTAGTTTGCATTACCTCTCTCAGTGGAATGATTACACTGCACAGGCTGCCATCCTGGCTAGCAAAGCAGATGTAGTTTTCTGAAATGCACATTTTCCCATGGGTGTTATAATGACTGAAAGGAACCCACAAGAAGCACTCATGAACTTCCTTCAAGGACTCTTCTTTAGGCAGCCTGAAGAATGCACTAAACTGCTCACTGTGGGCATGGCTCTCCAGGCCTCTGGATTAAAAACAAAACACGTCGGTAGAAAAGAGAAAAGAAAAACTAAGTAAGTTTTAAATGTCTTCACAGATATGAAAGCAAAAAATATCTTGGGAAAAGACAGTAAAATATCATGCTCTCCTCTCCCAAAATCTACGGGGTCACTCTGAACAGTACAATGTTTTCCTTGAAGAGGCAACAAAGGGCAGGACCACACCTACCTGTACATCCACTTAACAAAATATTTAAATGTCACTAAACAAGACCAGATTCAATAATGTTCTTACACAGTAGAACACTACAGGGCCTACAGGTAGTGTAGAATAGATACTAATAGCATAATGTGCTCTGTTTCCCCACACATCCGAATAATCCATTTAAAACTAGAACAAGTTTTGGCTTGACAGAGGTTTAATTAGCTAGAAAGGGGACACATGTTGTAAACATCTGCCATGGGCTGATTTTCACAGATAACTGCAGTCAGAAACAATATTTTGGTTGTAGAGCAGTATCCACCTCCAGCATTGCTACCCAACTGAGGAATCAAAGGAAAAGGAAGGAGCTTAACCATCAAGTTACTGATATTCATGTCTTTCCCTCCACCCAAAATAATGCTGTACCTCAGGAAAGCCAAGCACCCATCTGCAGCTCACTGGTTTCATCACTCATCTCCAGGGGCTTTCAGAAAAACCATGCAGTTATTATTTACGTATGTCTATTAAATGATTTCTTGCCCACCTTATCCTTCCTCATCAGGTATCCCTGGACACACTGTAGCCTTCATCTGAATTTTCTAATCCTAAATGCTACAAGAACACCTTTTCAAAATTCAAACTAATATAAACCTTTTAGTTGGAAGACCAGCACTGTAGATTTGATCACCTCCTGCCTTCATAAAGACTCTGCATCCTTCCAAGTAACAACAGATTAAAATGCCTCACTTGGCTTTGGTCCAACATTTTATGAGACACTTGGTTAAGAAAATATCAGCTTTGCTGTATCAGTATCTCCCTGAGACAAGGATTCTCTTCCTCTCTGCCTAAGCAAATACTGGGCCCAGAACAGATTAACTAGCAGCAGTGCATTACCTCTTGGTGATCTGCAGAGGGTCATGAAGGACTGGATCATTCTCAAATGTCTCCTTGTCGAAAAGTCTTCTAACTGCATAGTTTGCCAGCTGCTCCATGAGAAGGAATGTTTCACTAATGTGCAAAAACATGGAGAAGTAATGATCTTCCCCGTGGGAGCACACATGAATGCTCTCTGTCAGAATCACATTGGAAGTTTTCTCAAGTTTTGATATTTCATCCCAGGAGATGATAAGTTTTACTGAAAACAAAAATGTAAGGACATGTGAGACAGTTCTCAATATTGTCTGTATTAAAAGAAATGCAGTAGCAGCAGCACTAATAAAATATAATTAAACTATACAGTCAAATGATAACACACCTGGAAAGGACTACAAACTAATAAGCACAAAATGCATTCTCTTCATAGTTCCTAAAAATTAATTCCATTAGAAAGAATTTTATAGAAAAATATTAAAACACACACCATGTATGACAACACAAGTTTACATCACCTATTCCTTGCTCTCATGTGAAGCTGCAAACAGCAAACAAACACCATCATAGAAGCCAACCCCCTTCAACACAGCTCACCAATAGGGCTTCTTAAATTAAATCCATCATGTAGAGGCACTGTGCCTTTTAGCTCTGGCATTTCTCAATACAGATCAAAATCAGCTTTGAAAGGAACTTATTTTCTGTATGTTTTCCATTTTTCACATAAATACTGTTACAGTACACACTATTAGAGGCATTTGTTTGGGCATTTCAAACTAATGGCACACAAGGGAAAAAAAGTTATGTGCAATTATTGCAATTATTACCAGTGCTTTTTGCACCCATGTGAAATATTAAGCCTGTGTGTGAAGAAATAACTGCAATCCTCATAGAGTTAATAATGCAGCATGAGCTAAATATGATGGACAGCTTTTAGCTACAGTCAACTTCAGGAAGCCTGCCTTCTCTCTGAAGCTTGAATTAAGGAAGCAGAATAATGGATATCATGTAGTATCTTAGACAAATGTATGCACTTCCATAAATTATGTTGGCAGTTTCTGCTCATCTCAGTTGACATCTGCTTGTCACGATATGACACAAAATGGATTGACTCCATGGAGCTGTCAGAAGAGAAAGAAGCTCTATTTACAATCCCAACAGTTTCTTTTAGAACACGCTGTGTAAAAAGGTCTGTTATTGCTCCATGGCACTGACACTGCTCTCCATGGGTTCAGGAATAGGAAACAACCCCTGGGACAGTTGTTCTGGCAAAGGGAACACTGTTTGCTGAGCCTGTGCTGAGAAACAGAGAGAGATGTTTTGGAAAGAGAAACTGTTGGCAGCTTTCCCTTGGGAAAGGAGCCAGCAATGGTCAGCGAGCTGAAATTCAGGCTCAGAAGATCCCGAGCCCACATCTGCTCACACGGCAAAACAGCTCCCTTAGCACACAGGAAGAATTCCTCCTGATCTGAAAGATGAGCAGTGAAGCATGAAGGGACACAGCCTAGCATCAAGGCTTACTCACTTTCTGCTCCAAGCAAAAACGAGTAGAAGCTAAGGAAGTTGGTACTGAGATACAGCCACCCTTGACAGGGCACTCTGCCCTTCCAGTAACTGCACGAGTAGTAGGTAATCAACTTCTCCTGCTCTGGTAATCCAAAACACTTCTCAAACTTCATAAGACCTTCACGGAACTTCTCAGGATCATCTTCTTTTACAAAAGAATCTTTTCCCTCTTCAGCAATCAAACCCTGCAACAAAAAAACCACATTACTTCATGCATGTGTCCATGTGGGTGGTTGTCATATATGCACCTGCACGCACACAGCACAGTGTTCTCCCAACAGGACAGGAAGTTTTAGAAGGGGAAGAAGAGCCTGAGGATCAAATCATGAGTCACAAATAAAATGTGCTATTTCAGTCTCACCCACCAGGTCTCCCACACAGCTTAGGCAAGACACATTCCTGGGTCTTCTCTAACAGACGTCTTTTCCTCACTTAACCCCAAGAGCTCCTGGACTAAATATTTAGCATATATAGAGTGAACAAAAATAGACCATATGCTTCCCAGGCACTCTTAAAATTATTGTGAAATAATTTATCAGCAGTTTTAGACCACTGTCTAAAGGCATTTGATGTATCATTTACCCAGTGGAGGTTATGCCAGGCAAGCTTACTTAGCTGTGGGGCAGAGAAACAGGAACCATGGCTCATGTTAAAGCTAACAGTCACATACTACGCAGTCAGAATATGCAGAATTACGATGCAGTCCTTGAATATTCGACATATTATTTGTGTACAGTTAAAGGAAAAAAATACTGAGCCTTTCCCAATTATGCCTGTTACTTACTCTTATCTTTCCCTGGACAAAGCTCGTAATGTCTTCATTTGAATCAAACACTGACAAAGTCTTCATAACATTGTGTTCTAACCACTCCCAATGTTCTGTTATTTCTTCTCTGCTGGATCCTATTGAAAAAGAAAGTATTACTTCAAATTAGGATAGACTTCAATCATCTCACCAAAACTATTAATCAAGAGGATACTTAGCAAATTCTCAAGTCGCAGAGTAATTTAGATGCATGAGACAAAATCACAAGTCTTAAATCTCTTGTTACCTCTTGTGAACACTGAAGATGTATTCAATGTACAAGAATTGTGCACTGCTGTGTTTTTATCTTTCAAGTCCTTCATGCAGCTCTATTTCTGGCCCCTAAATCCAAAAGCATCTCAGCTTTGTCACCATGATGTGGTTGGGCGCTGAAGCCCGAGCTGGACTGCCAGTTCCTTCCTCTCAGCAGGGACAGCACAGCACCACTGCAACACCCCCAGTTTGACCGGCCAGAATGTGGGAAATGGGAGACAAGCCCAGGAGGCTCAGCAGGAAATCCAATCTGTGCCTTTCATAGCCTCAGCTCTGATCACTGGTCCACAACAGTTTCCAGAGCAGAACCCCAAGACTTGGGCCTGCTGTGCAAAATCCCTAACACGTGTGAGGATGCAAAGCAAACATTATTATTGTAACCAGGCAGGCAGCAAGGACTGAGGTGCCACGAGTGAAACCTCAGGGTTCCTGCAAATTCCATACAGAGTCAGTGCTTTAAAGACTGTGACTCCCCATCAGATGCTGGGGGACAGGGAGAGTGAAAGAACTTACAGAAGTTTGGATAAAGGCATTCTAGAATATAAATTAATTGGCAGCTTCATCCTCCACAAGAATGCTCACCAACCAAAGCAGGTAGCGGGATCACATACTATTGACACCCTCAAGCAAGAACACACCTTGAATATTTGCTTTTTTCTCAGCTTAATTTGTAAAGGGTAATTAACCAACTTTCAATGGACTCCACAGAATTAAAGTGGCCCGGTGAATGAATAGAAATTGCTCTAAATATAGTTAAATAATCAGACTGCATTACACTGGGTGGATTTGCAACAACACTTAACAAATTATATGAAGAGTAATTAACATAGCAATTACATTGCAAAAGTAATTCTTTTTCTCAGACTACACATGTAGACCAATTAGTTGAGTCACAGTGGGAATCAGAGGCACAGAGGTGACTCAGGAACAATTAAACTTTTTTGTAATTGTTTAAATGGTTTAGGAGCACTTTTTCAGACCCTTAATACCTAATAGCAGGAACAAAGTGTCATCCCTTCAATTTCTTCACAGAAGAAACAATCTAACACAATTAGGACAATTATATTATGTAGCTTTCTGATGTAAAGCATATCTATGCAGCATAAAATCTATATAAATTCAGTCCTAAAATGAAGATAACCCTCTGTATTTTCCCAAGGGCTGACCTGATGGCAGTAGAATTCCCCAGAGTACACTTCCAACATACATATTACTTTTTTGATAGCCTGTCACCAGGTCTGACTTCTTCAGAAGTGGCCCTGAAATGTTACTTATTGTCAAGTCACAAACTGCTCAAATTCTTTAAGGCTGCCCTTTTAAAGTGACATACAATTACATTAAATTAAAGCTATATTAACAAACCTGTATTTACTTTTCCATTCCCTATTGATCAATAATGCAACATGAGAAAGAGATAGAACTTATACTACAAGAGCAACAGGTATGAGGAAGAATTCAGCTCTGACCATGACTGCGAACCTGCATGTTTTAACATGCAAAGACAAAGTAAACAAAAATATTAGGATAAGCATTTACTGTTATTCCTTATCACGACAGGACACAAAAATAGATTGACTCCATGGAGCTGTCAGCAGAGAAAGAAGCTTTATTTACAATCCCAACAGTTTCTTTTAGAACACGCTGTGTAAAAAGGTCTGTTATTGCTCCATGGCACTGACACTGCTCTCCATGGGTTCAGGAATAGGAAACAACCCCTGGGGACAGTTGTTCTGGCAAAGGGAACACTGTTTGCTGAGCCTGTGCTGAGAAATGGAGAGAGATGGATTGGAAAGAGAAACTGTTGGCAGCTTTCCCTTGGGAAAGGAGCCGGCAATGGTCAGCAAGCTCAAATTCTCTCAGGCTCAGAAATATCGAGCCCACATACCTGAAGGACTCCTGCAGAAAGCAGGCAATCAGAAGCTGTAAGAGGAGGAGTCCATAGATCTGTAAAACCAGAGCCACACTCTGCTGTCAAGCTCAGGCTTGCAAATATTTTTAAAGCATTTAGCGGTCACGAGCATGAGTAATGACGTGAGAGGATTAAGCCAAAAGAGGACGCCATACTTTGCAGGCTGCTTTTCCCTCAGTGGCCCTGCTGGCAGAGCACAGTACGTACCACAGGCGATGGACCAGTAGACCTGGGAGTCTGGGGTCTGGTGCAGGATGCGAAACGGGGCCACCTTCGACGTCGAGTCCAGCACAGCGTCTAACGTTCCCACAAGGAGACCTGCAGTGCCCAAGCAGATGTACACAGCACAGTGAAACTCCGTTCTGAAACGCACACTGCCCCCTGATTCGTTTCGTGGGGAACAGGAATGCTGCCCCAGTGAGGACTGATGAACTCTGAGAAAATAAGAAGCACAACCAAGGAGAGCACAAGGTATTCCCAGAGGACCTTCTCTGGGATGTGATATTTTGATCCAGTAAAAACCATGAGGCACAAATGAGGGTGAAGAAGTTTTTTGAGATGACCCCCGTGGGAGTGACAGCCATGCAGTGTGTGAAACCAGAGCACAATCAGAAATGTAACAGGGCAGTCCCAGCCCGCAATGAGCACAGGCAGTAATTGAACTACCTCTTAATTAGTCATTTACTGTTGTTCTGTTTTCCAGGCACAGGAAAGAGCCCTTGAAGACCATAATTGGCTGTCACCTCTCTGCCACTATGTATTGAATTAGCTCCTGTTAAACAGTGTTCAGATAAAAACATACTAATTTCACTAAAAAGCCAAACTTCATCTCTCCAGAACCAGGACAAAAACATTGTCTGGGAAAATGAGGATGCATTTTATAATGACCCAAAATTATTCTCTCTCACTGTGCAGTAATAAAGATATTAGCCCAGATATCTTAACTGATCCTTTAAAACCTTTAAAAATCAGGAAATTCTAAAAGAAGAGAAGTCAATACTGAAGAAACAATTGAAACTTTTGGTTCCTGATGTACCATAAAACCTTGTCTTGTTATAACAGAAACAAAAATACAATCAACAGGATGTTATGCTGTATTCCATAGACGCACTAGATTTAGACAACTTCTAATGCATCCCCCTCAAGAATTATTTTGGAATTTTTAGGTTGGCTGCTTTGGTACTTTGGGTTTCACTTTCTTTCTATTAATTCCCTCTCAAATTCTGAAAAACAGAAATTGTGAAAGAATACAAGGAAATGAAATAAGGCAGAATTGATAAGTCTAGACCTTTATCCACAGAGCATGGTTTTCCTGAGGATACATTTTCAGCATAGAGCCTGTGGGACTACCTCACTGTGGCTATTCAAGTTTTAAATGTTTTCACTTCTCTGCTAAAATATGGAAGTAAATAATTACAAAAAACCACACACACACACAAAAAAATCCCAAAACCAACAACCAGGAAATAAACGAACCAAAAAAAAAACCCTAAAAAAACAACAACGAACCAACCAGAGCAGTCCATAACATCTCTGGTCTTGTCTGCAATTAACAGATTGTAAGTGGCTGGTGGACAGTAGAATTATTTTGTAGTCCCTGACTGAATACAGACATTGAATAAGTGACAACATTTCTGTCTGTTTAGGCAGCTTTTGCTTACTGAATGACACCGAGCTGATCTCAGAGATGGCTTTGCTTCAGCAAATGTTGCATTACTTCATTCACAAATCTCCTGACAACATTTTCTGTTATAATATACAGTACAAGGACATTATTCACCATTTATAAGGCTAATGCAACCCAGCTGGAGGCAATGGTTACCACAGTGCATTAGAAAGCAGCGCTCCTCAAAATGCCATCACAGCCTCTGTCTCCTTGGAAGGTCGTCAGATTTTAGACACAATATGTAGCTGACATAATTTCAGATCTTCATTAACCAGCAAATTTCCCATTTGATTCCTGTCAAGGCTGAGGACCCACAGCAAGGAAGCCTCACCAAAAGCTCTGTGTGCTAAAACACCAGCAGGTATAAATGATTTCTGCCCAGACCAGGAAGTTTGGAAAAGCTTGCACCTTTGTGCTGCAGACTGGGTCAAGCTAGATCACAAGGTTCCTCTCTCATTCTGCAGTTCCTACCAAAATAAATTTAAATTTGTCCAAAGATCACCAAGTATTTTTTAACTGGTCCACCATGAAATTTTGTTAGAGACAAGGTTCCTGCCATTGATATCCGCAACTAATACCTGAACTTGTTCCTTCTGTCAGGAGGAAAATTTCCCCACAGCCCACGTCCCTGCCCAGCTCTGTCTCCCCCTCTCCCAACCCCCTGTGCATGCAAGCCAGCCAGCAGTGGCCCACCCAACAAGCCACAGCTTTTAAAAACAGTGGAAATACCAGCAGGGGCTTTTGACAGATTTGGGATGGCAACAATTGCCACAGGAGATCCAGGACTTGGGAGAGTCACAGGTTTTCCCTCCCCTTCCAAGCATGGCACAAGGAAGAATAGTTCCAGCCATATATTTATTTCATTTTCTCCTCTCACTGTTGCATTTTACTTATCTTTCTCAAGCAGGAAGAGACAAATTGAAGCAGCAGAAGCAGGAAATAAACAAGAGGTTTGTTCAAATTTCAGTGAAAGGTTGGAATTTTATGATACCAAATACTCATTTGCATCACTACTCTCAGCATACCCATCTCCTCATCAAGGTCCTGCCTAAACTAGAACCAAAGCTAGAACTCTGTGACCAGCATGCTTAATCTCACTGGACCTTAGTTACAGCACATGTATTCACAACTATATTCTTATCCATCCACTCTGGAACACCTGATCATCTCTCCCAGAGTGGCTCTGTAGGAGACAGAACAACCAGAGGACACGGTCACAGGCTGCACAGTCAGACAGCACACTGTGGGACAGCCCGTTGTACGATGAATTACCCAGCAGAGCACCACTCAGGCAGGTTACAGCTCCTGTATCCTCAGGGGAGCTCTAAAACAAAGAGCATGAAGCGTAAAGCAAAGCAGGTACACGTCTGCAGGGAGGGAGGCAAGGCACCAGGTATTTCTGTACCTGTTTACAAGTTATCCACACAACCAAGCTCAGAAGTGTGCTCTGTGTGTGCACACAAGCAGTAACAGCTCCCTGTGCCATCTACAGATTACAAACTGGTCCTGCCCCATCAGTCCAGAGGGGTCATACGAACAAATCCAACTGCAGGCTTCATTCTATTCCTAGGACAGCGCCAGAATTCCCAGCCTTCCTTCGGGTCAGTACCTCTATTGACATCTATCTTGTGCTCCTTTGTACCTTCCCCCAGGTACTGGTTGCTTCCTCAAATCTGCCCTCCTTAAAGCCTGTCTTACCAACTGTACTCCTGTATTTTTGGGCATCCTTTGTCACTTCCCCATTAGCGCTACCCAAACCCTGCAGCACCTCCCATCTTTCTTTCCGCGCCTGTCTTGAGGCATTGTCCAATCTCCCCTCTGACTGGGCCCTGCACTGCTGCCTCCCTCCTTCACTCCTGGCTCCCAGCCCCTCAGCGCTGCCAGTCCCCTCCAGCCTGGTCTCACCAGCTGTAAAAGGCTCCAGGAGAACAGGATTGCACTGGGACATTTGGGGTGATTTCATAACACGGCAGCTGTGCCTTGCTTTTTCCTGCAGGAAGTGCTGATTTTCTCAAGTGCCATGCAGCAATATCAAATTAAGCCCAGGCATAGCAAACCACGCTGGCTTATACCTAGGAGGGTTTGAATATTTCCAAACCTGCAAACACAAATGTAATTGCATTTTTATGCAGCTGTCTTGTTAATCTTTCTTAATCACAGTTTTAATTCAAGAACATTTCACTCCTTTTGTTTCTGTCCAGGGAAAAACGTAACCTGCACATGAGAATCTGTAAGAATTTACAAGAAAAGTTACAGAAAAAAAAGGTGCAATGCCACACCAAAAATAGCATAGTACAGCATCTATCCCATCCAAGTGTTTTTCCCACATTGTCAATGGCTCCCAAGGACAGGAGAGCAGCGACAGAATCCTCACCTTCCCCAAAATCCCAAGGGCACTTGGAGGGCCCAGCTGTCTATCCAGCTGTGAGCTATGAGGAGGTTTTCAGAAGAACAACTTATTCCAGTTCTCATCGTTCCACTTTAGTCACAGCCCTTAAATGAATTTTATCATGCAGAAAGTCAACCTTCATAGCAACGTGGTTTCCTTGGCTTCCAAATATATCAAGGTAGAGAATGGGGCATCACGCCTGACCCCCCAGAAGACTTCCAAGCTTGCAGTATATCACCCTTGGTTCTAAGCCAAAGCTTGACATTACCTATCTGCTTAAAATATTATGATACGCGTAGTAACCTGGGATGTTGGGATGCTTTCTTTTACACTTTTCATGTGCCCTGCCAAGCGGTTCATTTAGGTGCCGATGAAGAACGCCCCACCTCCAGCTGCAAGGGCCATTCCTACATCTGAAATTCACCAGCCAGAAGTGTGAACCTTGTGGATTTGTTCAGTAAAATTAATAAATGTCCCCACAAGACAATTATGCCTCATGTTTAACATAGGATAACACAAAATACAGAGAGCCTGGAAAACCTAGAGAAATGCAAAACACTCGAGAACCATATCCCCCTGAGGAATGACTTCATGCTGATTCCCTGTAGCATTTCTCCTGGACAGGGTCAGTGCCAGACACCACCAGCCTCTAAAGGAGTCAGTTCTAGCCAGAATAGCTGCCCCCATCACAGAGGTCTCCACAGCAGCCGGGGCCTCTGCAGTGCCTGATGATACAAACAGGCAAGAACTGTAAATAGAAACACAGCTCCATACCTTGAAGTTCTCATGGAATAAAGTTTATAATACGATGGTCAATCTCCTGTCCCACTCCTCTATCACTTTCCTGTCCCACCACTGCTGACAAGCTCCATCAAATCATACGCTTGCTTTTAAAACAAGCAGTTGGAAATGCCTGGGCAAGAGTTCGTCTCAAGCAGCCCCAAACACACGCAGAAAAATCGGAAATGAGCATCTTGCCGAAGCACAGAAGACCAGTCCTTCTTCAGACGTGTCCACTTCCATCAGGCTGACCATGGAGCAGTGCCAGACTCGTGCCGAGGTGACCCGGGGATCCAGAGTCACCTCATCCGCACACAGCCCCCCGGGATCCAGAGTCACCCCATTCTGCCACAGTTCCCCGGGATCCAGAGTCACCTCATCGGCACACAGCTCCCCGGGATCCAGAGTCACCTCATCGGCACACAGCCCCCCGGCATCCAGAGTCACCCCATTCTGCCACAGTTCCCCAGTGTCCCGGGATCCGGAGTCACCTCGTTCTGCCACAGCTCCCCAGTGTCC
>WBMY01004375.1:688279-713264 GCA_013397315.1 Donacobius atricapilla
GGGGGTGCCCGGTCCCGGCTCGGTGTATCCCGGCTCGGGGGTGCCCGGTCCCGGCTCGGGGTGCCCCGGTCCCGGCTCTGCAGCGCTGCCCTTCCCTGGCCCGGGCGGGGCAGGAGCCGCCGTGGCCGCCCTGCCCGTGGCACAAGTCCCGTGCTCGGTTCTGGCCTCAGCCGCCTCCCGGCCCGCAGGACAGACGGACACCACTGCAGACCGCGTTCGTCCCCCGGTTCTGTCAGCGCTCGGCCGGGCCCTGCGGGGCGTGGGGGCGCAGAGACTCTCCCAGGCTGGCAGAAAGCACGAACAAAAGCTGCCGAGGGCTGGACGCCCCACTGCCTCCTCTGCTGCAGGCTCTGGTGCCGAGGACTTTGCCAGAGTTACCATCTTTCCCCACCTCCTGCAAGATTCGCTCCTGTTCCTAACACAATCTGTCATTCAGTACAAACGGGGTTGAGTAGTGATGCTGTTCGTCACATACACACATTAATTAGAAAGTATGAACTAAAACTGATTTATTTAAAAACGTCCGACTCTATTTTATAATATTTCTACAAAGACCAGGGACTGGGGAGAAGTCTGACACCTCTCCCCATTCCATTGGTCAAGACAACTGTCCATCAGCTGTCCATAGCTCTAAGAACAAGAATGTAAACTACCTTGAGATTACAAAAACATTAGCTGTATTTACATCACCTAAGCGTGAAAAAAAACCCCTAAACCATGAAACTGTGAAATAGAAAAGAAGGCTGAAAAATCAGGGCAACAGAGTAGGTCTTCCTGTTTCCCAGGAACTTCTGTGCACTTTCCTTAGCACTCTATTTCCAGCATAACTGACCTTCCTAAGATTTTCAAGGATAATGCTTTATTGATTGTGTGTCACACAAAAAATTCAGCAGACAGTTGTTTAAACTTAGCCTCTATTTTGAGCTCTTTCTAAAAAAAAAAAAAAAAAATGCACATTATGCACTAATTGCACATCACAACCTTGGCACTTCTGCTTTATCCTGCCTTCCTTCATGCTTTTCAATAGTACTTTACCAAAAATGCTGCTGCTAGCACTGGTCTATTTGTGAGCACAGGCACAGTGTGGTTTTGCCAAGCAGTCACAGAAATTATTTGGCAATGCCCATCCACTTCCAGCTGCACAAGCAACCGCCTCCCCAAAGGACCAACGTGAAAGCAGACCCAAGTGTGCAATCACTTCTAACTCACAGGAAGCTTCAAAATTAGGTGAATTGCAGCGGCATAACTTTTTTTTTTCTTTTCTTACAATCACTTATTGCACCACAGCAACAGAAGCTGTAGAAATGAAGAGCTGGACTTTGGGGACTGAATACAGATTTAACTAATACAATTCTTTTACTTGTTTTTATAACAGAAGAGGAAGCAACAAATTTCTGGTGGTCTACCTTTACTAGAAAGGAAAAATAAAGTAACAGCCATTAACCAGCACATGGTAACTAACAGAGAACAAACACGAATGAGAGCCTCTGATACCCAGCTCTTCCGAGGCTTCAGTCCTCACTGCTGCAGCCAGGAGGAACAGACATTACTGGGCTTTACCATCTGAACTGACTGAGTGGCTCCTGCATGGATCCTGCTCCTCTAAGAGCATTCCCAGAGAGAGTGTTGACCATTTAATTTTCCCCAATTAGACAAGCCCCTGGATACAGGAAATCAAGGACCTAACACAGATCTTCTAATTCTGATGCTAATTTTAAGGAGAGATGCCTTTGGCATTTCCTACCGCGTTTGCCTGTTTGGTGACTCACACACACACTGGACAGGTTAGGACACCGTGTTACTTGCTTAAGTAACATTCAAACTTCATTAATTGGATAAATATTTAACAGTAAAATGCTACTTCTTGGAAAATGTGCTTTGTATTTCTCCCCATGTTTCAAGGTCTTGAATGTCTTTCTCTTTTCCAGTTCCCTCAGGCACTGGATTCTTAATCAAATATTGTTCAGATGCAAAGAGTGCTCCTCTATGGGCATGGAAGAATTTATTTATAGCCACTTGAAAACCTTCTTAATCAGTGCACAATCCTGCTCCAGTGTAATCAATGCATTCTACAGCAACAGATCCATTTAGTGCTGCAGAATTTTTCTTTCACTTATTCAAGACTTATCCTAGAAACTGTAAATTACTTCCCTCAAATAAACATGTCAAGATTACATAAATAAATAGCTATATAAATAAATGTTGGCCTCACTCTGTATAACCAACAGTTGAACAAGCAGTGCAGAGTTGCTCTGGGAGTGTTACATAATTTTTAGTTCACATGGCATGAACACTGCAATTTGATTTCAATTCTCTCTTGAAACCAAAATTAATTGCTGAAGCCAGTGTACTTTCTTTGATGTCTTCCAAAGTGCAGACATTACACCCCTGCAGGAGAGGAGCCCCATTTACATCTGCACAGGAAAGGCACCAGTCTAAACTTGAGTGAAAAGGCAGCTTCTGTGCTGCCGTGGTACACAGGGAAAGCAATGACAATAAATCACACAGGCAAGGTAGACGTCTTTATTTATTATGTCCAACTGTTCGGTCACTTGAGAAGTGCAGAATTTTCCCTCTGAAGATGGACTATATCTCTCCATTTTATGGCAAGAGTACAACTGCCTTCATGACTCAAACTGCTTTTTGATGTTTGCAGCCCTCATCACAAGTCCTGCTTTTCCCTTTAAACAAAATTCCCATCTGAAACTGTGTTTCTATAGGGACACCTGAAAATTTTCCTCAAGATGAGAAAATGGTACTGTTTTGATTTGAAATTTAAAATGAAGCCCTGCTGTTGTAAAGCCTGATTTACAAGGGAGCACAGTAATCCAGCACAAGGCAACAAGGCTTCCTCTCCTGCAGGGATAAAAAAAATTTCCCAGTCCCCCTTCGAGGGCACAGAAGTGTTTGACTGAAGTGTCTAGATCAGAGCACTCCTGGGGGAGAGGGGTAACTCCCTGCCTTTCCCTGAGGGAGTGAGTAAACACTTGGATGTGATTCCACAGCCTGTTCAGTTTGCTCTTTGGGGACAGAAGAATTGACAAGTCTGTGTGACTCACTGGGAATATTACCAGAGTCAACAGGCAGACATTTTAGCAACTGTACCACTTGTGGGCTCATTATTTCCATTATCTTACACATGAGCATTAGAGTATCTATAGAAAACCCCAAAACTCTTGCACAGTAGCAGCCGGGTTTTTATTGCTTTTCAGGAACAACCCTAGCGCCCAGGCACATTCCTGCTGGCTTCTTGCTTAGAGGAGAGACTCTGTCAGGCCACAGCACACACACCCCAACATATACACACATGACCCAGCGACATTCTAGCCCGCGGCATCCCCAAAAACAAGGGAACATTTTGCTGCACAGGCCCCGAAAGTAAAGACAGCTGATACCCACGGAAACTTGGAAATACAAAAACAGTGAGAGTGGGTCTCCGAAATTTGTTTAAGGCAGTCTGAGAGCAACAGATCCAAATTTACTATCAAGATGGTGTTCACAAAATTTACACTTTCATTTTTAAACCAAATCCCTTGCATAGCTACGAGTTACAAACAAATCTGCACAGGTAAGAAGCTGCAAAACTGGAGAACCATTAAGTTCTGCCTAGCAGTAACTCAAGTACTGCTCAGGTACTTACCCTGCAGGTGTTCCTTCAGCAGTGGGTCAGATTTGATGTACAAATCCCTCTGAAATAAATCTCTGAAAATCAGCAGAAGTGCCCTGAGCAAGCAAGCCTCAAGAGATCACACACACATCACCTGATCCTACAGCAGTACAGGTTCATCCATGGGAGCTTCTGCATCCCCCTCTCCCCCCGTTCTCCACTACTGCATTCCCTGAGAAAGGGCTGTGCATTCCCATTATTACCCTTAGAAAGACAAGCACTGGGGAAAAGGCAGGGTTGTTGCTCTTAAAAGGCAGTAAATGTAAATTGAATTCTACAAAGCAACCCAAAAATTGCCTTTCAATGTATTGAATTGATCTAAATCCCTTCCCTTTTTTTTTTCTTGAACACCAAATTTTGCTCCTGTTGAACACGAAACTGGCAAATGATTTTGAGACTGTATCTTCATAAGATTCTACGACATTGGAGCTCACACACCACAATAACTTTACACCAGCTTTGTCATATGGAAATGGAATGAAGTGATCAGGGGCTGCATATTTACTGCGTGGCTGTTTTTTACACTGCTCTGCACTTCAGAGGTGGAATAAAAAGCCAATCACAGCAAATGACAGCTTCAGAGTGGAGTTTGCTTATAGGCAGCTTTACAACTGGAGCTCAGAACCAGCTGGCATTTTCTAAACTAGACTGGGAACTGAGCTGGAAAGAAATACAAGACTTAACTGCTCCCAAACCAGCCAAGAGAGCAACAAGCTTTTACTGTAAATCATAGTCGAGTAGAGAACAAAGGACAAGTAAGAATTTTTAAAATGTTTTTTTCCTCAAAGCAAACACAGACTTTGGAGTAAGGAAGGGATGCTGAGCAACCTGACAAAGGAACAGTGAGATGCAGCCAGGCTGGTCTGAAGCGCACAGCCTGCCCTGTGCTGGACATAGCTACAAGCACAATCCAGCAGCTCACTGAACTCATCCTAAGGTGCTTGGATTTTCTTTAGTATCGATTACAGCTACTAGGTTTCAGCGTCTCAACACAATTCCAATCCACGTAACAGTAGCATCCTGCACATAATTAGCACTCGTAATTCCAATTACTTTGAGCAAACACTGCTTCTTTTTGGCCTCCCAAAAGAAAGATGTGTTTCAAGGTTGTGGGACTGGGCAAATACAGCATCTGCTTCCATGAGAGCTGGTAATATTTTATGTCAGTCAGGATCATCAAAAATAGAGTTTTATTTACATTTTCATATTCAAATTCAATACAAATTATGACATATTTACAACCATTTCATTTCTACTATAGCTAAGAAAATGCATTGCTTTCCCCCCCCCCAGATTCTTAAGTTATTTATTGGAGGCTCTAAGACAAAATCCTACTAAACAATAGAAACTAGTCAAAGATGCAGAGGTAAAAAAATAAAGTGCATTTATAAGATGCCCTTAGTTACCTTCAGTGGACAAGGCCAAGCCACTTACTACTGAGGCACCCAGTGTTCCTTCTTGACCCCATCTCAACTCCACACAGAGCACGGACAGCTTCTCCAACCAACTCTGTTCCACTCACAGGACATCGGCTCTCCCTGCAGCTCGTGCACTTGAGCAAGACAATGCACAGCCACAGTCCAGCATTTTTCAGAGGCTGGATCATTTCTGAACAAAACACAGCAGAGCCTTTCGTAAGAATCTCCTTTTCATCTGCGGCTGAGTCTCTCCTGGAGTCATCCCAGGCTCCCCCGTGGCCAGGACTCTGGCATATTGCTGGTGCTAGAGATGGTTGTAGCTCCCCGAATCACTTGAGATCTTCCAGACTAATGTTAACAAGGTTTGAAACGTTCCTGCAGTTGTTCCCTTTACAGTAAGTCAGATTTGGCCTGTCACCTTGCAGCTCTTCCCCTTTAGGAATGTGTGGTTGGCAGGTTGGAGTTGAGAGGTAGAGAATCAGTCGGTTACTAGAGAACCAAAGACACTGAGGACAAAATCCCGTTCGACAAGCATTAGTTTGCACTTTCTCCAATCAAATTAGTGCACTGAAACATTAAATACCATATTGCTTTTAAACAAAACTGTCTCATAAATAAGTATTAGAGCAGATCAAAATAAATTTGTTTACAATGAAAACAATAAACAACAAAAAAACCCAACTCAAAACAATTCCCAGTGGAGACAACTATGATGTAAAAAAATCTTCTCACTTAAACAACTCAAACACAGTACAGAAGCTTTGCTGAAGATGGAATTTTTGTTTGAGTTAAAATCTGCTGGTTTTCTTTGTATTTAAGACAGCTTTATCTGGAAAGTGTTAAGACTCCTGTGGGAAATACAGTTTTAAGAAAGGCAAACCATACGATTATGATTTGGACAAGTCTATTTATCTTAACATTGCTAATGCAGTATTCTCTGCAACAGTCTTGCAACTTTTGGTTTACGTGGAATGGCAGTAGGCAGCTCCTTGCAGAAGGCTTGCACCATGTGGCTGGGCACGTTCTTAGAGGGTGACTTCACAAACAATCCTGCCTTCACAAACTGCTGTTTCATCTCCCTCAAAGCCCGGGTTGTCACCGTGTGAAAGGACAGTCACAGTGGAGGGCTGGGATTCCTCACTTACAGGATGTGTGTTGTCACCTGTACAGAAGAAAACCAAGTCAGGTTTAGAAGTGCCACAGCCAAGCGTTACCACCTTAAAGCAAGCCACACAAACCTGATTTGCACAAGCTCAGCTGCACTTTTCCTGCAGAGATGGAAATCCAAGGCCGTGCTCCTGTCTCCTGCTGCCCCTTGTTCGTTTGGGAGCCCGCTCTTGCCCCTGCCTGTCCTTTCTGGAGAAGCCTGCTCAGCTCAGTAGTGCTGAGCAAGCTGGAGTGGTGTGCTCAAGCCACAGAAGGCTACAAAATCCAACCTGGAGGGTATTAGCAGGCCTTGCACCTTTAGGCTGCTGAAGGCACGCTTCAAGAGCAACTCCTAGAGACCAGGTTCAGGATAAACTGGGGGGAGCGTGCTGATTTGGAGAGGAAAGCCTTCTCCCTACAGACTAACCTGTCTGCTGATGTCCCTGCGTGTCCTTCCCACTCACTCCAACTGAGAACACACAAGAGTGACCCACGTAACAAACTCAGCATGCCATGAGCTGCTTAGAGAGATGCAATTTTGACTTCTGCAATTTTGACTTCTGATGTTTAGCTCATAGGGAGTGTCCTCTTCTCTACTGGGCCCTCCCAAACACATGCCACTTGCTGTAGCAACATGTCCTGCAGGAGACAGGCAGCAAATCCCAGATTTTCCCACCAGCTAGGCTTCCCATGGGAAATAGAGTATCCCCTTCCTAAGGCCAGGAACAATTCAGGGGATAGTTACTTTGATTTGTTTACCTGCAACCTTTTAATTTTTAAAGCCAACTGCAACACTGAGTACCTGTTGGTAAAGCTGAGCGCCAAGGAGACATTTTCAATTTGTTTGCTCTTGTTCAAAAAGATAAAGTATTTGGAAAATCTGGTATTCTTTCCAAATTAACACGATCTAAAGTGTTCAAGGATGACTCAGCCCTCACAAATCCGAAATTCAATTGCAGTATCTGTCTTCTCTATCTTGCACCATCTAAGCCAGAGCCAGATTGACTCCCCAAAACTTTTCTGTAAGTAACTACTTAAAGCAGACAGATCTAGTAGCAAAGCAACACTCAGTCATCCAAATGAAATCTCCAAAGAGACAAAGGGATAAGGGACATCTTCGGACAAAGCTCTTTGCTCTTGAAGCAGTGTTTCATTTGACAACAAAGACCAAGTGTCAGAGCTAAGGGCTAAAACAAAAGGGAAGACTAAGATAACTCTGGAAAACAAAGTATTCAAGCCCTGTGAGATGCTATGAGGGCAACTCCCCCTAATTCACAGCCTAACCAGCCAAGCACAAATGATCTAGCAAGGCAGATGAAACAGCAGACGTACTTTCTGATGGTGCATGTGCCTCCTGAGCAGATTCATCTGGTCCCTGCACAGAATCATATCCAGATGATGCTGTTTCACTGAGATTGTCCTCTTCATTAACTATAGTGACAGTGGATAGGGGTCTTTGGCCACTGGATCCTGGGGCTTGCACAGGCTCAGACTGTGGTTCTACATCCATCTTTGTGAAAAAAAAAAGAGAAAACCATTAAATTAAAACTTGGCAGGAGGTTTTCTGGGAGAACAATGCCTGCAAGGACTGAGTCCGGAGCACTTTTACATAGAGGGAAAAACATGAAATGGAATAAGCTCTGCTGTTAACCTCCAGCATCAGAGGTGAAAACCAGTTACTGCCTAATTGAGTGGGAAGTTCAGACACAGCTTCGGCATTGTTTGCCCAGGATCAGGAACAGAGAATTCCTTCCACTCAGTGCAGATCTGCCTCCCCCAGACAAACTCTGGCTCACATTTTAGCTGGTCCAGGCAGCATCAGGCACTGGCAACAGCATCTTCCTCTGGCACTTGCAACAATGAGCAATTACAGAACACATCAGAAACTCCTGATGTATCCTAGGAAATCATGCAGTTCCAGAAACGTTGTACATGCTGACACATTCATTTTTCAAAGGCTTCAGGTACTGAGCAGCTGAAGAGAAGGTGGTTTCAGGGACAGTATAAGTTGTCAAAGTCTGCCTGAAGGTTTGAGAAACACCCTTAGCTATGAGCACAAGAGTTAAGAGTGATTCTGTCAGGCATGAGTCAGCTTTGGCTGACACCCTGTCCAAGCCTTTAGGTGATACCAGCTCACACCAGGTCAGCTGCAGGCCCCCCTAAAATAACTGCAATTATTCCTACAGCATCTGGCCACAGACATGGCAACACCCGCACCCTAGAGGCAGCAGGAAAAAGCTCCAGGTGTGGTCACAGCACCAGTGTGATGCTGCCACCAGGGCAGGCTGCTGGCTTACCTCAACACCCAGCACTTTGAGGATGTCACATTTGCACAGAGGACACGTGCCGTGCTCCAGAAGCCAGGGGTCAATGCAGGTCTTGTGGAAGACATGGCTGGTGGAAGGAGGTAGCCAAGAGGTTAGGTTTCATACCAGGAAGTCTGCTCATGTGCCAGCTATGAAGGACCCTTTTGTAACACCAAGAATTTATTCCTTCTAGAATGGATGACCTTGTTTTGCCACAAGTTTCAGCTGAAAGTTATGGACAGTTGATGTTTCAACCTGTAGCTGGTTTGTGCTTTTTAGTATCCCAATACAACTTGCTAGAATTCAGCATTGTCATTTTTGCTACACCTAAACATTCCAAAGCTGTTTTTCCAAAACTGTGTACAATACATTCCCAGCTGATAATTCGAATGATACAACTACTGACATCTCAGCCTTAGCTTTAAGGTTAACTTCTGTCATGCAGATGCAGATGACTAAATAGCATTTGTTTCTGTTGTAATTGCCTAGGCAAGTCATCCCACAGAGTTACAAAGTGTACTCCCACCCATTTACTGTGTCTGTGCAATCATTGTGTATTCGAAGTGGATACTTGGCAGGCTGTACACTCAAAAAAGTAAATATAGCTCAGCCATCACAGATGCAAATGTGCGCTTCTATTAAGACACTCAATTCCACAATGGGTTTAAATTAGGCCACAGAGGATGACTTGGAATCCTGTAATCTGCCTGTTCCCTCAGCCTGAATAGAAACAGCAAGGCAAACAGGCACTGCTCAGTATTAATCAGCCCCATTATGAGGTAAGTGCAGAGATCACCACATCCAGTGCTCAGCAGCCCACACTCCAGTGGGATCCAAGGATTCTCCAATTCAGCTCACATAATCAGCACTTCCTTCCAGCCGTACCAAAGCCATGTTTAGAATAAAACCTGAAACTTCCTTGATGCCTATTTTAGGTGCTTGAACTTAATACTGGATTTGTGAACCTCTGCAACTATAAATGCCTTTGACTCTCTGGATAAGAATGCCCTGGGCAAACACTCACACCCCAGGGACTCAGATACCACCAATGTGACTCACGGGAACATTCCTTTCATTGGTTCTTTCACAGATGCAGTTAAATGCTTTCAGCAAGTAGGGTCTCAGTGTTGAGGTCAACCACCAAAATCAAGCACGTTCTTGCATTAAATATCCATTTATAACTCACGTGAGGAAGAATTTAATATGGTTGATACTGGCAGACACCACCACTCATAAAGATTATCAAGTCCATGTAGTCATTTTAAGCTAGTGTGCCTCTGAGAGCTACGTTTGGGCCACAGAGGAATGAAACATCACAAATGTACATAAAACAGTCTCACAGCAAATGCAGCAAACTCTTATCATGGTAGGACATGAAACAGATTGATTCTATATAGCTCTCAGAAGAAAAAGAAGGCTTTATTTACAATCCCAACAGTTCATTTAGAACACGCTGTGTAAAAAGGTCTGTTATTGCTCCATGGCACTGACACTGCTCTCCATTGGGTCAGGAATAGGAAACAACCCCTGGGACAGTTGTTCTGGCAAAGGGAACACTGTTTGCTGAACCTGTGCTGAGAAACGGAGAGAGATGTTTTGAAAAGAGAAACTGCTGACAGCTTTCCCTTGGGAGAGGAGCCAGCAATGGTTAGCAAGCTAAAAATTCTCCTGGGCTCAGAAATATCGAGCCCACAAACTTGTGTATAAAGAATACAATCAAAAGATGTTACTCCACTCTCACCCAAATAAGTCAGGCTTTGTTTGCAGGTTCATACCAAGACTAGCAGGGTTTATGGGGGAATAATGAGAAGTCAGGTCTCCTATCAGGCGAAGTGTCTGGAGCCTGTCTACAAGTTTCTGTACTCATGGCACTTGAACAGGTTGGGCAGTTCATGTGACAGCCCTCTGATTTTAGAAGCTTGGCCAGAGCAGTCCCAGTCAGCAGGCACAAGGAGAAATCCCACAGAACAAGTTTCCTTAAGCCCTGGGGCAGCTCCATTGCTCACCTCAGGAGCAATCACATTAAAGCCTTAGTGCTTCGCTACTGGGCTTCCACAGCAGCACGGCTGGAGATACAACAGGAGAGAATTCTAGAAAAACAAACTGCTATAGCTCGATTTTGGTCTCTGTTTCAGAGGATGCATACAGGAATAGAAATGTTTTCTTCTAAACTACAGAAGCCAGCATGGTTTAACAAGTTTAGCAGCAACACAACCCTCTTAGTAAACAGTAATTTAAAGGACAAGAAACGGGGAACATTTTGCCAACTACCTGCAAGTTCGTGGTAACATTCTTACACAGCAGCAAAGGAAGAAATCCTTTAAAAGTCCTGGGATCCCACTGAGGGACGCTGTGGTCTGCCAAGTTATGTGTGTCAATCCACTCAGGAGGAGTGATGAACACAGGCCACTGGGTCACACTACAAATGTGTATTCTGTTGTTCAAAATATTGTTTCAATAGATATTCAAGAATTCTCACTGTACAAGAACTTGATGAAAGTTTGTTAACAAAGATGGCAGAATTTTGGATAAAGGGGCAGTTTGGAAGACAACTTACTTGCAAGTCAGAACACGCATTACATCATTTGGCTTGTACTGTTCAAAGCACACAACACAGGAATCTCCATCTGGACCAGTTTCCTAAAACAGTGAAATGAATTTACAGCTTTAACACATTCTGAAATCTTCCTCTCAACTCCAGTCAGATTTACTGCAGACAAAGGGGATCTAGCTAGAGTCATCCATGATGCTCCCAAATATCATCTTATATAAACACACTTCATGGATTACTCACAGTCAAGCTGTGAGTCAAATCACACTTCAAAAGAAGCACTGAAAGTTTAAACCCATGGTTTAGAATTCCAGCAGAAACCGTTATTGGATTACTGGAGGCACTGGTGTAGAGGTTTAGAAACTGCTACCTCCAGTTTGAGTTACAAGAAGAGCCAGGGAACCTGATTAGATTCTGGTTTATGTTTAAGCATCCATGCCAGCAAATCCAGTCCTCTCACATCAGCAAGACTACAAGCAAGCAGCTAAGAAACTGATTGATCCGAACATAAGTCTTGAGGCCTGGAAAAGGACCTGAGGACAAGAGTTACAGGCTCAGAGAGACTTCTGCATCCTGCTCCAGTACCAGGGAACTCCCTGGGCTCCATGCAAAGGCTGTGCTGTAACGCAGGGGAGGTCACAGGGTCAGTCCTACCTTGTCCCCGTCCTTCAGGGTGCGCAGCTGCATCTGTTCAATGGCCTTCTTAGCCCTGGCCCTCAGCCGCCGCTGCGACACAGAGAGCCCTGGTCAGACACAGGCATTTTTCTCTTCCCTCACTAATACTTACCCAGGTGCCTACTGCAAGCAGGCTACACTTTTAAAACCCAGATGTAACCAGAACAAGCCAAGTAAGCATGACCATACCATTCGGAGAGAGCAAGAAACGGAGTTTTGGGACATGCTGATGTGGTTACTGACTGGATGACACAACAAGATGGCACTAACATCTGCTTTGGTTGTACCTAACCTTTTCACAAAGCACAGGAATTATGAGGGTTTTTTAGTCTGAGAAGATGCAAGGTAAAACCCTGATCACATTAGACCCAGCCAAAACAAACAGAAGCTTTCAAGCTGACTTGTTACAGAAGACTGAACATGGAGTTCAACAATCAATTGTTTTATGTTATACTCACCTTAGGAAACCTTCCTGCCACAAACACTCTGGTGGAAGGGGAGAGAGATTCTTTACCCATCAGCACCAATACACCCTGAACTACTCCTCTGCCTGCACTGCTTTACAGCTTACCGGGCAACTGCTGCTGTCCAGCTGTCCCTGCAGTGCCCGGAGTGAGCCCAGGAGCCAACCTCTGTTTAAAGGTCACAGGTTGGTGCTGTTCCACTGACTCGAAGAATAGGACTGTCCTCTCCCTACCCAGAGCACTCCAGGCAGCTCTGGCAGGGCCATCCCCAACACAACACTCACCTCAGGGACAGACTAGACCCAAGGTTTGCAGCTAACCAAAAAACCTTCTTTCCAATCCCAGTGCTCCGTGCAGGAGCCCTGCATGCTGGCTTTCCAGCATTCCATCTCCTCAGGCATTTTAGCTCAGTTACATGAAACTTTTTGGTTAGAAACAAGAACTGCTGAGGTTTTCTTGAAGTTTGTGAAGCTCTGCTGGAGACATCAATATATGTTCCTGTATGTCAGTTACAGTTAACTTTGAAATGATGTTGCCTTTGTCAAGGTTTGAGACTGAAGGCACAGAGCAGCAGCCACATACTGCTGTTTACTGAGCCCCCAAAAGTCTGAGCAGCAAACGTGGCAACATCAACAGAGCAGGAATGCAGCAAGGTAAGTACTTCTCATACACGGCCAGAACTGTCAGAACTGTACTTGTTATTAAGTGAGAACAAAACTTTCTAGGAACGTACTCCCTCATACAGTATCTCATCTACACATCTAATGTCAGGCCAAGCATATTAGACAGGACCCAACTGGCTGCACTGTTAATAATTGACTTGAAACAATATTTTAAGTTTTGCATGGGCACCAGTTTAATTGCTTCTCATTAAATGCATCAATGGCAAAGTCACCTCTAACGCTGATTTTGGCAAGTACAGCACAACACCCCTCCAGGGGATGGACAAAGGTTGCAGAAGGAGCTTTATGTTGACTAGTCTACCAGGATACTTGAGCTTGGAATATCAAAGCATTTTGTGAAGCCAAGTTTTTCAAGCTAATGTGAAATGTGAATTACGTTAGAACTATAAAAGCCTCAACACAGAAAAAAAAATAGAAAAAAATAGCTAAGCTTAAGCAAAGATGAATCTCTTAGCATTTTAAAAATCAAACAAACAAATTCAGTCATTTTGGTACTTCACCAAAACTTACACACCTCAAGATCCACACCACAAAGGGATGGGGGTATAAAAATAAAACAGCACAAACTCACCTGCTCCCTGGACTGGGCCCTTGCCATGATGAGTCTCCGAGCAGAGTAAGAGACATAGCAGCCCACGGTTGCTGCTGCCACAATGAAAAATGACACAGAGATGAAGAGGATGGTGAAGATATTCATGGACAGACTGCGCTTTTTGCCCACTTCGATGACCATGGTGACTTTCATGCCGCTCTGAATCCGGCGCAGGATTTCCATGCCTTTCAGGTTGCCAATCATTATTGCAACGATCTTTTCAGCGCCTGGAAAGAAAGGGAATCCATGCTCAGTTCCCAGGCATTGTCTTGGATGTTCTGCTTCGAGTGCTGAAGAAATGGCTGTGGGAAGTTTCTAAACAGTATTTATAGATTCAATATGACTTGATGGAACAAGTTTCATCACTACGTGTTTGTCCAGCTGAAAGTATGTCCCATTACCTGTGAGCAGCATAGGTAAATGAACCATGTTTAGGATTCATTCCTTTCCACAGCATTCCTCACTCCTACATAGGACACGGACTGTCCTATTTTAGACACGATACTTTGGTGATTTACATTTTAACATGCCTTTGAACTACAAGAAGTTAAAAATAAATCCTCTACAGAGTTAGGTCACTGGGGATTGTGTTATCTGTATAGGGATTGTTTCCTGTAATGGATCCAACTCCCTCCCTGCTCCACAGCTACTTCTTAACACCTCTCTTCTAAATTTGACAGTACTTTTGAGTACTTCCCCAGACACTGAGAAATCAAAGACATAGATCATCCTTCACTTCTGTATTTTCAGCAGCAATACAGATATGATCGAGGGAAACTGCATTGTGAATTTGAAGTGTTTCTGTGACTTTCTACTGCAGATTCAGAGGGAAGCAAGTATGAAGGGAGGTGTGCTCCACTTTTAAACAGATGGGGGCAAGATGCCAAATGCCATCCTGATTTTAACAACCGGTTTTATAGGCTCAGTTGAACACCTCAACAAGTCAAAAGAGCCAAGGTGTTTATGGTAGGAAGAAATTTCAAGCAACTCCAGACACCAAGCACAGACCAGAGCAAACTGGTTTCCTTCCAGAGACATGCAAGGGCTTGAGGACACTTGATACCATTTGTAGAAACATTAGAAAGTCCCAATATAACAGAGAGGCTCTCAAGAGGGGAAAAAAAAAGGGAGAAAGAGTGATGAATAAATTATCACTGCTGTCCCTCTGAACTAAATACAAGAAAAGCAGACTTGAGACCAGCTAATCAGGAGTCTCACTGCATTAAACCATCAACTGCACAACATTCATAATAGACATTGCATGGGGGAAGAATAAAGTCTGTTACAAAGTGCTATTTTTAGCTAACCCCCCGGCCAAACACTCTTTAATGGGAAGACCAATTGTTTTTCCCTCTGCTGAGTTACTCAAGTTCTTTCTCTCTGCTGAAAGTTATTCAATTTTCAGCTACCAAAAAAACCCTAGAACTGGTGTTAAACCACAAAGGCTGTCATTAGAGAAAGTGTTTATTCGTTTTCCAGCTTGTTCACATAATGCTTGTGATCCAACACAACAAACAACTTTTCTCAGTGGGACAAAACCCATCTTTTATTCAGAAAGCTCCTTGTAAAGACAACATCACACACAGAAGAGAAAAAAAAAAAAGTCCCCCAGACTGCAACTACTCTTCAGGATAAACCAGGGGTTATTATACATCATATATAAAATGAGCTGGAGTCAGGAGTTAGCAGCAAGCAAAGAAGTCAGAAGCTGAGACTTGCTTTCATAAGCATGCAACAAAGTGTGGAAGAACAGGATGCAACAATGAGAAAACAAAAAGCCTGCAAAAAAAAAAACAAAAAAAAAGCAAAAATGGTTGCTCTATCCCATTCCCCTTTATTTCTGCATGTCTCACAGTAAATCTATCTTGTGATTATGCACAAGACACAGCATAGCGATTCTTATTTATGAAATGTCACCATCAGCCTGCAAAACCACTGCAGCTACTAAGCCATCCACTGTGAACAAGGTTTACCCTTAAAGAAAGAAACATATTCCACTGAAGTTTCAGACTGCACCGTTCACAAGGATGCCAGCAGATGACAGCTGTAATCCTCACTGACCCTTCTGCACCCCAGAGATTTCTGCTGCAGTTCCAGCTCTGCTTTAGATGTGTGAGTGCCCAGCTGGTGGCTTTGACACTGGCACAAGGAGGGCAGAAGTGAGTGGCCATTTCCACCACTGGAAATGGTGGAAAATGTGTGACATTTGCCACAATTTCTGTGCTGCTGTAACAAAAGCAAGGGGATCACCCCCACCCAACACTTCCTGAGCTGCTACTCGGGTCCCCTTACAACAGCCACTGAAACATGTTATGGTGGCCTCAAAGCACCAGCCTAGACAGAGGCTCCTGACAGGGCTTGGCCAGCATGCAGGAAACGAGGTATTTGAGGGGACATCTGCAGGGGGATCCCCAGCACAGCAGCTGCTCTCAGCTGGCAGCTTTTCCCCCACGCAGACTCCAGCAAAGTCCGTTAGCTGTGCAAGGTAAAAACCTCAGAGAAAACCAAGTTCTTTGCCCAGGTGTCAGCTTTTGTGGTTCAGCTGAAGCTTCTGAAACAGATTTTAAAAGCTGCTGGGAAGTGAATTAATCTGCTGCCTGTTCAGCTGATAATGGGCCCATTGCTAAACAGAAGCAAGACCTGCTCAGTTAAACATTTCCAAGGCTCTTTCCTTTCCCATTCCCTGTAAAACTGGAGAGGGAAAGTTATTCAGCTCTTTAGAAAACACGACCTGCCTCTTTGGGCACCTCCCGAACTGTAAGGCAGGAGCTGGTCAAAATCTAAAGGAAATGGGTTGATGAAGCACACCAAGCCCAGTGGTTTGGGGCAGGGAAGGGCTGGGGCACAGCACATGGGGCCCACAAGCAGAGTGCATGACTGGGATCACAGTTTCACCCCTCTGGATCAGTTTGACTTAGATGTAAAGTGGAGCTGCATCTATTTACAGCAGTATCAATGCTCATATAAAAATCTGCCCTGCAAAGACTTCACTTGTTCTGCACTTCTGCCCCTAAACATGAAATTACAGCTTTGACAATTCAGTAGAGAAATGAGATGTGCAAGGGGGGCACAGAGCAGGGAGCATTAACTTTTGCATAGTGCACACCTGCCTTTTCACATTCCTTTAAGGTGATTATTGTAATCCAGTGCTACATTTTTGTGTGCTACAGATAAATCTATCCCGAACGAAGCAAGCTGTAGGGCCTGGAGAACCCTTGCCCCACAATATTTAGAATGCAAAGGTACCTAATCTGTGCCTTAAAAATGCTGACATTTCACAAGAAAATCACAATCTATTAATGAATTAAAACACATTCAGGCAAGGTACACATCTCAAGGCCAAACAAATCTGCTAACCAAAGCCAGCTCAAGAGCCCCAAGTCACTTTCTCTACCCTCACTCAAAAGTAATTTCTCAGCTCATTCAGGCATTGCAATCATTTCGGACTGTTTAAAGCAAACAAATTCAGCTTTAATTAAGTAATGGAAGACCCCTTGATTTTGGTTTAAAGGCCTCAGAGTAACTTTGGGGAAATTCCATAGATCTTTCTTTTCTTGGACAGCAAGAGCCAAAACCTCTCTAATGTCTCTATCACCATTTACCACGAACAGGATGCAAAACTCATGGACCCTTTTTCTCTTTGAGAACAGACTGAGCTACAACACAGTTTATTGAAAATATGTGAGGAAGGCAACAGTTTTGAGGGCATTTTTAAGAAAGAAGGTATAAAACCTGCTAAGTAGGCAAGTTGTTTCAGAGCAAGGAAAAAGCTACTGTGCCACACACAGCCTCCAACATTTTGGATCCCATCATTTTTTTCCCCCATCCAGCTTTCTCGAAGTCTGAAGTTTTGCCTCATCTTTAATCAGACTGAAATTAAGTGCTCACAGTTTTACCAGTATTCCTTCACTGTGCCCCCCAGGACCAGCACAGCTCACCGTAGCACTCCACCTGGGAATACCCCCACCCCATGCTGCTCAGAAAAAGCGGAATGGAAGAAATTACTTTTGAGTATTTAAAAAAANTACAGACTTTGGAGTTTGAATTCTCGAAGAACAGACAGGTTCTCCTTAACCACAGCAGAAGTGCTATCTGAAGGATCTTTCAGGAGATGAAATACAACTCCAGCCTTGGTGCCTGAATCACTGTTTTTATCTATAAGATATGGTGCTTGCAGCACAGATCAGTAATAGCTGTGCCTTATGCCTTAGTCAAAGGAGCTAGAGGGACTCCTCTGGCACCCCTCCAACCCCAAAATCAGCAAAAAAGGCATCAGGAGATCAAGCTGCCTCCTGTTCTTTAACACAAAAGACACTGTCAGTTCACACTCCAACCATCTCGTACCAGTTTGGCACACCTGGCCCCTCAGGGACGTAAGAGGAGTATCTGATAGCCTATCTTTCACGTTCAGAAAAAAAAAATATATAACGTCTTGAACATTGCTTATCTCACTGTACTTGAGTAGTAAGAAACGGGATTTCTGGTGGTTATCAAACAGGCTGGTACAAGCTTATTGTTATCTGTTACAGCAGGAGGAAAAATAAACTAACAGTGTACACAGACTGAGCTGGTATTACCAGCCTTACGTAACTCACCTCAGATGACAGGCCAGCACTGCACATAAAAGCCATCACGTCTCAGCAGCACACCCCACTCCAGGGACACGAGGGCTCTCCCTGGCCTCAGACACTGTGAAACCAGACCCTGCAGGCCAGCTCTGCTCTCACCCATGGTAGTGTGGATTAAAAAATGAAGTGTTGATTGCTGTCGCGCACATACGCAAGGCAAAAATCTCATGAGGAATGTGCCCATCCCCACAGCCAGCCTCCATCCCAGACACTCACAGAGGAAACGCCTTCACTGCCCTGAGATAAGCTCTCCCTTTTTAAGAGGGGAGGGTGATTGAACTCATAGTTCAGCAGCAATATAAGCCTGGATAAGCTGGTGTCGGTAGGTTTGTTCCTTCTTCCCCTGCTTTGCATGTTCTCCACCCCAAACACTACCTGGCACCAAGATAAAAAAAAGGAATTTACATTCAGGCTATTTTGCAGTTGTTTAAAGCTACAGCCACTTAGGATCTAAACTGTTTGACTGAACTGTCTTTTTCCTCACCCTATTAGCCAAGCTTAATTAAATCTACTTTCAGCTTGCTTTACTGGACATATGCCACGATGTCTGATCTCTTCCTCCTAAACGCACAAGCCTTTCAGCATTCATACAAAATCATGGAATGGCTGGGGTGGGAAGATACCTCTGGAGATCATCCAGTTCAACCCCAGAGCAGGCTGCACAGGATCCAGACAGGTTCTGAATATCTCCAGTGAGGGAGACTCCACAGCCTCTCTGGGCAGCCTGCTCCAGGGCTCAGTCACCCGCACATTGAAGAAGTTTTCCCTCCTATTCAGATGGAACTTT
Organism: Donacobius atricapilla; assembly: GCA_013397315.1. Classification (NCBI taxonomy): domain Eukaryota; kingdom Metazoa; phylum Chordata; class Aves; order Passeriformes; family Mimidae; genus Donacobius; species Donacobius atricapilla. The sequence continues at coordinate 707,197 of WBMY01004375.1, forward strand.
CTCTGCTTCAGTTTGTGCCCACTGTCCCTTTGTCCTGCTCTGGGCCCCACTGAAAAGAGTCTGGTCCCATCCTCCTGACACCCGCCCTTAACCCATTTGTGTGCCCTGATGAGCTCCCCTCTCAGTTTTCTCACCTCCAGCCCAAACAGGCCCAGCTCCCTCAACCTTTGGTTGTATGACAGATGCTCCAGACCCTCACCATCCTCTCTGGACTCAGTGCAGGTGCTCCATGTCTGTCTTGAACCATGGAGCCCAGAACTGCACACAGAACTCCAAATGAGGCCCCACCAGGGCAAAGTAGAGAGGCAGGACCACCTCCCTTAGCTCTCCCTAAAGCACCCCACCATCCCAGTGGCCTTCCTGGCCACAAGAACCCACTGCTGGTCATGGACAGGAGCCCACCAGGATGAGTGGGGTCTTCTCCACAGAGCTGCTTTTCCCCCTGTGTGGCTGGCCAGGGTTCTTCCTCCCCAGGGGCAGCTGAGCTTCATCAGGTTCCTCTGTGCCCAGCTCTCCAGCCTCCCTGAATGGCACCAGAGCCTTGAGGGGCATCAGCCACTCCTCCCCAGGCTGCACCATCAGCTCAGGACACACACTATCCCTCCAGACACAGCAGGGAGGAATAAGGTGTACAAGACAGCAACACGCAGAGAAGGAAGATTTCCACACTAGGAAGTGTGGGGAAACTTTTTTACCAACCAGGCTCGGTGTATAAAGGGGCACATCGAGACCAAATGTAGTTTTTTACATGACGTGAGTTTCCATCAGTCCCCAGGGAATAGAGGAGCTGGAAACCAACCTGCACTCTGTTTAGTTTAAAAAGTGTTATTATTTGTCAAGTGAATCCCATGGTTTCCAACCCTTTTTTTGTTGCCCTCCTAAATGCTCCCGTCCCCTATACCTTAGAACATGTGTAACATGAAATCATGCTCCAAAACAGCAGCCAGGACAGTAACATTTTTCAAGGGCACAGAAATGAATGAGATCTTGTAGGACAGCTCTCTTCACATGCTGTGTGGTCACCTGCAAGACTAAAGTACCACCTTTCAATCTAGCAAACAGCATCTAAAACCTCGTGGAGAAACAGCAAGCAAAATTCCTAATGAAAATTCCTTGGTGAGTTTACTTAATGGTTTTCAGCAGTTCAATTTAGTAAATACATTGCTCACTGAATGAGGATGAGCTCACCACATGCTGGTGGCAGTTAAGTGTTCACTGGGAACGAGTGACTTTGAGAAAGCTGATGGGAAAATGATGTAAGTGGGCAGAGTCTCAGCCAGAAAGCATCTGTGCGTGAGGAGATGGCAGGGCCACACTGCACACAGCGGGAGCTGTGCCGAGCCCACTGCTGTGTGCTCACCAGCACACTCAGGGCTGGAGGCAAACAAGCACTGTCATTGTTTTAGCGACACGATGCCCCTCACAAGGAAGCCTCTGCTGCCACAGCTGCCGCTTGGGGTTTTAATTCATCCTTTCATTCGTTTCTGCAGCCCAGTAAACCCAAAGTGCGAGGGCACTTCACAGACCTATTCCAGGCTATCTGAGGGATGATAGCCCTGCAGTTTTCCACAGCACACAGGTACCTAAATTATATCACGAAGAGCAAGGGCAGGGATCAGAAGCTGTCAGTAGCACCGGTCAGTCTCATCCAGTTTCTCAGTGCCCTCCTGCTTGCTCACAGACCTACGGCACATGTGTTGTACTGGGGGCAGCCCCAGGCACTGTCACACCCCACCATCCCCTGAGGGTGGGAGAACAGGGTCACCAGCCAGACCCATGTTCTGGAGTTGCTTACCTGAATGCCACTACAGCTGTGACATTGATTTACTCTAAGCCAGGCAGCCAGGAGAATCAAGTTCGAGGGCATTAAGTTGCAGCATGTGCGAAGTTGCAGCACATACACATCAAAAAGCTGTTCTCAGATGCAAAGAGCTGCAAACTGCAGCCACTACAGACTGCAAATACCATCCAGGCACAGTAGATGCATGCAAGGTCCTTCTCAAAAAGGAACTGTAGGAAAGGTAGGAAAGGCTTAATGACTTGCAGAGGCTCATCTAGCCATGGCCACAGAACATGAAAGAGGAAGTGTCATTAATTAGGTCCTCCATCCTCATTCCTCTCCTCACATGTCCTCAGCACAAGCACAAGATGTCCACTCACTGCAAAGAGAGGTGCACTATTTGTTTGCACAAGCTTACAAAGTCTCAGCACAGCCTGCCTTGGGATTACAATTCTGACTCAATCTTTAATGGTTTTACAGGTCACATCAGCCTTTTAATACCTTGGAAAAGTTTTAGCTTGTTTCTGAAGATCATACCTCACAAAAAGCAGCGGAGCCCATCTAGACACTTCTGCCATGCACTGTTTTCTCTAAGCACATGGAGGTAAGGCTTCACCTCTGTGAAATTCCTGCAGAATAAGTTAAGTAGAAGTGCTTCATATTTGACCTTTCCTTCCCCTTTCACCCACTGATGCAAGTTTACACTTGAACCAGATCTTGTTAGCCTGAGACACGCTGTTACTGCTTCAGCCAGAATCACTGAGCTGTGCTCCCCCAGAATAAGCCCTCTGCAGATCAGGCGATGTGCCTCTCAAGTCTAGAGTTACACCACAAGAGAGAAACCAAAGAAAATTATCACAGCTGCTTTCTGAACTGCAAAGAATCCTTCTTCACCACCTGCACGGAAATACTGGACAGCAAAGAATGCCCTCAAGCCAAAGCCACCTAACAGCCTGGTTCTACCTTAAGGCAAGGTCCACCTTTAATACAAACCAACTCTTCCCCCGCACTCTTTCTCCACATGCTGCTGGTTTTCTCCAATCAAATGTCTTTTTCAGAAGGTCAATAGAGATTACAGAGAGGTGCAATTATGAGCACACAGAACTGTACTTTGAAACCCTGCTCAGCCTGACACAGAGCAGTACCATCTTAAAATGTGCACAGTTAAAACTCAAGTTTGCCAATTGATATGGGTTTCTGCTTGTAAACCACAAAGCAAATTTTACTTTGGACTCCATTAAATTCTTGACATTCTACATGTTAAAGTTGATTAGGCAGGATTTGATCATATCTGATTTGGTTATTCACTGCATTCTGTTGTTTCAATTGCCAGATTGGTTTGCATCTGTTGGGTTGGTTTTGTCGTTTCATTTTTTTTTAAAGTTGGCACACCAAAATGTTCTATGGAGCACTGATGCAATAAAGAATTAATCAGACTAAACATGATGATTTTAAGAAAAAAGTCTCTGGAAGCAGGACGACTGGGATAAACACTGCTGCAAATACAGGCCCATTTAAGTCTCTAAACAAGAAAGTTGCTTCAAAAGCCAAGTCTGAACTCCCCAGAAAAAGGCATACCACACTTTTACATAAGCTTCTGTTAATAACTCTGTGCTGTTCTTCAAAGTTCTACCAAACTTCAAAGTTCTATCAAAGAACTACCGAAGTTCTTTGAAGAGAGGTGTATTGTGCCATACGCCTTATCAGAGCTCACCCACAGAGATCTTCCTTCTCTGCCAGGCAGGTGACAGCTCCATGCCCCACAGGTGAGAGCACTGAGTACTGCTGGCTTGATTCCCCTCACCCCAGCAAAGCCATCTCCTGGCTACTTCCCACTGCCTCAGCTTGGAGGAAGTGTCTGGCCTTGTTTGGTTTCACTCGATATATGTCATATCAAGTGAAACATGGCCCCAGTCAGAGCAGAAATGAAGCCAAGCAGGAAATCCAGATTGCAAAGTCACTGCTAGCACAGCCACAGCCACTGCAGACATGGCAGGAGCTGTAGCTGCACTGTGGCCATTCTTTAATGAGCACGGCCACCTTCCCCACTGGCTCCAGGAGAGTTGGAGCTCCCAGTGGCACCAGTGAGGCCAGGAGAGGGGAGCCAGCCCACAGCACGGCTCAGCAAAGGGCACGATGACCGTACCTCCCACGTTTGAGGGGCAGTGCTGGAGGCTGAGCTTTGCCAGGTGCAGGATCTTTCCATTTTTACACAGAGAGGATCCTGCACCTGGCAAATGGAATGAGGCTGATGGCTCGTGGCTCGCTCCACCTTGGCCGTGCCGTGTTCAAAGCCTGCAAGGTTTGCTTAGTTTGACCAGAGAGCCCTGGCCTCCGGCAGGGGCACAAGGCAGGGGTGGCCAAAGCACAGCTTGGGTGTCCCCAAAGCCCCGTGAGCAGAAGGAAGAGCTGTGGGAAGAGCCAGGAAGAGGAACTTGCAGACAGACACAACGATAGGAAAAGAACTCAAGTCCAGAGAAAAAGAGAAGGGGGGGTGGAACAGGAAAGAAAGTGAGGGACTAAAACAAGGACAAGCAATAAAATCAACAGCAGCAACAAGCTTAGCCCAAGCTTAGCTTAGTAACTGTGCTACGACATGGCAAGGAGGAGTCAGGCAGATTAAATAAGTGGTTTGACAGAAGCTGTCTTCTATCCCTGTCCTATTTGTCTGCCGTTCAGCTGGGAAGTTCAACATGCCCTGCAGTATCCATCCCATCACGCAGGATAATCAGGACAGCTAGAGCCACTCTGATGTAAAATGCCTCAGCAGAAAGCTTCAGGACAGCATAGGAAAGGAGGGAGCTCCTCCTGGAGCAAACCCTGCCAAGAGCCCACGGCTCATTTCGAAAGGCTGCTCCCAGCAAGGTTAAGATGCTGTAAGTCTCCCAGCAGGCGGGATGGAGGAGGGCCAGGAGCACATTCCCCTCAAGAACAGGTTCAGCAGTGACCTACCCAGGCCAGCAGTGCCAAGGGAGCTCCTCCAAGAGCGGCAGGATAAGGCAGGCACACAGTGAACAGGGCTCAGGGCAGGGACGCTCTGTCAGTTCAGCAGGAGGAACTCGCCCAGCAATAGCCAGATCTCAATAGCATTTGTCAGCTGATTATTTGATTACATAAGAAAGCCTTGCCTCAGAAAGGCCAGAGCCTATCCAGACTGTATGTTTTGAATTCTTCAAGCAGAGTACCAACAGTCCTACAGCTCCTTAAGATTGCAAGCTCACTAAGACAGCAAACCTCCAGAGACAGCTACTGTTTTCTTGCCTCGCCAGAACACCTGCCTACACTGCTAACAGAAATCCTCTCCACCCCTTCTAAGAGGGTTGCTGCAGGGATATAATTATTTTTCAAACCACGCAGTATTCATTTTCATTGTTCAATTTCTCTCCAGAAGACGGGGCTTGCCAAAGCAGTGCCACTTCACAGAATTCCAACACACCCAGGAGGGTTTGTGTCTGTCCAACAGCTGGACAGAGCCACCAAAGCCACTCACCCTGTCACACACAGGGCACCTGCTTGGACTGCCACCAGAAGGCATTTACACAGCTTTCAGCCTAGGTCTGTTTCTTGGGTAATATTAGCCTAAAACACAGCCAAATCTCACTCTCCATCTGGAAGACGGGCAGGTGAGGAAAAACCTTCCACTAAGTAGGAGCCTTTCTATAGCAAGAGCAGAGGAGCTCTGTCCTCAGCCTGTGCCAACTGGAAAACACCCTTTAAACATCTTCAGCTGCTTGCGCTAGAAGCGGTGTTTTGCTGCTGAAAAGTTACCTGCAGAAAAGTCCTGTACTTTCTGTCTGAGCTGGTTAGTGTGCAGGGCATAGGGAGAAACAGCGTCTGAGCACGGAAACCCAGCCTCCTTTACAGCCCAAATCAACTCCACAGTCTTAACAGGCTTTAAAAACCTCAGCATCCATCACCTCTGGCGACTACAGGCTGAGAACCCGAAGCAAGCGGAGATGTCCTGCCTCACCCCCAGCGCCCGGCGCAGCCCGGCCGGAGCGCCCGCTCGTCCCCAGCCGCACGTTTCGGACACGGTTACTCATTAATCAGAGGAAAAAAAAAACAACAACATCATCAGCGCCCGAAACAGCGCTGGCCAGTCCGGGCAGAAACTCCTGTGGTGCGGCAGAGGCAGCGACACTGCCGGCTGTTCCCGAGGAGCCGCGGCCGGGCCGTGCGCGGCTCCCGCACCCCCGACGGGAGGGAAGGAGGGAAGGAGGGAGGGAAGGAGGGAGGGAAGGGGCCGCTCCCGGCGCGGGGACCCCTCGGAGCTCCGCGGCGCTCACCG
>WBMY01004375.1:715504-785562 GCA_013397315.1 Donacobius atricapilla
GCAGGCAGAGGGATCAGCCGATACTGGAATGCCCACCACCCCCTGAGCACCTAGCCAAGGCGAATTAAAGCCATACTGGCCACATTCACAGCGCTCAAACACGGTCCTGTTGCTGGTGCTGTTGAAGTAGAATAAACTGACAGAGGCCGTCACGGAAATCGCCTCTGTAGTGCGGAACGAAATTAAAAAATCCATCAGGAGGAAGAGAAACCAGAACTCCTCGACTCGCTTCATCGCTTCTTCCCAGCAGCAGCAAACGGAGCTGTCCAGAGGTATTTTCCGCTGCTGGTGACCACAGCGAGAGCACAGAACGCTGCCCAGTCCCGGCGGGAATCTGACACCTGCCAGGTGAGCTCGGGCAGTGCCAGGAGCTCGGTGCCCGGCCCGGGGACACACCCGCCGATGGCAGGGCACAGGGAACGTCCTGCGGCCCCAGCTTCCTGCAGCTGCCACACAGCGCCCATCCTTCTCCTCCTTCTCCGCCTCCTGTCCCGGCACGGTGCAAATTCCACCTGGCGTGGTGCTTCCGCAGGGAATGCTCGGGCGCCCCGCTCCCCTTTCCAGCTGAGCAGAGGATCGGGTCATCTTTCCTGCGGTTACCTAAGCCCGTGGTTCTCACTCGGTGGTGAATCTGTGATGCAAATGGCCTTGTTAAGAAGGTCAAAAGCAACGGGAGCGTATTAGTAATTATTAGAAAAAATTACCCTTCTTTAACCAAGTAATTTCCTGCATTTCTCCTTTTCAAATTCTTTCAGTCGTCTATTGGTGCTTTGAATGAACTTGGTGGTAATCTTGATTGATGCACCAATGCACGAGATGTGGAATCATCTACACTGAACTCAGAAACAAACAACTTCCACCAGACCATTTTCACATTCCGCATCACTTGCAAGATGTCCACTGAGAGGTTGGAATAATTATCACACAACTCTCCACTTCTGGCTGCAGGCTCTGGAGATTTGTTCTCTGAATTCAACCAGGCTTGTATTCCCTAACAATTCCTGGTACCACCTCATGTTTTGTTAGCATAGAACAGTAGCAATGAAAACCTTACCCATGGCACAATGCTCTAGTCCACCAGGAAAATAAAGGACAAATTGTCAAGTTCTCAAAACCTTTGTTCTGGTTTGCTGCAAGAAACCTTTGTCCAGCTGTTTGCTGCATGCACAGTGTGGAAAGTCAAGAGAAGCTGCAATTTGGAGGCACATTTCCTGACAGGAGTCCCAGCTAGTTCTCCACGAAAAGGTCCTGAAAAGCGCAAAAACACTGTGGAGATTCTGGGAAAAGCCAAACACCTTAACAGATGTGAAATGAAAATGGATAAAAACAATCCAAGATGTTCACATCTACTATTTATTCCCTTCCTTACATGCTCCCCTTTTTTGTGTTGCACTAGTTCTACATCACAAATTGATCTGACCTGGAAGACCTGGGACTTTGCAAGTTTTATACAGTCTGCAGTACCATTAGCTACACACAGTTTGCCTTCTCCCTGTTTAGCTTTGAAAGCAATGCTGGAGACACCAGGAACTTGCAACTGCAAGATTTTAGAGCACAGCACTCTGGTTGGCTATGGGTTCTAGAGACAGGGCATGTGCTCCCAGGGTGTTTCCCCCTCAGCAATGACAATACACAGCAGCAAAGGGCATCCCTAGGACGTTGTGCAGGGGTCAGGACTCCATGTCTGGGCTTAACATGGCAAAGTTCACCTGTTTTGACAGACTCGGGATCCAGACGAGTTGGCTTTCCTACCTGTGGCAATGAACAGCAGGAGAAACAAAGCAGCCAGCAGTTTCTTTGCAGAGAGGGCCTTTGCTCCAGGCTGAAAGTGCAGGATTGGCAGGGGGAAGGCAGACAGGCAGAGTGGTGGGACCACAAGCTAACACTTAGCTGATAACTGAAGTCATCATATCAAGTCCAGCATAAATTAGGGTGGTGGTGCCTCCATAGATTGATCATAGTAAAATTCCAAGTTCACTACAAGTATTGAATATTGTCCATCTATACACTGCAGGAATAATTATTTCTCCTTCCTCGCTATTACCATGAATATTTCAAATAACACAGTTAATTAGGTCCCACCTCAAAATGCTTCTGAGATAACAAAAGTTCGACTTGGAGGATACAGAATATCTTGGAATAAAAGTTGGAAGGAAATGTGGGTCCACAACCATTTCTTTCTGGTGTTGTTAGGTTTGCCAACTATTCCTGTCGTACAGGCAAACTGAGGATAAGGAAGGAGTCATCATTAGGGGAGTTTTTTCTCTTTGTTCCTTCCCAGCAACTTTAAATTACCTGATTTCCTGCAGGCCTGGACTTTGGCCAGAACAAGATCTACCTTGTAATCTGCAGAGCACATACCCATGCTACAGACACCTGTAAGTTCATTTGTGTTCTCTCACCTCGAAAAATACACTGGTGCCTTCAAAACAAACCCCAAGGGTGGCTCTGCATCACTGTCTAAATTCTTTTGCAACTTGTACAGGGAAAAAACAGGACTAACTTCTGACACTCACCCTCTGCCTGCCCTGTACCAAGCACAGAAGGTAACAGCAGGGGCTTGCTGACTAAGCACTGCAGTCCAGACTGACATTGCATAACACGTTACTTTTCTCATTGAACCTCTGGATCAGAACAACAATCACCCACAAACACCCCGATTCCTCAGGGCCTGGCTGTGCTGCCCCGAAGCAAACCTCAGAGAAAGAAATGATGGGGTGCCCGCAGCCTTTCACTCACCTGGATGCGCCATCAGGAGGGTGTTGTTGCCTTTGCCTTGTGAATTGTAGATCACAGCTTGTGGTCGCCACCTGAATTTTTTCGGCAAAACTGCAGTTGCCTCTCTCAATCAGGGCTATCCACGGTGCTTCCATGACACTGAAGTCGGTATTTTTCTTGCAGGCAGAGGGATCAGCCGATACTGGAATGCCCACCACCCCCTGAGCACTAAGGGGAATAATTGTCCAGCTCCTGTACAGAACACTGCCGGCAGCGAAGCGCTCGTGCTCGCTGCCACTGCCCAAAGATCCCGGGGCCGTGCCCTTTTATTCCTGGGTACCACCACATTCAGCCTCTCCTGGAGTCTGAATCTATATGGAAAACTTTCTGGCTATGTCTCACACTACAAGCTTGCCGGGAGTTTGCCCCTGATGCTTGGAAAATTGAATTTGCACCACATTCTAGGGCAGGTTTTTTCTTTTACATCCTGCCCAGCACTGCCACATGGCAGTGGGCTCACTGCCAGCACAGTGTTTGTCCTGTGCAAGAACTAGACAACAATTCTCCTCCAGGAGGAAAGTGCCACATGTTCCAAAAGCTGAAGGAGGAAGCCACAGAGCACTGTCTGTCCCTGTGTGCACAGAGCACAGGCTGCAAGAGCAGCGTGGCTGCCACTTCCCTGCCTGCTGCATCCAAGTTAGCAGTTGCCAGCAGAGAAGTTCAACGACAGCTACCTCTTCTCTTCCTGCCTGCTGTGGAAACAACTGTGCTTTGCTTTTGATGCTGAGAAGCAGTGAACACGATGGCAGATGCAGCAGAGAATCAGCGGGAATCAGGTTTTACAGGGAGGAGGGAAGGTCAGCAGATGCCTTCTGTCCTGGCACATCTCTCAGTCTGGAATCGCTTCGCTGCAATGACGGACTCTGCCAGCTTGAGAGAATGTGAGGATGCTCTGAATATAGCTGAGAGGGAAAAGTGCTGATCTCTAGGGTGCTTTGCCCAGTTCACAGACTTTAAAGGGACGATGAAAGCCAGCACTGCCCTCTTGTTCTAGACTGTTTCTTTGGGCACAGCTGCTGGATGTTTTGAAGTGGGTTTGGGACCTGCAAGAGTGAGAGGATAAGAAGGTACACAGAGCTTGGCAGAAAGTGCCTATCTCCAGGGGGTTTGATGCAGTTCAGCAGGTGCATGTTACACACTGAGACACTGATTGTACAGAAACGGTTCTTAAGAAAAGAGGCTGTGCCAGAATTGCCTTTTCTTTTGGAGCCTATAAACTGCAAAGCCAACAATGAAACGATTCCTCTTCCTTCGCTGCTGGATGCAGGATAACCTTGTGTCAGCCTCCAGGAGCCAGGATCCGCAGCGGAGCTCTTGCACGAACTGCCCCCACACGAACGGGGCCGGGCCAGAAAAAAGCGCTTGGCTTTTTCCTGGGCGCTGCCAGCACTCATCAGAACAACCACACGATAGCGCTGCCGACTCGCAAAAGAACAAAACGCATCGCCACAGCTGGCAGCTCTCGAATCAACCCTGTCAGGACAAAAAGATCTCCCCAGTCTTCCCCTTCCAAGTGCAAATCCTTCTTTGCACCACACTCGAAGAGCAACACAGCTCCTTTGCCCTCAGAAAGCTTTGCACTCTCCCAGAGTACGGCCACCAACTTGAAAACATCTGGCAAAACCAGAGCTCATGGAGAAAACTGCCAGCTGAGAAAGCTCTTCCTGCCTACAACTTCAACTGCACTCACCGATTTAGCAGCACACACCCTGCTGTCAGCATTCTCAGCTCTAGGGACCACCCGAAACATTCGGTCTTCCAGAGTCAGGATCCAAAGAGAACGGCACCAGGGACTGAAGGTCCTAGGACAAAAAGCTCAAGAGCCTGGTGTTTGCATTCCCTGTGACAGCTGAACAGCTCTCACAGAGAACTGCCTATTGGGAAAAGCCTCTGAATTCCCTAAGAGCACCCAATGTGTCCATGGGCAGAAGGGTCTGTGTGTGCCAGGGGCTCCTGGATGTCTCTGTGTCCATGGGCAGGAGGGTCTGTGTGTGCCAGGGGCTCCTGGATGTCTCTGTGTCCATGGACAGAAAGGTTTGTGTGTGCCAGGGGCTCTTGGATGTCTCTGTATCCATGGACACAAGGGTCTGTGTGTGCCAGGGGCTCCTGGATGTCTCTGTGTCCATGGACAGAACGGTCTGTGTGTGCCAGGGGCTCCTGGATGTCTGTGTATCCATGGGCAGGAGGGTCTGTGTGTGCCAGGGGCTCCTGGATGTCTCTGTATCCATGGGCAGGAGGGTCTGTGTGTGCCAGGGGCTCCTGGATGTCTCTGTATCCATGGGCAGAATGTCTGTGCCAGGGTTTCCATGGGTATGGGACAAGCAAGGAGAGTGAAAAGTGCCACTCATGTTGCTTGCACACTCCTTCCTTTCTATACAAGACACATCTATACGCACCCCCACGTACAGATATATTAAAAGGATGGGGATGGACAGAGATTTCCCACAGAGCTCTAACTTTGGCATAACTCACCTTGTAAGCTGGTGGCCAGGGGATTTTTTTCCCAGCTCTGTGTGAGCAGTGTCCAAGAGCTGAAGGGAGCAGCATTCAGAAGCAGTTTCAGGATTTCTAGGCAGGAAGGGGAGCAGACAACCATCCACGTAACTCGCCGTGCTCATCAGGATTGGCTGCTGGTTCTTTGGGATTCTGGCACAACGGAGACACGAGCCTTGGAGAAATCCCAGCTCTCTGTGGATTTGTGCAAAAGGGGAGCAGCAGGAACACTTTGTATCTGCTTTAGGGGACACAAGGTCCAAGGAGCTGCTGTGGCAGAGGGTGACCTGGGCTGGTGGCAGGTCAAGTCCTGTGTCATGACATCCCAGAGTGGCACAGGACAAAAGTAAAAGCACCCACAACCACACTGATGAAGACTTTCTGATGCTGCACATCCTACAGGAAAAGCTGCTGTCACACAATCCATTGGAATTTATAACTTTTATTTGCAATACTTTAGGTCCAAGTTTCAAACTGCAATATTTTTACACTCAAGACACAGTCATGCACAATCCATATTTCAATTTCCTATTGCTTCAACCACAGTTTAAAATAACTTAATATTGGAAACAAAACCCAAAATCTTTAAAAAAAGGATGCTGAGGTCAATAAGATGGATCCATGCCATCAGCACATTTACAAAGTAAATAACTTAGTTCTCTTTTTAAAAAGATCAGTTACCTCTTAATCCAAAGTTACAGAAGATTTTTCACTACACATTTGTTTTTTTCTCTTTCACACATTTTTCTGTTTTTTCTTTTCTTTTTTCTTTTTTTTTAAACAGATAACACATCCTAAAAAAGGAATGTACAGCAAAATGAGATACATTTCTGATAAATAATGAAAATGTAGGCTCCTCCTCTGTTTACTTTTGTCTGCATACCCTGAAGAAAAAAATCTAGCACACACCAGCATAGGTGTAAACTGGTTGCTTTGGACTAAACTGGAGTTCAGCATTGGTGACATCCTGATCCAGTCAAAGAGTTGCAGGATTCTTTTGCAGATCTCGAACCATGTGTTTGCAGGCACAGCACCTGCAGTGCTGACGCAGCAGTGCACAAGAATAACTCTGTAATTCCCTCACAGAATTTGGGCTCTGCCCAAGAAGGAGGTGCTACAGTCCTTTGCTGCTGGCTCCCGTGTGGAGCAGCTCCCTTCCCGCTGGCTGAAGGGGAAGAGCAGCTCCTGGCCCTGCAGGGCTCAGCCTTTTCCCCTTGCTGTGCTACAGATGGGTTTAGCAGCATTGATTAACACGGGGATACACACAGGGACCAAAAGCAGTTGCCTTTGTACAGCTAAGCTCCAAGGTCAAAAATCTCAAGAGACAAGGACGGAAGAGACTCACAGGCTGCCTGTTTGCTGGGCTGACCCACTTGTTTTGTGAGAAGAAGGGGCAGCTCCCTCCCACCCAGGCAGCCCAGGGGCTTGGGGCACCCTCTGCTTCGGCGACCAGTTCAGCTGTCAGTGAAAGCAACAACCAAATTCTCACTGACTCCAGAGGGAGCAGCAGCAGGGCTTGAACTTGATCCTGAAGCCTGGGGCAGGGCTGGACACACACAGTGTGCAACAGCAAATGGACCTTTCAAAACAACCTCCTGCCACTGCTCCCTCCCATCTGCAGGGGTGTCACACATATCTGGGAGCCCTCAATGCACTGACCTCAGATGGCAGCCCTGCGCTCCTGGAGGGTTTGCAAGGTGGGGATTCCCTCCCCATATGGAGTTTCCAGATGGAAAAGGCTGCTGTGACCAGGCAGCTCCAAGGGCAGAGAAATGAGGGTCTCGACCACTGGATCTGTGCCAGTTCCACAGTCCTGGGCAGCAGCCACTGAGCACAAGGGGAGCAAAGGGCACAGAAAGAGGGAGAAAACCAGTCAAGTGCAGAGACTGGGAAGAGCAAGACCTGGGAGAAGTAACATGCTGCTTCATTTCACCCTAGGAAAGCTCTTTCTTGTTTCAAACCCCTGAGAGGTATGAAGGGCAGAGAGGAGGTTACACATAAACAATACTCGTGTTTCACACACTCGTCCTGTCAGTGTTCTAGAAGAAACTGGATGAAATAAATTCTTCTCTCTGAGTTGTCTCATTTAGCATGAGCAGCTCAGCACTAGCAGCTAAAGGAGCTGAAGCCTTAGGCCACAAGAGCTGACCAAGAGGAAACTTTTCGATCAAACGGAAGTTGCCAACATCAACCTAGCTGAATCCAGCAGATGGAATCACAGAACTGTAGAACACTTTATGTTGGAAAAGACCTCTGGATACCAGGGTCGGAACCTGGCATCCATCAAGCTGTAACACCAGGAGCTGTGATTCAAAGGTGTGTGCATACGTGTCTGCCAGCCCTTCTGAGCTGCATTCCCGGCTGCCAGCCCAGGCCACGGTGCCCAACCATGCTCCTTTTGGCTCTGCACCTAAGCTGGGCAGGCAGGTGCTGCTCACAAGCCTCCAGCAGCTGCGAACACGGTGCCAGCACACAGAGCAGAAGGTACCTTACACACAGGAGCTGAAGCTGATGGTGTGGCCTGCTTGGAAACTGTGCAGGGCAAAGCCACTGTGATCACAGGCTATTAAATCAATTAGCAGTTTTCAATATTATCAGTTGAACTAATGGAATTGCCCCCAGTTTCCTCAGTCAAGGTCAGATTCCCGCAGAACTCCAGTGCTTGCCTGCGGGAATTGCTACGCAGCAAGAACAAGGTCTTGTTCAAAGTCTGCAGGCTTGTGCCCACGTGGGCACCCAAACAGAGCATATGGGCATCCCTCCTCCTCTTTAATCTAAGACCATTTTTTCTTTTGAGATAACTCTTGTAACCAAAGGTACAAGCAGCTGTTGGTAGGCTCAAGCCAGTGATGGTTTGCAGGCACGATGCACACCTACGATTATGGCAATCAGCTCTAAACTGCATCCAAAGAGAGATGGGTGAGATTCTGCAAGTTTCAGTGAGGAAAATAAAATTACCCTGTCAGATCAAGGACAGACACAAGCAAAGAGAAGTTTTAAATATCCCTGAAGTGCAAATCACACTCACAAAAGGTTTGGATGGTTTCTCTAGAAAGACAAAGGTTCTCCTTTGTCTGCTTCCTGAAAACTTGGGATAAAATTGGAGAAATCTACCTGGTGTGGGGAGAGAAGAAGAAAAAAAAAGGAGATCAATACTTAGATTTATAGGTCTTCATCAGCCCATCATTAAGTTGCTGCACATCTGGGCATGAATGAAGGCTCCAAGAGGAAACAGGAACACCAGGAAGGTGTATGGACCACTGACTTGGTAGCACTTAGCAAGGCAAAGCTGGAACTAGAGTGCATGTCCTGGGTGTCCAGCAAAGAAACACTGGCTCCTGCCTTCAATGGTAGGTGTCACAGGGCTCTCTCTGGCTGTTTGCTCACTGGATTTGCTCAGGACTGGACTAAAATACAAATATTTACATGCTCAGTGTGAGGAATAGTCAGTAGCCACACCAAGGATTATATACTGGAAATAACTGCTGTACGGACAATAGAGTACAGTGACATTTCCTACAACTAGAGGACAGGAGACAGGTACTTCCCTTCTCATGGTGACTGGAATGTGCTTCATTTTTGGTGGCAGGACATAGGGAAGGAGTGACTCAAAGATGTGCCAAAGTGCAGCCACTGGCCTCAAAAAAACTCAGCACAAACCCTTGAGTTCTTCTGTGTGCAGTGGAACAGTACACCGAACTGTTCAGTAGCCAAAGATGAAGTAGCCAACCAGTAGCCAAAGATGAAGAATAAATACATATATTTACAAAAGCACTGGACACAAGAAGTGAGAATGTAACCCCGGCCCAAGTTTGGGATCCAACCCTGAGAGCACTGTAAGACCCATCCCCGTGCAGGCTCCCAGGAGTGCACACAGGAGCTGTATGGAATTTTACATAGGTATGGTTATCTTTTTTTTTCTTTTTTCTTAAATAAATAAACTTTTCTGTGCTTCTCAAACTTCCCTGACTTTACTGCTACCATGCTTCTGTCCCAAAACACATTTAAACCACAGTGAGCTATCAGCTCATTCTCACATTTTTTTTCATTGCAGGGATGGGAATCGTAGTCAAGTTCCTGGATAAGGTAGTTCACTGTTTAATTTAAAAATGAAGACAATCAATCTTTTAAAACCTTGGAATAAAAGTGTCTGAAACTTTTAGTTTTCATTTTGCAACAGAAACAGACTATTTCTAATACTTGAAAAAGATACATAACGAATTGTGTAATCTGAGGATAGCAGTCAGAAAACCCAAGGTGGCTCCAGAGATTTTACAGGATTTGTCTCTTTCCTTTCTGCAAGGCCAATGCTATTGTCAATCCTAATATACTCTGTGAGCCTGTAAATAATGTACAAGACTGGACTCCCTCAGGACTGGATTTTTGTGGGTTTGCGTTGTTGGATTTTTTAAAAATACTTGTGTCTTTTCTACATTTAATATCCAGGCTGGGAGGATACAAACACAGCTGCCATCTTTCAGTATCAGTGAGTGTGAATCAGCACCAGAGACTGTCCCAAGCACGGTGCCACAGGGAGACTGGAGGTCCATTCCCTGTGTGTCATACAGTCTCAGCTGGGCAAGTACAGCCCATGCTGAAAACAGCCACTGGCAGAGATTATTTCTGCTGAACCTTGTCTGTCTCCCAGGAACTGGTTTTAAAAGAAAAATCTCTAGACTTGCTGATGGAAAGAAAAAGGAATATAGTATTTAATAAAATAAAAAGTAAGGCCTCTTAGGACAGCGGCTGTCTTTAAAAAGTCAGTGCCAACAATATTCTGTATGCTGAGGCATACACTGATTAGGAAAAAAAAGCTACCATTTGATTTCCTTATTTTTCATACCTGCTGTCTTCTGGAAAGTTGTGGTGGTGTTTATTTTTTTAAGCAGAGATGCTGAAATATAGGTAAAGGAAAAAAATAGGAAATTCCCCCCTTACCCAATCAAATAGAGTAGTTTGTCAACAGAAGTATTTAGACTGTATGTCCAGCAAACATGTGCCATTACAAAGTGCGTTCCTTTTAAAGGATGGCTATCTGTTCTTCTGTGGATAGGAAAAAATAAAAGATATACTGGAAACAGAAACTGTCACTCATTTCTTCACTTCTTACAGGAATACAAACATGTTTCATCCTGATGAATGCTTTACACACTGAGGGCAGCCCATCTCCAGCCCAAATTACTCTTTCGCAAGGAAGCTTCTCCTACAGACACAGATCTTGAGCTGACAGACAAAAATGGGACCTCAAAAGAGAAACAAAGTTTTCTAAACAGAACAGAGTTGTTCAGGTTGGAAAAGACTTCTGAGCTCATTGAGTCCAACCATCAACACAGCATGGCCAAGTCCACCCCTAAACCTGCCCCCAGGTGCCCCATCTACAAATCTGTTAAATCCCTCCAGAGGTGGAGACTCAACCACTGCCCTGCGCAGCCTGTTCCAATGCTTGACCATCCTTTTGGTGAAGAGATTTTTCCTATATCCAACCTAAACCTTCCCTGGAACAACTTTCAGCCATTTCTTCTCGTCCCATTGTTCATTACTGGGGAGAAGAGACTGATCCCCCACTGCTCCAACCTCTTTGCAGGTAGTTGTGTACTGCTGCCTCATGTTCAGCTGCTCTCAACCAGCACTGCCAGGGCTTTTCCCACCAGGCATTTTCCAGCCACTCTTTCCCAAGCCTGGAGCTGCAGGGGCTTGTTGTGACCCAAGTGCAGGATCTGACACTTTGCCTTGTTGAACCTCATCCAACTGGCCTCGGATCAGCAATCCAGGCAGGCCAGATCCCTCTGCAGAGCCTTCCTGTCCTCCAGCAGAACAACACTCCAACCCAGCTGGTGTCACCTGAGGCTGCCCTCGATCCCCTGGTCCCGCACACTGATACAGATACTGAACACAACTGGCCCCAGTGCCCAGCCCCAGGGCAGCACTTCTGACAGCCCCAGCTGGATGTAACTCCATTCCCCACCACCCTCTGGGCCCAGCCATCCAGACAGTTTTTTTTACCCACAGAACAGTGTACTCATCCAAGCCGTGAGCAGCCAGTTTCTCCAGGAGAAAGCTGTGGGAAACAGTGACACAGGCTTACTAAATTCCAGGCAGACACGTCCATAGCCTTTCCCCACGTGCCCTAGGCTGGTCATGCTGCTGTAAAAGGAGATCAGGCTGGTCAGGCAGCGTCTGCCTATCACAAACCCACACCAGCTGGGCCTGAGCCCGTGGCTGCTCTGTATGTGCCCTGCGATGGCACTCCAGATGATCTCCAGATGATCCATGACTTTTCCCAGCACTGAGGTAGGTCAGGGTGACAGACCTGCAGTTCCCAAGATCCTCCTTCTAGGTCTTCCTGTAGATCAATGTCACATTTACCACAGTCCCAACACTGGGATCTCCCCCTTAGCCAGGACTGCTGGTAAATGATGGAGAGAGGCTCAGTGAGCTTGGATACTCCTGCCCCTATTCGCCTGCTGCTGCAGCTCTGGCCCAAAGCAGAGGAGTTCCTCGCGCTGGGCACGTCCCCCAGCTGTACTCATGCTGCCCCCAGGCCTGGCCTAAGCGCAGGGCACAGCCTGCAGCTGGCAGTATGATCCCACCAGAGCTCTGTCTGGGCTGCTGCACGGGCTGGGGTTGGTGCAGAGCTTAGAGAAGCCATGGCTTTCTCTTGGGTGGACACCATCGCTCCCTGGTCAAGCTGGCAGGGCTTCAGCACCTTCCTGCACACTCCTCTGCACCATCCGCTGTGCTGTGGCCCTGGTCACTCCCACTCCTCAGGAGCTTCTTTTATGGGGGGGGAAGCTTGGCAGCCACTGCTGCAGGTCCTGTCAACCTCTGTCGCTCCAGCTGTGGGCTCCTGGCAGCCCCCTCAGCTCCTCCTGATGTTCCCCAGGTCGGGAAACCAGAGCTGCTCGCCTCGGCGTGTTATTTGGTCACCTGGAAAATCAGACCTGTTGTGCTCCCCAGGAAATGAAGCAAAGTTAATTCCTATTTAGCTGTGGGAACTCAAGGAGGGTTTCCTCTGCCTGTTGCCTCTGCCAAGGGCACTGCAATGGCCAGCACGAGTGAGGGCAGCAGCAGTAAGGACACTTGCCACACACGGACTGCAACTAAAGAGGATGCCAAAGCCAGACATGCTCCTGGCCTGATTGAAGAACAGCCCAAGCATCCTTCATTACTGCTGGCCAGACATGAAGGCAGTGAGTGCCTTAAAGGCTACTTAACCCTTTGCAGGACCAGGCCAACATGAAGATCTATAGCAGAAAGCTGTTCTACTGCGGGGTTTTTTTTGCTCACCGGGTGCATGTTGCTTCAGTTGCTGTTTTGAAGGTCTTGCATGAGTTGTACTCCTAAAATACAGCAACAAATACGCCATGCAAATGCTTTTACTGAGTGAAGCCACACTGTGTCTTTCAGAAATGAATAAATAAAACACAAATTGCATACTGAAAGTATTCTGCTCCCTTCCAAATCTGCTGACTTGTCAAGCACAATCCTCAGGCACATCCCCAATTCCCTTTCTTGCAGCAACTCGAGAACTTCACAGCGCAGTGCCTGCCATACGCAGGACAGCAGAAAGCAGGCTGGCCTGGTGCCTCCAAGTAATTCTGCAATCCTCTCTGCATTTCAGACTCTTGTTCTTGCTCAGTGCACAACTCCAGGTTTTAAGGCGCTTTCTTGCAGAGCTGGCTGCTGCACTGGCTGCTCTGAGCTGTGCAGGTCGTTCCCTGCATCAGCCTTGGTTCCCAGGGCAGAACTCCTGTGCCCAAAGGATGCTCACCTGTGCAGGGGCCTGCAGAGCAGCCTGGTCCTCTCCCCCTCTGCCGAGAATTCCGCAGGCACTACGAATCTTCCCCAGGAGCTACAAGCCAGCTGGGAGAAGAGCAGGCACCCTCGGGAGCGACGCCACCGCTCTGCTCTGTTTGCCCTTCTCTGCTCCTGCAGGGACTCAGGATGGCCAATCCCACCAGGTTGTGCATTTCTCAGCATGGCCACAATTTCCCTGGAGAACAGTCCTCACCCACTCTGGCTCTGAGACGGGAGGATTAGTCCTAACCCAGGGCCAGGATGCTGACACTTGTCACTACCAGCACCTCCTTCCAGCCGGGCTCTGCCAATGCTGAGGCTGCTCTGGGCTCTGCCAGGGCTCTGCTGGGCTCTCCTGGGCTGCCCTCACATTGCTCTGACAGCTTCGCATCAGACAAACCTGTTCCGAGCACACCGACGGATCTTTCTGCTGTTTCAGCTGAGTAAGACTCTCACCCGGGCAGAGAGATTGCAGTTAGGGGTACAAATCCAATGGGCAAGAACCAAACCACTGCACAGTCCCAGATGAACGCCTGGATCTCCACAGGATGTTTTGTCTGTCCCACTCTTCATTCCTTTTTGGTTGGAAATGCAATTGCACTTTCTTCCTCGTGTAGAAGTACCACAACTGGGCAAAAACTGGCAAGTGGGCTGTATTCAAAAGGCAGTCTGGAGTTGATGAATGAAGAATTGCCCTTCTCCATTTCCAAACCATACCAAAAACCCCATAAACACGACTTTACATCGTTAAGAAAGAACTGACAATTTAAAAGTGAATGTACAGCTTATTCACAGGGTGAGAAGGAAGGGAATCTTCCAACTGAATTTGCTTTACCTTGGAAATGATTGAGGCAGCAAAGCATTTTCTGTCATTACCTCTCTGTCCTCAGCCCCGATTCATCTTAAAAATAAATTAAGGAGCCAGAAAGCAGGAAGAAGACAAATGATAATTTTTTACTCCTTGAGGAACTGGGGTGGTCCTACCACCATGACTGTGACCGTTGGTTTGTTCATCCATCCATCTGTCCCGCAGCATGAGAGTTGAGGTTTTACAGAGTTTGTGTTCTCAGTCCTGCTCTGAGCTGGCAGGGCAGAGAGCCGACCTGCAGTGCTAGCGGCTGCTGTTCTTAATTGCTTCCTTCGCTGCAATGATCAGAGGAGTCAGGCTGGAGAGAGGCTTGGCTAATTTTAAAAATGGATGCTGCCCAAAGGAACAAAAGAAAAAAAACAAACAAGAAAAGTACCATTACTTTCCGAACTCAGCTCCTCAGTGGCTCAACCAGGTTTCCACTTGTAACCAGAAAAACTCAGACATAGGACTGAGGGGACCTTCTGCACTTCCACCTTCATGTCCAGGGCATTGTTATCACAGGCAAACATGGCCCACACGCCTATCAATCCATTTTTCCAGGTGTCTTCAGCTTCCTGGGATTTTTGCCCTGCCAGTGCTCTGGGAATGCTGCTTGCTGCTTTGTTCCTTTCAGAAAACTCAAAAGACTGACTTAGGTTCCTCCTTTCTAAAGACACAAACTGCGTTCATTGTCAAAAAAGATGAGTTAAGTCATTCCTTAGGAAACACCAATACCTCTAAGAAATGTTTAACCCAGTAGGATTTAGGTTCATGTGTTTTCTCAAGACCTGTACTGAGGTACAGGTTTTCAGCAGCAAGTCAAGAACAAGGAGAAAAGTGGGAGAGTGCTGATGGACTCAGCTCTGACTTGCAGGGAGAACAGTGTCCACCTTCCTTCCCCTGGCCCTCCTGTGCTGGCTGGCACCTTCCTTCCCAGCAGGGACAGTCAAGTGGCACATTCTGCAGCTCCCTCTCTGCCACAAAACCTGGCAGCAAATCTTGAGCAGCCTGACTGTGCCAGGAAGCAAACAGGGCTGGGACAAGTCCTGTTCAGCTGCCCCTGTTTGGGTGGCAGAAACCTCTAAAAATGGGATTAGTGGTAGAAACCTCTAAGAGAGGAGGAGGAGGGACAAGCTGGGGCCCTGTCTAAGGCTCATGGTGATCTCCCCACAGCCTCCTCCTTCCCACAGCCAAATCTCTGACAGCTTGGCTGGGACTGCTTTTACTGGGTTCCTCCCCCACCAACACCACTTCAGGCCTCTGTACCTGGTATCATTCTACTTCAGTTCTTTTGTCTAGAGTTAAAACTGAATTTATTCCCGAAAGTACAAAACAGGGCCACAGAAATGACCAGGAGATGGAGCATCTCTGCTCTGAGGAGAGAGCTGGGCTTGTTCAGCCTGCAGAAGGGCAGGCCTGGGGCACACCCTCACTTTGCAACTCCTCAATATTTCAACGGGGATTTTCAGAAAGTTGAGGACACATTTTTTAGCAGAGCCTGCTGCAACACATCATGAGGGACTGGTTTTTGACCTAAAGACGATCAATTTAGATTTGATCCAATTAAGAAATTGTTTACAAGGAGAGTGGCGAAACACTGGGACAGGTTTCCCAGGGATGCTGTAGGTGGAAATCCATCCCTGGAAATACTCAAGGTCAGGTCAGATGGGGCTCTGAGCGACATGACCTAGTTTAAGAGATCCCAACTCAGTCAGACTAGATGACCTTTAAAGGTCTCTTCCAACCCAAACCATTACAGGACTCCACTTAGTTTTTGTTTGAAAGCACCAAGACTGGAGATTATTATGTGGTTGGGGCGGGGGGCACCTGATGCCTTTATTTGACAAGAAAACTGATCCCTTGGGACATTTATTTCACCTGCAGCTGCTTCACGTCTTACCTGCAGAAGTTCCTTGGCAGACCCTCGCCTGTCCACATCCATCTCCAGGCAGCAGTTCAGGAAGTCTCGGAACACGGCCGAGAGTCGCTCCGGGTTCTGCAGCTCCGGTGTCCCGTTTGTAGCTATCAGATACAGTGCCTGGAGACAAAGCAAACAGAAAACTCCTTCATTCATACCAACAAAGATTCACACAGAGCCTATTTTTAAGCTCCAATCTCAGCAGTTTTTTCCCTGGCCTAGGGCTGGAGATGTCTTTCATACATCAACAACAACAAAACCCCAAAAAAACCCTGATGCAGTCACAGCTATTCCAACATCAAAATGATCTTGCCTCGACAGTTGACTTCATTGGCTGACTTAGTATGAACCACATCAGCACATTTTACTTCTCCAAGTATTGACACAGCTCTACAGGCCATTTTAAAGAGTCTAAAGGGTCTAAAATATTATTTCAAAGGGATTATTTCAAAGGATTATTACATAAAATGTATCTCTGCAGTGCTCCCTGGTCCCTCAAGTACAGCTTTCGTAAAACAAAATTCATCAAGTTTTTTGCTCGGTTCTTGATAAAAAATGGTGAAGCATGGCACTTGAAAATTTCTGTCATTCAGAGATACAGTTCAAAGAGAGTTCAAAAAGGGCATGAGAAATTTCAATCATTGCTGAAGGCCAATGTGGCAAGTTTCTGCATAGGTACATGTCACTTCACCTCTGAGGTTCTCACAGCGATGCAATCAAAGCTACAGCAGATGCTGATGTGCTGCAGGGACAGTTTTAGAAGTGGGGCCTGTAGTTCAAGCTGATGTGAATAGGATTTTATTTCATTGAAGACAAAATACAGCACAGATTAGAGAGACAGCAGTATCTGATATTTCACCCTACCCTGAGAGGATTTTCATTAAGGTAAGGAGGTTCTCCTTCCACCATTTCTATTGCCATGATCCCAAGTGACCAGATGTCCACTTTGGGGCCATATGCTTTTCTTGTTACGACTTCTGGTGCCATCCAGTAAGGAGTCCCCACCATTGTGCTCCGTTTACTCTGCTCAGGGGTGATCTGAGCACAGAAGCCAAAATCAGCTGAGGAGAAAAAGAAATACTGTTAAAGCCAGCTTGAATTATGAAATCAAACAAAAGAACCCCCACTTTAAGTCTGAGAATGCATGTGGAATGTAGCTGGAAAAGCAGCCATGCTGTGTTTCTTCAGGGCTGTGGCCAAGGTAATATGGAATTGGCCACTTAAAGAAACCCTAAAGTTTCATTCACTGGATTTTACTTAATCACTTGAAGCTTTAGACTGTAACTCTGCCCACTCTGGAAGCGTCATACACAAAGCAAATCCACTCCTGACACCCTGTTTCTCTCCAGACCTCTCTGCACATTGCAGCTGTGCCCTCAGAGCAGGGGTCCAGGCCCTCCCACCAGCAGCACTTTTGGAGAACTGGTCAGCATTCAAAAGCAACCCCACACCCCACATCCAGGAATGCTGCACTTGGCCAGGAATACCTACTCAATTTGACAGATCCGTCCATCCCAAGAAGAATATTGTCACTTTTGATGTCTCTGTGGATCACTTGGTTGGAATGAAGGAAATCCAGGGCTTGCAGGCACTGATAAGAGAAAAAAGAAGTGTAAGGGTAAAAATTCATGACATGATTTCATCACATGAGACAGGAAATGGCTCTATGAGATTTCCTTTCTAGGGGAAATGTGAGGAATGGCAGAACATGGTGCAGTCAAGAGAAGGGCTTGCTGCTCTAACACTCATGTCTTTCTACGAGAAGGCACATACCAGCTTTTGAAAGGGATACATCAATTATTGCTACAGACTGTCCCCTGCAAGCACAGACAGAATGGCTGCTGCTGCAGTGGTTCTGCTCTTTCTTTTCCTCATAATGACACCACCACAGAAAAAGAAGTGTGGACTCAACATTTGTGAGCCTGAATTTCAGCTCGCTGACCATTGCTGGCTCCTTTCCCAAGGGAAAGCTGCCAACAGTCTCTCTTTTCAAACCATCTCTCTCCGTTTCTCAGCACAGGCTCAGCAAACAGTGTTCCCTTTGCCAGAACAACTGTCCCAGGGGTTGTTTCTTATTCCTGACCCAATGGAGAGCAGTGTCAGTGCCATGGAGCAATAAGAGACCTTTTTACACAGCGTGTTCTAAACGAAACTGTTGGGATGTTAAATAAAGCTTCTTTCTCTGCTGACAGCTCCATGGAGTCAATCTATCCTGTGTCCTACCGTGACCCAGAAGCATCACCCTGCCCATGCAAAGGGAAGCCCGGGAGGGATCCTCACCTCCCGACAGACAGCAGCAATCTGTCCCTCATCCATACATGTCTCGGTGACCACGTCGGTCAGAGAGCCTCCAGCCAAGTATTCCATCACCACCCACAGCTCATCGCCAACAAGGTAGCTGAAAGGAGGAAACAATGCTGTGGAGATGAATGTGCGTAGCTAAACTAATGAATCATCACGACCTACAGGTCATTCTTGTATCCAGGTCACTTGCAAATGAAGACAGAGTAAAATGAAAAGGACATTCCTTCTGGGCTACACAGTTCTTGGAACCTGCACAGCCTACATGAGAAAGATACATCCATGAAAAGGAGATATCTTAGGTGACAAGCAAGTGAAGAATGCACTTTAGTAAGATAAGCAAGCCAAGATAAATCTGGAACCAGGACACATGCCACCAGCGGGTTCATCATCCTAACTCATGAATTCCAGCATTAACCGCTGGAATGAGGCGACATAACTTCCAAAGTTATCCATGGGAGGAGGGTGTGTGTGGGAGATTGAGGACCACTGAAGACAGAAGTTGGTCAAATGCTTGGAAAATCTTGCAAAACATACATTCAGAAACAGGAAAGGCCATTAAAAATCTGTCAAATTAGGTGTTTCTGGAAACAAGAACTGAGTCTTCCTGGCATCCTCAGCAATGGAAAATAGCGGAAACAGCCCAAAGGAAAGAATTTCTACGATAGTTTGTCAGCACTTTGCACAAGACACAGAAAATCGAATCAACTTAAAAAAAACCCAAACCCCAGAAGAAGAAAACAACATGGAAATATTTGGAAAATGGAACTGACAGACTTGTTTTAGTAAGATATGGCTGGTCCAAGTTTTTGAAAACAGACTTCAAACTATGTATGCCAGAAAAGACTAATGCAGAGGCCAATGCAATCTCCTCCCATCCACTGGAGATGAGTAGAGAAATAATAAAGAGCTCCATGTTCTGCAGCAATAAAAGGGTTTTTTTAACTTTTGACCTGGAGCGGGTAAACGAATATTCACATGATAATACCAGAACAACTTACCTGTCTAAATAGTTAACAATATTGGGATTCTTATTTTCCCTCATGACCAGGATTTCATTGATAATTAGTTCCTTTTTGGGCTGCTGTTGGAGATTCATTTGCTTTATGGCCACCTAAAATGACATTAAAAACCATTAACCTGAGTAGTCTGTTGCACAAGACCAGAATAAACATGCAGTGAACAATTAAATGATTTTTGAATGTATCACCTGCTGTTCTTGATTGCATAACAAAGCAAACACAGACATATATTATGGATGCTGTTCCACAACAAAAATAACAATCCTACTTCTGAATCCCAACTTCAGAAGCTGGGAAGTGGAACAAGCACTTGTGAAATTTTGATTTGCTCCCCTAAAGAACACTCTTTAACACAGTTTACATTTGCAGTTATTGTCAGGGTCTAAAAAGAAATAATCCATGCGCTGGTATTTTATGGATATGCCCAGGATTATAAGGAAGGCTTAGGGCTTTTAGACCCCTTGGAGACCCCAATTTAAGTGTGGTTATCAAATGCAGGAGCATGGCAGGTGTATAAGGAACTACCAGAAAGATTCAGATACAAATCTCTGCTGAGAGCCAGACATGAGAATTCAGGAATGAGAAGCTGGATCCCCAAAGAGCAGCAGGATTCTCTGAGACGTGACCTCGTCTGGTTTTGACTAATATGATCACTGTAATGGGCTGTCACAGAGACCAGACCACAACACAACTGACTTCTTACCAGCTGCAGCAGGACTGAAACACAAAACTGAGCACAATACACGATTTCTCCTTAGTTATGTCTTGCATTATTCTTTAAGACCAAACACGTGGTGGAACAAATGGCAAACAGCGTAATTATTTGTCATGTTTGTCCAGACCTGGGATTGAGATAAATTGGGCCTGAATGATGGCAGTTGCCTTCAGCTCATGGATGCCTTAATAGATTTAGTAATTAAAACTGAGACCATGTCCTCCTCTGACAGATACCACTGCCCTCCTTTTTTCTGGCAGTTCTATGGACAAAGTCTTTCTGAAATCAAGCAATGTACAAAGCTGTTTATTCCTCACAGCAACAGGAGAATCTGTGACCACCTCCAGTGTTCTCCCAAGGCCTCTAATCACGACAGATCTTTTGATTTTACAGGTTGCATTGCAGGCCAGTCTGTGGCCACATGCACAGGCAGATTCTGTGGTATAAATGTACAGAGTTAAACTGTGTATTTAGACCAACATTCTCTGAAAAGCACAACAGGGAACACAGAACAATTTCTAAATCAATACATTTATATTGGCAATAAAAATTAACTACTTTTTATTGGCACAAAAGCTTGTTGGGATTTCTTAGCAGATTTGTCTCCATTAAAAAAAAAAATCAGGAATAATATAACATGGTACCAGAGTTGGATCAACAATACTGTGGAGAGCACCAACCTGTTCTGAAGACAGAGTAAGTAAAAAATTAATCTCTTAAAATTTGCCTTAAAAGCTATGGGTGAAGCATCCAGTCAAGCACAGAGAGCACCAAGGCTCTTACTGACTCTAGGAATTCACAGGCACCTTTTCAGGCATTTCCAAAAACCTCAGCTCCAGTGTTGCTGGAAAGCACATGGCCACAGGAAGTGTTCAGTTACTGAGGCACACAACCACACCGCCCTTAAAGACCCTTCCCTGAGAAGCTGAAGACAGCAGATGATGGATTTTGCCAGCTGACATTTGTCCATGCTTCAGAGAAACAGCCTTTGCAGGAAAGCTCCACTGGCCCCCCAGAACTCCAGCCACAGCTCACACCAAGGGGAAAGCACCAAACTGCAGCAGAATCTTGCCGGGATTTTGGACACTTACCTCTTGTCCTGTGGCAATGTCAATCGCTGTATAAACAGTTCCTGAAGCCCTAGAAACAAAACAGCAGGAGAAACTGAGAAACACTTCAGTCCCGGGAAGTGAAAGCCAGCCCAGAGAAGAGAGCTCTGCTGCCTGAGTGTTTATAAGGGTTCACCCACTCCTCAGCCAACAGCATGGCAGCCCACCAGCCCCTGCCATGTCCGAGAGAAAACTGAGGTCCAACACGAAGAAAAAGGGCTGGTGCAAACCTCCTGTGTACACTCTCCATTATTTCAATTCAAAACCTAAGGGGAGGGGGAGCAATGTCTACAAAAACTGGGAAAGAGTATGTTTAGTTCTTTTCCATTTTGCTGTGTTGAATTTAGTTTTTCCCCACTTTTTTGTGTCTGTGAGTGTGGTTTTTCCATGAAATATAACACACAATCCAGTTGGGCCTTCTCACACCTTTAAATTGAATCCATCTGCCAAACACAGGCAATGTCACACAGTCACTCTGAGAACCCTGAACATATGACAGCCATTTGATGAAAAGATCTAAATACAGCTTTCTCCAGCGTGCAAGTAAACAATTTTCCAGCCATCCTGCAAGGTCACAGCTAGAGCAGGTTAAGGCATCTATTCTTTCACACACAAATTAAGGAGGACTGAGAACAGAGGATACTTAGAGAGTTTCTGTGTGTATCAAGAACTGTAAGCAGCTGCTTCTGTTGAGTGCAGCTAACATGTCAAGGACTCTTCCTGGTGTCCATGTGCTGCTTTTGTGGCACACACAGGCAGTGTTGTAGAGCCACCAGAAATAAATGGTGTGCTCACCTGCAGACTAGACAGGGTGGGGTTTGGTTTGCCATCTGCCTCTCCTTCAGAGATGAAGAATTCTTCCCCATAATGACGTGAAGGGCTGAAAAGGCCCCAGGCAGAGGCAATTCCTTTGGGTTTCAAAGCAACTAGGGGCTTAAAAACCCTTCCGAGCTAAACTACAGCTTTATACTGCCAGCATTGAAGAAGCCCATGTCTGCAGGGGCAGTGAGGCAGTGCAGAGCCAGGGAGGGAATGCTCACAAGCAGGAATGTGCATCCAGCAAGTATCCCAGTGACTCAAAGCACCAAAATCAGTTTCCTCCTTCTCACATGAAGCCCTGGCTTGTTTGTTTACCTGCAGGCTGAAATATTTCAGAAGCAGTTTAATTCAACAGAGACCTTACGTCTGCATTGAGAGTAGTATTCTCATTGGGCACGCTATGCATTCTTTTAATATAAAGGCAAATGCATTTTCCTATGACTAATTGACAAGATTAATCCAATTTGTTTTCATAAGAAGTCAACAACATTTATTCAGAATTGCAAACACTGTGATGATTCTCCTGAGCAAAGTTGTATCAGGCTTTATTTCAAAACAGCTCCAGAAATTAGAATGCTTTTGGAATGCTCCAGGCCACCTGTGAGTTTAGATAAAGGTAATTTAAGCAAAGCTGTGAATTAATTGCAAAGGCTTTGTGATTCTGCATTACTAACTCTTACTTCTAAGTAACTCATTTCTGATGAGTAACTTTTAATCAGCTCTGCAGCACCTTGTCTTTACTGCAGTTAGGCCAGGGACTCCCCATTAGATCTGTGTCACTGTGATGCAGTGCAGCACTAACCAGGCTGCTCAGGGCTCCATCCTCATTTGTCTTGCTACAAGAGCTAACACTGCTTGAGCAAACACAGCCTCTTCATCAAGTGCTAGTTAGAACTAAATTTCCTCTGGTGTCAGCAACATTTTCAGTCCTCAGCTGGAGGCAATGACCAGCAGGGACTCAGCACTGACCTGCTCTGCAGCACAGGCCTGCTGACCACTGCTCACTGCAAGTGCCTGTAAAACATCCCAGTATTTATTAACTTCCCAGCTGTACTGACCTGCTCTGCAGCACAGGCCTGCTGACCACTGCTCACTGCAAAGTGCCTGTAAAACATCCCAGTATTTATTAACTTCCCAGCTGTACTGACCTGCTCTGCAGCACAGGCCTGCTGACCACTGCTCACTGCAAGTGCCTGTAAAACATCCCAGTATTTATTAACTTCCCAGCTGTATGAAGCCATGCAGTGCAATGTGCTGGACAAACTGCTTTCCCTTACATAAGCAGCTGCTCCCTGCCTGCAGTTCTGTGAGCAGCCACACCTCTCCATCCTTGCAGTGCTCTCCTTAGCAGCTACTAAAAACCTGCTCACTTCCAACACTCGCCTGTGGCAGAGCTGCAGTGCAGAGGTGGCAGCTCAGGAACTGGCACCTGCATTAACTGAGCACATCAGCACTTGCCCAGGCAGTGCCACAGCCCAGCACTGCTACAGACACCCAAATCCCAGCCATGCAGCACTTTGGGTCCTCCTGATCCTCCTGTTTGAGTACCCTTCTGATGATCTTTCTCTTTGGGATCTTTTCCTATCACAGCAAATTGGCAGTGTTAGAGGCATGAGTGAGCTCTGGCAGCACACTCACTCCTCTCCAAGGAGGCTTTGCAATCTTCAGGCTGTACAAAAAGCTGGAGGAAATCTTAGGTACCCTTTTAGGCCACATACCAGCCACCTGTCCTTCCACCAGCTGTCAAGGCATCTTTGTACAAGTTCAATCCTAGGACTATCAAAATAAAAGACTGTGAGGGTGATGGGTAAATTCTCACAGTGACAGCAATAATCTGCTTCACACGTGTGTTTATTCTGCTCCCACTTGTTCAGCTGACATCTTTTCTAAGAGGCAGGCACAGCTTGAAGTATCCACTGACATTTTACAAATGACAGTAAGAACCAAAGCTTCGGGGAGGAGGGAAGTTGGGATTTGAGAAAGGGTTTTCATACAAAAGGAGCATGAACACCTTCCCACAAGGGCCCTACCAAACCAGAGATCTCAGATAAAACCTGCCAGAGAAAGAGCATGAGTGCGTCAGCCTTTCTGCAGTACATGAACCATTCTAGGTCAGCAACAGGCTACTCTGAGCTCAGACCTCACAAACAGTTAAGGCAGAAAAATATCTCCCGATGCCAGTGAACAGCTTCTGTCCTACACTGATAGCAGCGTCCTGGTGTTACACAGATGGTGCCAGTCCTCCTGGAATGACAACACTGCCAAGGAAACGCTAATGGTGCAGGCAGCCCATACTTAAAATGCAAGTCAGATATCTGATTTTGAGTTAACTTCTTTTGTTCCTGCCTCCTCACATAGGAAATATTTCAAATTGATCCAATTTACAGTAGGCAAAGCTGGGTTTCAAAAGGGAATGGCTTGGGTGATTATTTTTAAGAAATGCCTAGAACCTGCAGGACCCACAAGAGATCCACCATGAGGCAGATGATCTGTTTTCCTCTGAGGTGTATTGGCACTGTGTCTATTACTGAATTTTTGTGTTTTACAACCCCTGCTAGAAAAAAGAGCTTATTATTTAATATCTGGTTTCAATTTCTAAACTATGCAGTTATAAGCTTGACCACTGAATACTGTTTTAAGCAAATATTTGAAATAAATGTTATTGAGAGCTGTAAGTTGACAGCTATCAGATGATAATTTACTCTTTTAGTGATTTATCTTTATCTTTTAGGTAATAATGTTTTTTGTCCTTTCTTGACCATGGTCATATTATTTTGAGATGTACAAAAATGATTTCTCCTAAGAAAATAAGCAAACAACAGGCACACACTTGAGGGACAGGAGATCTTTCAGGCCCTGCTCCTTGCTGCAGATAAGACACTGTCAGCATCAAGTTGTCTTTGATGAATACTTTTGAACACACTTATAAATTCTGATCAGTACTGAGAGACAGGAGGATCTAAACCTGATCGTATCTGAACATGTTTGGAGCTTGCCCGTTTTGCACAACTGGGATATGACTTACCCTTGGCCAATTTTTTCAAATCGAGTGTATTTCTTCTTAGGATCTCCCACGCTCACAATGCTCCCTGAAAGAAACAAAATGCAAGATTCTCACTTCAAAACAGAGATTCCACCTTCCAGGAGATCTGAAATGCAGCCCCACTGTCTGGGGCTTGGAGCCATTTGTGGTCAGGTGGGTAACAACAACAACAGCAATAACAGAGGCAGCTCCACAGCACAGATGGCCTCCACAAACACTGATTTTCTACAGCCCTTTAGGGTTACCCTGACAGGAAATTAAACACAAAGGAGAAACATTCAGAACAGACAGAGATCAGAAAGCAAGAGTCACTAATGCAAGTGTTTGTTCTCTACAAACGTTAAGGAGAGCAGGAACAACAGTGCCTTTATTTTCTTGGAAATAAGCACTCTATGATTCAACAAAAGGTTTACTACTTCTGAAGATTATATGTACCTTGTGTCCACTTTCTTATGAACAGGAGCCATTTTTGGAACAGGAAGAGTACTGCAAGTGTTTCCAGGAGAGGAGGAGATCATCTCAACCTTTCGGCAGTTTGCCAGAAGAATGCCTTTAAGTATGCAGCGAACAGCATCTCATGTCACACTCAAGAAGGATGGGGTTTCAGAAGCAGGGCCCCCATCACTGGCTTCCAGGCTGAGTTCTGAAGACACCCATGCCCTGTGCCACTTCAAGAAGCACACTGCTGGTTTTCAGGGTGACACAGACCCGTCACTCACGCTGGATGTGCCCTCTCACCACCACACACACGCTGTTCTCCCCAAACCAGGATGGGTCACAAGGACAGCAGCGCTCCTGGGGCTCTGGGGTGACACAGACAGCTGCCCAAAGGGGTGCTGATCCTGAGCCCAGCTCCGATGCAGAACACGGAGCAAACAAGGGGCTGCTCCTCCTGAAAGCTCCATGCAGCAGCAGGGGAATGGTCAAGTGAGAGAAGTGTGAGCAGGAGGTTTATACCTTCTCATCTCCTATCCCTCCTTCTAGTCAGCTAGAAGGGAGTCCCCGAGTCCTCTAGTCATGTTCTTCTCTACTAAAGAGTGATTTTGTAGCGAAGACCTGCTCTAGAGGAGCAGAATGAGCTTTACTTTATGCCATGTGTTTCGGTGAGATGAAATATAAAAAGTTAACCAGGTTCTGAAGGCGTCACATCCTCATCTTGGGCTCTTGACACTCCAGTCCATCTGACTCTTGCAGGTTGGCACAGCAGGGCAGGACCACTTCAGGGCACTTCAGACTGTGTGGGCACGCCAGGCACAGGCAGGCTGACCCTGCCAGCAGCCCTGGCTGGCGCTCCCAGAGCACCGGGCGAGGGGAGCCAGCACGTGGGGCAGAGGAAACCTCTTCTCCTGCAGCTCCCAGTAACACTCCTGCCAAGGGCTGCAAAGCTGCTTTAGCAGGGAGGGTACCAGATGGTGCTGCTGCCCTTCCTGCTGTGCTGGCAGGCAGGATTCCTGGCCAGGCATCCAGGCAGATGCCCATTTGGATGCTGAAGACCTCTCTGCTCCTTACAAATGGCCTGGACAGGGTGAAGAGGTGTTTGTGAGTACTAAGAGGGAATGCTGCATCATCTAGTTTTGTTCTGGATGCACAGGTAAACAAATATGTGTTTGTATTTGTAATACAGGGATACAGCCAGATCAGTCAAAGGAAATATGCTGCAGATCACTAAAGTCTTTCCTTCTGAATTCATCTTAAACTCTTCTTGTGATTTGTACATTCCAAGGTAAGTCCTTAGAAGACATTGAGCCAGCACCTTAGGATTCACTGTTTGCATTCTATCAAGGAAAGTACTAGACCAGAAAAACTAGTCCTGTTTCTTTAATTAAGCCTTTGGACTTGTTTGAGTCTATCAGATTTTTGGCTCTTTCATTAGACACAAACAACATATCCTAATTACTGCTTTCTTTCCTTCCCATCAGACTCCCTGCATCTCCGAATGGGCAAGAAGGTGTCAAGCAGGGCAAGGCTGAACTTCAGCTTTCAGCGGCACAAACTGCACAAGGGGTGATGGGGCCAGACTGTGCCACGTGGGGCTGTCCCACACCCTGGGGCTCACAGCCCCACGAGCTCTGCAGCAGTAAATCGAACACTGCTCTAATTCTGTGCTGGGCTGGACAACAGGAACAGCACTGTGCTGCCAGTGCCTGCCTAGGTGCTATTTTCAGCAAGTTGGTGGAATGGTGTATCTATTAGAAGAGATACCAGAAGTTCGGGAAGTTCATCCACTTTAGAAAAGAATACAGAGAAAGGCTGAAGAAGAAAGATTTTTTAAAAATTATTTTCCAAATTTGCCACTAATTTTGAAGTTCAGATTTCCAGAGTTTTTCCTCAAGACTTCAGTAGCTGCTTTTCCAAGGCAGTTGTTTGTGGCTGGTTCCCTGTGCTTAAGCCAATGTACATCGAACAGTAAAACATTAAAATCAACAAAGTGAGGTACACAGCTCCCACTCAGACAAGCACTCCCTGCTCTGGACAAAAGATAAACCTATCAGCTATTCTGATGTCTTTAAGCACTTTCCTTTATCAAGTCCTAAATTAAGTGGATAAGAAAGCTGAATTGGGCCAGTTCTGTTTTATAGTTATCAGTGGAACATAGTCATGATTACATTACAGACAGAATTTTATTTGATCTTATCTCAATATTACAGGCTTTACTCACTAATAAAACCCTAAAAGCTCTAAAAGAACTCAAGTTATTTCAAGCAGAAAATAATTATGAAAGCAATTTTAGATAAAAGAGGACAGGGGACATCTTCCTAAAAGTAGCATAGAAACAGTTGTGGGGGGAGTAGGCAAGGTGGAGCAGTCGTGAGTTAAAACAGAACAAGCACCACACTGCTTAAATATAATTAATTCAAGATTCTAATAAAAAAGCATCATGCCTTTTTCAGATAGCTCCGTGAAAGCACAAAAATATTTTCATTGCTCACATTACAATTTGCCCAAGGCAGACCTTCAGACCTTGCTCAATTGGTAGCAAATTGTTAAGAAAGAAAAAGCATGAAAGCATCCAATATTTCAAAGATATAAATCCCCAAATCTCCAGGGCTCAGTCCCAACCTGGCATATACAGCAGCTTGAATAAATGACAGACATACTTGAGCTCCTGGATGGAGGGTACCTGTAGATCTCATGGGGGACGCCTGCCTCAAACATTTAGCATCAGTTGAAGAAGCAGAATTCCTCTCTATAAGCTGACATACCTACAGGTAACCACCTGCTCTGCCATTTATTTCACTGTGTCCTCAGCTAAAGCTATTGAATTTATCCCTGGGATACTCCCTCATGACACTGAGATTCACGGCAGCCTGGTAAGGATGCAGGAAACTCTTTGCAAGCAGCTGAAATCTCACAGCCAAGGAAGGTTTCAGCCTGCGCAGTCTCAGCAGCCACCACACCATGACAAGAAGGTTGGGCAATGGCAACCACTGAGGAAAAGCCACAGCCAAAGAACACCCTGTTACAAGCCTCCATTAAAGACACATTATTGGCTTTGTGATCTGACACAAGGAGGTGCAGATCAATCTGCTTTTTTTACTAGCAGTTAATGGCAGACACAGAGAAACCTGGGCTCTGTTCTGAACCCAGCCATTTAATCTGAGAACTGGCAGCCATCACATGCAAGAAGCAAATTAAATTGGTTGCACTGCAGAATCACGAAGGGTTTGATGTGCTTCAACAGAGTATGATCTGCACAAGGGTTGGGGCCAATGGTTAGGATTCTAACAGTATAAACTGGTTGGGAATTAGCCATGAAAAAGTGCCATGTCAGATGGGGAATATATAGCAGATTCTCCTTCCAAAGGGGAGCTCACTGACAAAACTGTAAAATTCTTACAAAAATAAACTGTAGAAGCAGGAGGAGCAGTAACAGTTACAAAAAGGACAGCCAGAGAATACCTGGAAAATGTGTAACTGTCTCAAGGAGAGCTCACTGAGGCTGAAGAAAGCAGCTTAGTGCTGCAGTTGTCTACTGGTAAAAAAAACTCCACACTAATAAAAAACCTCACACAAACAAAAACCCCAAAACTCAGCAGATTTTTGCCAAGTATTTTGACTCTGATGACTTTTGAGAAGTTTGGAGTCTACAGAGAATTCAGGAACCCAAACATTCTGTTCCATTTGGCCATTAGTACACAGGAGTTCCCTACCTCATTCACTAGGTCACAGCCTTTTGCTCAACCAGAAACAATCTCTGCTTTTGCCTTGAGCACAGAAGGAAGCTCAGGCAAACCCAAGCCAGTCCCAGCTGCCCTCAGAGGCAGCAGGAACACCCCGAGTGTTCTCTCGCTGCCTGAAAGCACAAGTGTTTCTGGAGGGAGCTGTAAATGACTCTGTGACTCCAAACTGAGAGAAACATTTGGTACAGCTAATGCTGACACATGCAGGAAATAAGACTCGAAATACCCAATACATACTCAGTTTCTCTAGGATCTCCTCATCTGTCATCTTGGATTTTTTTCGCTGCCGGTCTGTGTTTCTGTACAGAGTGTTTGTGTTTGAGTTTTCAGGCTGGGGAGTGGTGGCTTCTTTAGCTGGTGCTGGTGCAGCGGCAGGTTCAATGACAGAGCGTGTGTAGATCTGTGATAAGAAATTATTTTGGGTCAGAAAGATGGCTGGCAGAGATCCCCCTGAGATCCTATTTCAAGTACAAACCCTTAAGAAGATCGTGTCAGCCATATCCAGGACTCTAAAACTGGTTTTGCTGTCCACTTCTCAAACTGAACAAGCAAAAATGAACGGTTACAAGTTCATGGCCAGTTTCATGTTCTTTTTTCATGGATTTTCTGATACAGTCCATGGAGTGGGGCAGGTACCTCTGGAGGACAGTGTGTCCCATGTATCTTGCCAGGATATGAAGTGCATCCTTGGACTCGTGCTGCTGACAGGGAGCCTGCACAGCTGGACAAAGTGGCTCATTCTCACACTTGCAGCATTAAAGGACACGATGGTACCTCTTACCTGACACAAGAAGAAAGTCATGGTCCCCACCAGAATCCCAGGGAACTGACATGTGACTGTGGAAGTTCAAACCCGATTTTCCCAGTGTCAGTGGCTGGAATGAAGCTCCATGACAGGACTTCCACCCAAGCACCTTCAGCTCCAAACAGCAGGTGCTGCAGCTCTGCACTGCACCAAACACAGACCTAACCAAAGCTGGCACTTACTGATTTTGTGTGTTCAGGCCGTGGGGCGATAACAGGCGGAGGTTCATTGTCGTCTTCCTCCTCTTCATCATCTTCATCCTCTTCTTCAGACACAGAGGGAGCCAGAGGAGGTTCTGATGCTGTTTTTGTGCTCTGTGGACAGACAGTGCTGTGAGTGACAGCTGCTATCCTGCCATTTGAAGCTTTGATAGCTACCTACACCCTTAGTCTTCCCAGACACCAGAGCCAATCTAGACATGCACACGCTCCTGTGGGCCTAAGTTCTAAGTTAAACTCAGCACAACACTTAAAGGTTCAGCTGCACTGAACTCCACCAGTCCCAGCTGCTGCTCAGAGGCAGGGGGTTTTATCATGTCAGCCCAATATTTGCTGGCAAAACAAAAAAAATAAAGGTGTGCCTTGTGAAGTGTTTACCAACTGCTTTAAAGCTGGCTATAACAGGCCACTTAGAGAACCAAAGCAAATCAAGGGCACCATTCACCATATTCTCAGCTGACTGTCACTCTCTGTAAAATGCCACCCCTTTGCTGCAGTAGAAATACCAGCCAGGGAAGCCCATAGCAAACAGGGAGACCTGAGTGGGTAATTTCGGAAAGCTGTCATGCTGACTGTCTCACTGCTGCCTCTGTCTGCTAGACAAAAATACTACAGCATCTGCCAAGGTGTCCATACCCACAGGAAAAGGTACTGAGGAGGCTTACTCTGCTCTGGTGAACACCACACTTCCCCTGAGAAGTGTGTTTTATTAAAGATAAGGGAAATGACCTTGATAGAAAATCTGAAGTGTGAATATTCAGAGATGATTTTCATTTCATTATACACAGTTGCCTGTGTAATCACAAACCTCACATGAAGCTGCTTAATACTATAAAATAAAAGCCAAATCCCCATTCAGTCACTTGCTATTTAATTCACTAACAATAACCCTAATAAATTTGGTCAGTATTAATGTGTATGTCACTCCTACATCTCTGGGACTGCCATTGAAATCCAGCATTAATTAGAATGGATGGTTATTTAAAACTTTCCTTCAATGGTTCTAGTGAGTTACGTATCAATTATAACCTTATTTATATTCAGTTATAAATCCAGCTGTACTAAGGAGAAATCATGAAACTTGACAGAAATGGGATTCTAAATTTTTAAAACTAAATTAAAAGGGGCTCATTAGGCGGTGCTGCATATTGTTGTGAATGATAGACACCACAGCTAAAACCAGCCAGCAATCTTCTGTCTGCCACACCAGACTTTCACCTTTTTAAAAAGATCTCAAACAGAAAATCACAAGTCAACCAGGGAAAGCTCATGGCTTGCTTCACAATTCTTAAACACTGGGAACATCAGAAGTTACTTTCCCACTCACCGATGGATGGGCTTCGATGTATCCATGGGCGCTTTTATCTGCAATGAGCAAAGGAGAATGAACCAGTTGTTGTTAGAAAAAACCCCTGCCTCTTTTGGGGAAGGCCACAGAACAAGCCAACCCAAACAGAGATCGTTCTTCTTTCACATCATCCCTTCAAGAGCAACAGCAAGGAAGAGAACACACCAAAGTTCCAGACTGTGTCTATTTTTTGCCCTGTTTGCACTAAATAAAGTGAACAGAAATTTGGTGAAGAAAATGCACATTGTTCTTTAACTATGCTATGTCAATGCTTCTGTTCCACCCAAGAGCTAAAGCAGCTTTTTCTCCTTTTCTTCCTGTGTTTTGGTTTTTTTTCAATAAATTGCATGCATTCATTCTCATTAACCTCCTGACAACATTTCCATAGAAAAGCTTCCGTGAAACTCCCCTTAGCCACTGCAGCTCTATGCTGACAGGAGCACACATGAACTGTTTTGAAGTTTGCATTTCGTCAAAAAGGGAATTGCTATTTTAGCTCACAGTAAGCCTCAAATTAGTCAAATCCTTTAATTATGGAATTGGGGAAAAAAAAAGCTTTCTCGCTATCCTGGAGATAAGTGGACAGTTTTTAGAGAGACTTCTGAGAAACTTCTGCATTTTGGAAGTTGTCTTGGTTGAACTTTCGGGCTGAGGAGATGACAGAGTCCCCTGCCACAGACGATCCTGTGGAGGACATGGAGCCCCAGCAGGTTCATTCCAAATGCTGCCCCACACCCTGCTGGCTACAGACACCCCCTTTTTCAGCTATAGCTGTCAACAGGTACTCTACCAAACTAATGTTATCTTGTTTCAAAATCTTGGTTAGTTCTAAAAACCTGCAACAAAGCAAGGCCATCATTTTAATTACATATGGGTGAAAAAAAGGAGAAATGGAATTAATTTCAGGAGTATTCCACAGTGTGGAATTGGTTAAGGTTGCTTCCTGACCACCTGAATGTTGAACTTTGCTCTGACTGGTTTTGGAGCCTGACCTCCCCTGTTGGGAGACATCCACTTACCTCCTGACGTAAAGCTCATGTATTTCTGGTTGTTAACTGTTTCTTTCGAATCATAAAATTTGAGAACATCTAGAACAGCCTGTGGGTTCTTCTTCTGCTCCAGTTTCGTTATGTTGGAGGTCTGTAGTAGCCTGGCCCACTGCTCTGGAATGCCCTGTAGACGTCAAGTGGAAACAAAGTGGGTTTAGAGCATTTAAAATCTGCAGCCTCACAGATCTTTACCAAGATCCCATGCTCACTGTAAGATTACTTGTAGAAATTTTGATTGACACCTTACAATTAAAATTAGATGCAATCATTTCTTCTCTATCGAAAAACTAGCTAAAACCAGGACTCAACTTTAAAAAGAAATAAAGTAATGACTGTGAGAGTTAAAGAAGGGCATGAAACGTCTCTGGAAATCAACTCTGCTCTTCCATGGCATAATGATTTAAGGCTTAAGCTTGTTTGCCTGGTGATTCAGGGCAGACATAACAAGACTATTCTCTACTGGTGGACAACACAATGTTTTTTAGGAGCTTTACAGTGGACTTTTCATGCTTAGGAATGCAAACACATTTTGCTGAAATGATCACTGCTGCCTGATTCAAAGGTAAACCCCACCCAGATACAGTAATTTTCAGCATACCAGGGAACACTGCAGGGTAAAGAATCTGCCTTTCAGCTCTCAAAATCATGACACTGAGGTGTACCACAGCTGCAAAGGATGTCTCCAGATTCTCTACTGCAAACATACAGAAACCAGGGACTCAGAAATCAGGCTCAGAGTGCCAAAGCCTTGGATGAATTCCTGGACATCTTATGGATAAACTGGAATTTTAAAATTGATCCAGTAACTAAAAGCCCCAGCTCTACACTGAAATTCTGTTGATGAGAACTTGCTTCAGTTATCCAGGATAATTCCCTAGATTTAACAGCCTGTCATTTCCCCCCTTTACTGCACAGCTCACTGAATTGCAGGGCTCACTGAAGGAAAAACCTGCCACCCCAAACTATTTTTATACAGCTTCTTCTCAGGAATTGTCCACAGAACAACGTGTGACATGGGCCTCCAAAGTTTAGGACAGATGAAAAAAAAGTGGGAAAAGCCAAGCAACAAATCTACTACACACACATCAACCTGCTGCTGCAGTGCTATGACATCTCAAAGAAGCGTTTGGGGCCTGTGACGCACCTCTGGGAGCTTCCCTGGGCACATCTGTGAGCCATAGAGATCTGGCTGTAATGGACGTAAATAAAGAAAGAAAAGAAAGTTAAAACAGAATGTGGGAAAACTTAGAAGGTGGTAGGAGGAGGAAACCAATGGGCCGGAGTGAGCAAGTCCCATCTAAAATGGGAGTTATGAGGTGGATACCAAATAGATCAGGTGGTAGACAGGCTACAGGAAGGCAGGTTTAGGAAAACAGAAAAATCACAACGGTTCCAAAGTTTGGAAGCATCATTCCCCCTCCTCTTGCTTTTTAACAGTTTTTCTCTCCTCATAAAAATACATTCCTGAGAATTAATGGCAGTTGAGTAGAAAAATTATATGTGATTTCCCTTGTCAATTTAAAATAAAAAAAAAAAAAGAGAAAGATCTGGGATTTTGCCGTTTGACTACTTTTGAAGGCAGATTACCATTTTTGAACAGCTCTATGAAAGTTTTTTCCAGGCTTGGGGGTGCTCCAGTCCCAAGATCACTATTTGACCAGTGGAGAGTAGATGGTCAAAGTCAGATTGTGAAATGTGGGAGGTTGTACCCTGCCACAACACAAACAAGCTGTGTGTGTCAGACTGAAGATCAGAACAATTGTAAAGAAATGCTCGAATGGATCAGGAACGTGCAACTTCTTTGGATCTACAGCCACAACTTCTCCCACTCACTAAAGTCATAATCTAGAAGCTTTAAAAGTTTGGTGGGTAACCACATTTTCTTCTAGGTTGGGGACGAGGAAATGGTTTCAAACATACATGCCTTGTAAGAAAACACTCCCCAAAGGCCTGCTAACCACGCTGTCCTTCATTCAGAAAATGCAACTCCTTTCTCAAATAAAGGAACACAAAGCTCTAGCAAGATGGTCCCACCCAACAGTCTCCAACCGGTTTTACTCTCTGCTTTAAAAGCCCTGTTTCTTAGCAAATG
This sequence comes from Donacobius atricapilla, assembly GCA_013397315.1. Taxonomy (NCBI): domain Eukaryota; kingdom Metazoa; phylum Chordata; class Aves; order Passeriformes; family Mimidae; genus Donacobius; species Donacobius atricapilla. Next base: position 750,043 of record WBMY01004375.1, read on the forward strand.
TGGTTGCTCCAAGCACAGTGAAATGGAGATGGAATATTTCCTCACGATGGACAACACAGGTTGGTGCTCAAGCCTGAAAGCCAGAACCCAGGAGCCCATGCAACTGTGCATCGGGATGCATCTACCAGCAACCAGGGATGCAGCTGGGGGCGATGGTTTGGGGACAGAAAATGGCCCAAAGCATTGCGTATAGCCAGGAGAGCAGGCACTGCTGGCATGACAGCTGCAAGAATTCCAAACAAAACCCCTGCTTGCACATTGACTGGACACTCCCATGGCACTTCCAAACTTTTGAAAGAGGCAGACAGCATGATCACTAGACGGTGGGAATACCAGAAGATGGCACGGGCTAGTGGCAGTCCCTTTGCAGGACGTACTTACCACGTGAGTACCCAGCTGATACACAGCTTCTCTCCAGGCTGGGACAAACCAAACATGCCTAATGCAGGGTGTAATGTAATTCCTGCATCTGGCATTAGCTGGGACCAACATCTAGTTCTTAATGGTGCAGAAATTCCCTTCCTTTGATAGATGTTTGACTCCTCTGAGGGCTAATGTCGCCCTGATTTTTCAGCTTTGTGTCTCACAGTTCTTAGGTTGTTTCTCACACACGGGTGTTATAAACAAAAGCAATGTTTCTATTAATTCGAGGTAGTTTACATTCTTGTTTTAGAGCTATGGACAGCTGATGGACAGTTGTCTTGACCGATGGGATGGGGAGAGGTGCCAACCTTCTCCCCCAGTCCCTGGCCTTTGTGGAAATACTATAAAAGTGGAGTCCGATTTTTGAATGAATAGTTTATGCCCTCTCACTAAAGTAAGTGTGTGTGTGTGTCTAACAACGACAGGCTACAGCATTAAGCCCTGTGCTGGCAAGCTGGGCATGGGAAGTCACCTGTCCCTTTGGGTAGTTTTGAATCGTTCCAGCTCTCTCAGACTGCAGCACTGCACCTCCACACTTAAGGAACAAGTGTAACTGCAAAACAGCAGACATCTCATGCCCACTGTTTGGAAAGGGGAAAAGATATTTAAAAAGAAACTGTGCTAAAGCAACAAAGCTGGACCTATTTAGCCATATAGAATTGAGTTGCTCTGTGTTGGCATCATCTGACAGCAAAAAAACCCCAAAAGATGTCTGATGCTAGAGACTGTTTTGAAACACTGGTAGGTAATCGCAACATTCAAAATGACCCAAACCTTGATCTCTGAAATACAGAGAATGAGTGCTTGTGCTTAGAAGTGAAGTGTGTTAAGCCTGCCATCCCTCCCTTCTGTTCCAGCTGGCAGGGCCATGAACTAACCAGCACCCTGAGCAGGGTCAGACTGTGAGAGAACACCACTGTGACCCACTGGGTTTGCTTGGAGAAGGAAGGAAAAAGTCTCAAATACAGAACAGAAATAAAGGTAGAAGGTTGAAAGGGAGAACAGATACAGAATAAAAACAGCTGAACATCCAGTGTGAAGGGAAAGGAAAGTAGAAGGTGAAGACAGACAAGAAGTGATGCAAACACAAAAAGGAGAGAAACAAAAGCATAAAGTAACATATGATATGAAGATAAGGAGAATGGCGCTGAAGATTAACCTGAACAATAAGGAGGCTACAGGGAAAGAAAGAAAGGGGGAAAAAAAAGGAAAAATCAGGATAGACAGCAGGGAAAACACAATTTTAAAAGCATTATGCAAAGCTTTATGCATAGTTTCTGATCAAAAATGACCACATCTGGGCTTTTTAAATATGCATTTAGTGAAGCCCCAGGGTTTGGCACAGAATAAATTTTGAAGTAAGATTTTATGACATCTGTTTTAAAAATCCTAATTAACTAGTCTGCTTGTTTTAAATGTAGCTGTATTTCCTAATTACTAAGGATAATTCAATTTCACTACTCCTTTGAAGACATGCTGTAATTCAATGTGTCTTTTTTCTTCTACTATTATTCCTATTGTTGCAACTGCTACTGTAGGACACCAAGTTTCCAGCTTTTTGAAACATCTTTGTGAAACAAAAGCAGCAATCAACATACAAAATTATGAAGAAATGACATTTAGGGCTCAAATTCTGAAAATGAGCCATGCTTTGTCCAGGCAAATGATTTGTCCCATCCTGTTTGGTGTATGCAGCCAGTCAGCACTAGCACATCCCACAGTGGTGATTACACAGCTCACGGGGCACTACTGGTGGCAGCAGAGTTGCTAATGCTCCCTCACACCTCCACAGCTTAACAAAACCTGAGCTCACTGCCCTCTCAGCTTTAAGGAACAATGGTTTCCGCACCCTGCTAGTAATGGGAGGAAAAAAATGCTCTGAAGCCCCCTGCACACTCCAAAGAGCTTCTATCAGATTCGCTTTTCCCAACACTTTGTTGAGATTCAAGAAGCAAAAGCTGACAGCTGTTTTATTAATACATAAAGGCTAGAAACACTGATCACCTAGTGTATAAACATATTTTGAAGGATACTAAATTAAAATGAATGGACTTCCACACTGCTGCAGCTTTCTGAGTGTCTCCAAGGGCTACCTGCAGAGCAGCTGGACTTGGCACTTGAGGCTGGTTGTCTACTATGCATGTGAGGGGGCTTTTTATGCTTTCCCAAAGAAACTGAATAACCAACCCTTGTAGCAGCTTGGGGGACTGGAAAAAGCATACACCTACATTCTTCCTAATTTTCATTTCCCACAGACACTCTGCTGACAATCCTTGGAGGGAAAAAAAAAAAAAAACAGCCTGAATCACAGTTAAACACTCCCAATCCTAAGCCCAACAAATAAAAGTCTCTTTCTTCACAGCCTGGCTGCTGAGATCTGATGTTTCTGGCAATAGGAGGTTATTTTACCATCAAGAAATGAGAAGTTCTGGTAAACACAAAATACAGCAGTTACTTACTGTGAATTCTCCAGTGACGGCATCAAACCCCACATGAATGGTGTGTTCAAAGTCTGAAGGAAGAGAGATCTCAGGACGTTCCTTCTCTTTCTTCTTGTTGGCTAGAGGCAAAATGTTAACAAGCACTTATTTTCAGAATAGCTTTTCATTTAAAACTTTTAACAACCAGGTGTGCTCAAAATAGTGTTTTAAAAGCAGAAAACAAATCAATTAACATCCATCCAACTTGAGAAACAGACCCAGGTTAACACAACGCCAGCCTGTCAACCCCTGTTAGGGAAAGCCTACGAGGTGCTATTTTATTTGGTTTTTCTTTCAGCCAATGTGACTGCTGCCAAAGCAAGCTGTTCATGAAGCAGCCTTCTTAGGCTGTCTCTAACCAGTATGACTTCTGTTTTCAGTTCTTTTTTTCATTGGATTTTCATATCTAGAAACTAACTCCTATTTGCCTTTGTGGGTTCTTGCAGATGGAAATCACACAGGACATTCCATGTGTATTTCTGTCTGTTCTCCAGCATGGTTTGAATCCATTTCAAAATCAGACAAATCATAGGTAGGGCATTTTTTAGATAATCACTATTTTCCTACACGTTCTGTGAAAACCAGCAGCTCATGTGGTGACTCCTCTTCCAACTAAAAGGCTGAAACAGCAGCTCAGTTTCAGAAAAGACAGGATCTTTCCCAGCAACAGAATCCCATAAATTCATTTGGAAAAGCTTTGAGCTCTCAATTAACTAAGACATATGATTGTAACATGCAAGCTTTATTAGTCTCTAGAATTTTTTTTTTCTTTTTATATCATTCCACCAGTATTCCCAGAGTGTGGAGTATCTTAGTTCAGCAGGCAGACTTGGAAGTCAGTCAATCTGCATTTGCTTCTCATCTCCCTCCCTCTTTACAGCCTTTGGAAAGGACCATCCCCTGTGGTCATCCATCTCCTGCACTTCTGACTACTGACAAATGTCACTTCAGCCCAGTTTTACTGACTCTGATAAATCATGAGTGGAATAAAGGCTGAGGGAAGCTGCCTTTACTTTCTTCAGTGTTTTAATATGATGTTTGCCACCTCTGTAGGTTCATCTAGGGGTCTCATCCCAGGCTGACTCACTGTGTACCAGCAGCCCTCCCAGCCCAGGTTTGTCTTTGCTCAGGCAGTAGCTCCATTTGCACATTTCTTGCTCTTCCTTACAGCCTCCTTTAAGAGGAAGATGCTCTGCTCTTTGTACTTAGAGCCTATTTTGAACGCTTCTAATCCTTTCTCTGCGTTGCTGCATTTATCCTCATTAAATAATTGTCATCTTTTGTCTGTGCTGCACACCGCTACACATTGTTCATTGATGAAATATTTTCATTTAGCATTCAGTAAAGATGGCAGCAATATATCAAATACAAATGCAAAGGCTTTCCCCTTCTTTTATCACTAAGATGATGTTGTTTAATTTTCAGGACAGATATTGCCAGTGAGAAGATGTCATCTGTGTGCAGATAACAAAACTGGCTTCTTCTACCTCATCATTTGCAAGCTAATGCAGTGAAAATTAGATTTAAGGACTATCAAATTCAGTTCAAAGCAGCAGCCAAATCTAGAAGTGAAGTAAGGGATTATATAAAAACGTTCCATCAAAAGCAGCACTTGTCCATTCCAGGATTCTCCTGCTGGAGGCCAAGTGCTCCAGCTCATTCCCCAAGATCTGGCTCATTTGCTTCATGGACCTGTGATGTAACACTAGGTCCAAATGCTGATACACTACAAATGAAATACAGAATTAAACGTCTCTTTACTACACCCTCACCTCTCCCAGGTGTAAAAACTTTGATGTTTCTGTCTGGGGTCTGCAAATCAAATCATTTCTATTTCACATAAGCTGGCAAACTGATATGAAAAGGCATGACTTCTTTGAAGCCCCTGACTGACTGGATGCAAGGGGGTTGTACTGAACATTCCTATTTCATTTTCTTATGAAAGACAACAAAGTTCCTGCAGGTTCAGGCAGAAATACCATGCCCATGGTGTTTTCTTCACAATCTGTTGACTTGCACCAGTGATGAACTGCAGATTTAACATTGTGATGCTGCAAAGCACCGCTAGATGAGAGCAGACATATCAATCACCTTCTGTTTTATAAGCAGGAGTCTCAAAAATGTGCCACGGTCTATGAAGCACACACAGGCCAGCTGATACCGTGACCCACAAACCAACCCTGCAGTGAAACTACCTCAAGGGACTTGGCCAGTCAAGCTAAACTTCCTCTACTTATAATTTCACCCAACAAAATTAAGCTATAAATCTTACCTGACTTTTCCTCATGGTCACATTTAAAATCCTGACACTTGTATGTTCCCTAAGATTGCCCTGACTGGTAGTTAATTACATTTTTAATGTCACTGATCATTTCCAGGAGGGCTTGTTTCTGGGTCTCCACTTTCCTGCATGCATTTTGCACAGCATCTCCCACTTAAGAAATGCTTCCTCAGAAAGGGATAATACCATCCTGCTAGCACTTAGGAGAGGAAGTGATCCACGTCTTTCCAGAATTAAGTAAGCTGGGAGAAACTTTCATTTTTGTCTTTAAAAAGCATCAGTTGAAAATTAATTTTGTTCCCAGAAGGGGACACTTGAGGGAACAACCTGCAGAGTGAAGCAGCCGGGTCTGCCTAAGGAATGGGCCCATCCAGTCTTCACATCAGAGAAATCATCAGGATTGCCCGCGGCTGAGGGGAGGAACGGCACTGCCACTGCGCCTTCTGCTGCCTGGGAGGAGTTCTAAAGGCCAGCCTGTCCCCGGCTGCTCCACACAACCTCATGAAGCCTCATGAACGGGATGGCCAAGCAGCCCAGGTAAGCTGGAGCTCCAAGGGACTGACCACAGCTCCACAGTTCTGAGCTCTCCTTGGAGGGACACCGAAGGACACTGAAACCAGAATCCCTCTTGAAATGCAGCCGGGCTTCATGCTGCTGACCACACCCTCTGAGCCCAGCATTTCAGCCCGTTTTCAGCCTTACCTACACTGCTCTACACCAGTCTGCCTGTGAGGACACTGGGAAGCTCTGCTGAACACCTTACTAAAGCAGAAGCAACAGCCACTGCTCCGCCTTCCCCACCAAGCCTGCCACTTCAAGGGAAAAGGCTGTCAGTATAGCTCAGCATGAATTCCCCTCCACAAATCCATGCTGACTCTTCCTGACCACATTCTTATCCTTCATTTGCATGGAAATGGTTTCCAGGAGGATTTTCTCAACCACCTTCTCAAGAACCAAGGTGAGCCTGGCTGGCCTACGCTTCCCCAGATCCTCCTTCTTAATGACAGACTGACATTTGTTTTGTTTCCCTCATCAGGAATATCCCCCAGTGGCCCCAACCTTTCAAAGATAACCAAGAGTGGCCTCGCAGTGACATCAGCCTTGCAAGTACAGCCCATCCCTTCCCATGGCACTCGAAATAAAGAAGATGCCTTCATTTAAACCTGTAAATATGCTAACTCAAAGCACACTCCTTTCCAAAAATGCATGTCAAAGAATGCAAGTCAAATGCTGTTTGCTGCATGTTTAAAAGATTATTTTGATGCATCCACACCTAGCAGGTTATAAACCAAACCATTCTGTGTCCACTTTCACTGCAAAAGGAACAAGCAAGAAGAGCCTTGTTGCTGCTCTTGGAATGTAAGTGCACTAAAAAACCCTGAAGTGTCAGGCATATTGCCCTCTCACTTCTGTGAATGTATTTTCACAAGGACACATCCTCATCTCTGTATTTACTGCTAATGCAAAGCAAAATCCAAAGGAAAGGATTCCCCAGCTTAACTATAAAGTTATTTTTAAAAGGCAAGTTGCACAATGTGTGCATATTTTAGTGTCTTTTCATAGACAAAAAAGTAACTGACTGAACACCTCCTCCTCTTTTGAAATGTGTTTCTAGAGTAATTGGAACAGAAGGCTTTGGTACCATGGTTTCAGGAGTGGAACAGAAAGAAAACAGTGGCAGAAAGCAAGCACAAAAACCAATGACCACCAGAAAGCCCAGAGCAGGAGCCACCCATCCACCCTGCTGATACTTTACTTTTATCCCCTCCTCCTGGAAAGATGGAGCGCAGCCTGGCTTTCTTGTTCTTCTCCTCAGGGGCCATAGGAAGCGGTTTTGAGCTGTGGTTTAGTGCTGAAGAATCACGATTGTTGCTGTTCATTCTCAACGGTGGAGCTGGAGGTTTCTCTTCAATATCCAGACTATCAGACATCTTCAGCAGCCCTCACAGCGTCCTGCAAAGCACAACACAAAACATGCCTGTCAGGGGAGGATGCCAAGGTTGCACACTTCAATTTAATAGGAACTGATCTTAGTAGAACTGAGCATTAAGAGAATACTAAAGTAATAAAATATAAGTTAACATTACTCAGACATTAAATGTAGCAAATTACTCTAATTAAAATCTCCTTCTGTTTTGCTGTTGTATCACTCAGGACATCATTTTGCTGTTGGATCACTCATCACGTGCTTTGTATCACCCAGGAACAGCTGTAACTGTGCCCAGACCAGAGCTTGTGCCAGTCTGGTTTTCAAGTACAGACTAGCCTACTTACCTAGAGAACTAAATGCTTTTGTAGATTGAGGTCAAACAGTTAATATCATTAATCTTTGTGATTTCCATCCTGAAATGCAGAAGGTTTTCTAGTAAGGAAGGCGTGGGGGGGAGCCAGTAATGAGAACGACTGTAAGGTAACAGGGAGATCCACACGTGCTGTGCCTGTGGTCCGGGTGGAGAGAAAGCCCACGTTGGTGCGCAGAGTTCCAAGCTTAAAAAGCCAGCAGAGACATCCTGGACACAGCTCCCTCTTCCTCCAGCAACTCTAAAAGACCAGGAGCTTATGCAAGCAAGGCTTTTATTTTCTCTTTAAGCCACCTACAAATAGTTTTGCAGCGCCAAATACAGCCTTCCCTCCCAGCATGATCAGAGCGAAGCTGGCCACAGGAGCACCAAGGCACATTTTCAGCTTGTTATCAAAAGCAAGGCAGTTATTCTGGGAAGTCCATTACAGGCCACAGTTTCAGCTGTCCCTAAGAATGGGATAACCGTACCTGTCACTGCATCTATTTGTAAACAATGCCAGCCTGCTGAAATAGGTCCTCCCATGGGACTTTATCCCACAAAGAATACTATTAATGGTTTCTGGCCCAATTTGCCCATGATGTAATTATTTCCAAGATTTTGAAAGGAACACTATATTTTGTTCAGAGCTGTTTCAGGCTCAGTTTCAAGAACTGTACAAAGCTCTTTTATTCACTCCTCAACCAGTAAAAAAAAAAAAAGATTGGGGAAGATAGCCTAGAAGGTTCAATGGTTGGTTGATATTAACTTTCTAAAGCTGGTCTAAATCAAGACTAAAGCAAACCACAAAGCATTACACACCAAGAGACTTAAAATTTATGGTTTTCCTGATCAGAGGAATCTATCTGCTCTTCTACTCATTCTAATTTAGAGATGTTTCATGCCACTGCATCATGACAAAAGAACATTGACTATCACGTAAGACTTCATATTTGAAGTGTTTTGTACTGATTTACTCCAACCCAAACTTAAGAGGAAACCTGTAATGAATGGGGGAGCAGTAAGATGTATTCAGCTGGGAAAACTCTCAGGTTTACATTGCAGAGAAATGCCAACAGCAGATAGCTCAAGTCAACACACTGTTTTGGGGCCAGGTTTTCCTGTCATTATAATAAGCCCTTGGTCTTGCTAGTCCAGTTCTGACCAACTTCATCAAAACCTACTTTCTGTCTAATGGAAATTATCATGGCATATTCATACGTTCAGTCCATCAAATTCTGGTGTTATTTCTCTTTTTTCTTTAGGCTTTTTTTTTCATTGCTTGGGGGTTTTGGGGGTGTGGGGAGTTTTTTGGTAGATTTGTGCTGGTTTCTTTTGGTTAGTTTGTAGGCTGAAACAACACAGCTACCAGAGCACTTGACCATACTCCATCAGGGCAGCCAGGCTGCCAGCAGGGACAGCTTCTGGAGAGGGCAGCTGGTGCTCACCAAGAGAATGCAGAGCACAATCAACAGGACTTTTCCTCATCTCAGCCCTCAAGGGCCCCAGTAGTGCAACCAAGGCAGTGCTGGTAACCCTTTTAAAAGGAATTTGTAAGATAATCACACTTCTGCAACGAAGAGGACAGGTGACCCACAACTACCTACTTGCAGAGAAAAATCTCATCTCTGCCCATCGGTTTTAAGGAAGCATTTAAAGAGACAGACTGTTGTACCAAAATACAACAGTGTATTTGAGTGTGTTAGCTAGAGGTTCCCAGCCAAACGGCAAAAGTTAGAATTAACTTCTCAGCCAGGTCAGTTGCTTCTACATAACTATTACAGGGTTACAGAAGATGATCCAACATCCATTTCCTTCCTCCTTACCTCTTCCAATCACCATTTTTGTTAAGTGAGAAGACAAACATTGACTTTAAATATACAGCATTCAGCTTCTCTGTGACTCAATTCCCCCTTGGCAAAAGCCTTGCAATATTTCTGCATCTAGTCCTTGACAAGCTAGGGAAGAGAGAAGGGAGATATTTGAAGCGCTCAAATGTCTTCAAAACATAATATACACACAAAAGATTTGTTCAGTTCAAGTTCAGAGCAGAGTCTCATGCTGGGCCTTGATCTCAGTGAGCTCTTCACCCCCGTGTATGTGGGGAGCACTGTGGATAGGTCCTGAACAGCTTTCTTAGGTTAGCCCTGCTATTTCAAAGTCTGCACCATTCAAACATGACTGGTTCCAATTAAAACTCACAAATAGTATCCTGTTTGCAGAGACACTGGTGTTCATTTTCAAAGCCTCAGAGATACTATTGCAGCTTGTGATGCAGCAGAACTGTCTCCAAGATCACTTGACTGGAAGGAACCATGCCAATTTTCAGGCAGTAGCTTTGCAAATGTAACTTGAAGATCCAAGGCTCACTCTTTGTTTATAAATATACTTCCTGGACAAAGATATTTGTTACTTAGTTGTATGGGCCAAATTTTGCTCCCAGTGATACTTATCCATTTCCAAAATCAATGGTGATGTAACTGAGAAGGATTCTCTCTAGATATTGAGTACTGAGACACTCTGTTCAGGCATTTACAGAGGACTTCCCAGCCCAGTTCAGACCTGTATCTGCTCTTCTACATCTACATATTTATTTGCAGTTTTCTTACAGCTCCTTGAAGAGCAAACAGTGAGTTGGACAGAACAGATACACTCACAATTTCACTGCTTTTGTGGAAGACTTTTACTGTCTTCTCTGTAAAACTTGGTTAAGTTAAAATACAATACCTTGCCTTTTTGGAAAAAAATGGCCATATTCAGCACCAGCTGAAGCAGAGACAACTCTGCCAGGGTACTCAGGGTCTGTAGCACGCCCTGGGCAGTCTGTGCTCCGCTGCTCCCACCCTCGGGTGCCTGCAGGCGGTGGGCAGGAGTGTGGGGCTGGCTCTGCAGGCAGGGCAGACACCGCCAGGGTGCCCTTCAGAGTGAAGACATCTTTTCTAGGTCCTCCTCCACATGCACGTGTTGCACAACAACCACTGCATCCCTTCTTTATAGAACCCTGAAGAAGAGACTGCATTCACACAAACTACAGAGGAATTATAACCCTAGAAACAACAAGAGCGCTTCCCTTTCATACAACTGTCCCAAAACACAATACAAACATTTGCCAATTAAACTTCCCCATTCCCCTCACAGCCAGGTAAACATGCTCTGAGCTGAACCAATTATTCAAACTGAGTAATTTCTTTGATGAATGTACTCTCTGTTCCTGCTTGCAAACACCCTGTAAGCAGCTTATGATTTCCTCCAATATATTCATTTATTCAAAAGTTATCCTCTGTACTTGCTAGAAGTAACTTTTGGCCTCTGAACTAGCTGTTCATAAGAAGCTCTCTGTGTGGAGGGGATATTTTGAATTCAGGTTGTATCCCAGTAAAACTACCTTGGTCTCAAGTACTTGAAATGGAAACATCCATTCTGAGATGGGATAAACAAACTTCTGTTAGGAATTGCAGCATTAAGGGTTTTACATAGTGACTTACTAATATTGGTTTGAAATTCCCTCTTGAGTACTTGCAATGGAAACATCCATTCTGAGATGGGATAAACAAACTTCTGTTAGGAATTGCAGCATTAAGAGTTTTACATAGCGACTTACTAATATTGGTTTAAAATTCCCTCTTGACAGTGCACTTGCAGCAATAATGAATACAGAAANTCCATTCTGAGATGGGATAAACAAACTTCTGTAAGGAATTGCAGCATTAAGTTTTACATAGCGACTTACTAATATTGGTTTAAAATTCCCTCTTGACAGTGCACTTGCAGCAATAATGAATACAGAATGTCAGCGAATGCAGAAGGTATATTCATGCAGTAGCTCTGAATTTAATGGTTTTTACTAAACATTTCTTCATATTTAAAGTATTATGTCCTTTGTCTGGACCTTGAACCACCCAGTTTAACTGCTAGGAGCTGGGAATGGAACAGTGGAGCTTGCCACAACTGATGGAAATAACCTGAAAATATACTTTTCCCCTTGCTTAATTAGCATTCGACAGCATTTCACAGTTCATGGCCTTCAAGGATCCATCTCCCCACTCCAAACACATAACCCACCTAACTACGTTTCTCTCCACAACTCTTCAACTCTTTCTCTGCACACTGCCAATGCAACCACAGGCACCACTTTACAAAACACATCTGGCTTTCATCTCTGAACACCTCTCAGTGCACCCACTTTACGAGCCTCTTCCCACACGGTGAGAGTGCTGCTCTGCAGATTCCCAGCACCCCCTACCTGCTCCCACTACAAAGGCTCCACAGCTCCTCACACAGCTTCACTTTTCCAAGGGCAACTAGTATTGGGACTTGCCCGGCTTTTCTCACTTTCCCCTTCTATACAAAGCTGTGGCTGTTCAGGCTGTGGCCCAAAAGCAAACCAGAATTATTTTTGCATAGTAAAGCCAGCAGTGTTTAAAGTTAAGTGTGTATTTAAGGGCTTAACCAGTGCGTAATGTGAGATAACATGAACAAGGGTTCAGCATAGCTGCAGGACACTGTGAAAGAAAAACCAGAGACAGCTCCTCTCCACTCTGCTGCAGAACACCCCCAGCCCAGCAGATATTCTTTGTGGGTGTTTTTTGATGACATCCAAACAAAAGCAACCCATTCAAATCGTGCTCCTGCTGGAATCTTGGCCACTTACTAAACCACTTGGGCTTTGGGATGGTTACATGACCTGGGAAGGGAAGAAGTGTGTGTACAGAGGTGTGCAGCAGGGAAACAGCTTTCCCCATTAAAGCTTGTCCAGGCATTCGGTAACTGCACATCATCACAGCACAGCAAGGAAAGAAGTCCATTCCTACAGGTTACATGAAGTGAGCACCTCACAGCATTGTAAAGGGGTGACTATTTCAATAGAAAAAGTGACTTTACTTCATATGACAAAGGTTATGGAGATACCCTGATGATGCAGAAAAGCCAGCTGGATCACAAAGATGCTTCTGCCACCCAGAGAGAGCAAGGGAAGAGCTTCCACTCTCCTTTCTGCCTTGGGAAGAGCCACCAGCACCTCCACCCACTCATACCCAAACCCAGACAGCTACATGGGTATTTTTGTCATGTGTTTTTGAATCATGGTTTGAAACCAAAAAGTTGTGCTCTAAGCTACTGAATCTGGAGATATGCCAACACTGACAGAGCAATGGACACTCCAGAAGCAGTTAAAGGAGAAGGATACCACAGACCACTTTCTTTTTTTAATATAGTGGGAAACACTTCTCTGGGATAGATAAGAAACTGTGAAAAAGTACCTAGAAAAGGCATTTATATGCAAGAGGAAAACAAAAAAAAACCCCACTTCTTGTTTTGCTTTTTATTTACGCAGCTGAAGGGCCCTACAAAGCTGGAAAAGATGTCTCAAAATCAACTGTGCCTCTCAAATATCCCACATTCCACAGGATTGCATCCTTTGCCCTTGTCTTCACATGAAAGAGACTGTGTGAAATGAAATGCGGATTTAAACCATTGTAGATAGCCTGAAATAATCCTCCATATGGACCTTATTATTCCTAGTTCAGAGCTTGGGCCTCAGGTTCACTTTTGCTCTCTAGGACTCAAATGTAAACAAAGAAAAGCTACTGAACAGAGACACCTACCACCGCAACTGCCTCCATCAAAATTTCATTACCTTAATTCAGGTTAAAAACAACCAAGGCAAGCTGTTTGAGTTCTGATTTGAATCAGCAACTCGGAGCTAATCCTGAAGCACTGTCCAAGACCAGGTATGAGATGCCAGCCCTCACTGCAAGCCACAGACAATTGAAATGGCCCAGTCTGATTCCAACCACTGTGAGGGGCAGCAATCCCTGGCCACAGGAAGGCTCTCTAACAGGTTGCTGGATCTTTGGCAGGTTTAATCTGAACTCGTGGCACACTTAGTTGAGAAGTCAAAGCCCCAGAGTGGTCCAGGAAACCCAAATTTGGGCCTGCTCCTGGAAATAGTCAAGAGTGCAGTAGCACCTTGAATTACTGATCTGTCAGGGTTAGAACAATAGTCATATTAATAAGTGGGAAGCAGATTCATTACATTCAAAGATCCCAACAGCTGCAACTCAGCACAAACATTTCATCCCTTCTCTCATCTTCTCTGGTAAAGGCACGTCAAAGGTGAATCTCCATGAGCCTTGTAAGGTAGCAGGCTCCACCTGTATGTGAGAAATGCCCAGGAAAAATCACACTGTGGAACTGCATCAACACAAACATTCTCTTTTACACATCCTGTGTGCCCCTTTCTGCAGAAGACACAAAGCTCCCTCACACTGATGTATCTGGAACCACGTAAGGGCCATGTCATCACTTCATGCTGTCAGGAGTACTCTGCTTTCTTCTGCCAACACAGCTTCAGGATGTGCAGGTTGAACTGCTAGCTCTTCTGCTGGCCTCTGACAGCTTGTGAGTCTCTCCACCACGTTCTCCTACCTCCTATCTGCTCTTCCCCACTTCTTGTGCCTCTCTGGTGTGTATCCTTTTGGGTGAGGGCTTGTCTCCAAGCTCCATGCACAGGATCACCACACAGCGGGCTCTGTCTACACCCTCAGCAGAGCAACATTCACCCACCAACCTCAGAGAATCGTCTCAAAATGGACCCAGAGCATCCCAAGACACACCTCATGTTCTATTCACACAGCCTGTCCTGCTGCAGCAGAGGAAAGGCTGACAGCACTACAAACCTCATTCCAGCACAGGAGCTCGAATTTGGCCACTCTCAGAGTTTTGATCCACAGCTACACCCAGGTTAAAAATCAGCAATCAGACCAAAGCAGTTAGAGGGTTTGGCAGATATAAGCTTGCTCCCATCACTATTTTCTCTCTTACCTTGTAAACAGTATCAAAGGAAGCCTGTTCTTGCTTGGACTTCCATAGTAAAAATGATTTATATAAAAAAGTCCTTTACTTCATTTTTTTGGGCACCCTAAACTCCTACTAAACTCCAACTGGTGCACTAAGGCTGCTTTTAATAAACCACTTGCCTATTACGTTTTTCATTTCATTTACATTAAAAGAATAAAAAATCAAATTTAGAAGAGGGAGGAAGGGTAAAAAAGAATAAAGGATCAATTTCCCTGGTTTCTCTGCAGGTGTTGTTGCTTTCTCTGCTTTTCCACAGTTTATTCTCTGCTTGCCACCCTCCCAGAAGGTGTGCCATGCTAAACACGACCTGCTGAACCCCAGCCTAGCACCACCCCAGCCCACACTAACAGCGCTCACCAGAGAAAGAGCCACGGCCCTTTTCCCTGCGATGGTCCCCACAGGCAGGGCAAGAGCTGGTCTTGCCTCCAGGTGTGTGCAGCTCTCCCGGAAGGAGACAAGTGAGAAGGCAGCCCGTCCTGACTACAACCACATGCTGAGAAACCACTGGCCCATGGCTCAGCAGACACATGCAGGCCGAGCCAACAATCACCACCGAACTCTGGAAGAGACAAGGAAGCAGCAATTTAATGGAATAATTGAAACTTACAGACAGTTGCCATTTCTAGCACCTTCTAGTCACCTTTTAGCTCATTTTGTCTTTGCAATCCTTAGCTGAGAAACTTTCTGTAGTAAACAACACTAAACCTCTGTTCTAGAGGATGAATCTGACATGTGAAAGACTGAATTCAAGGTCACCCCAGCATTGCCAGGCAGAGTGGGGAGACAAACCACACTGAGAGAAGCAAAACTAAAGAAGAGGGAATCCTCTGGATATAGCTACTGGGGCTGGATAAAGACCACTAATAAGGAGAGCACAGGATCCACTTGAAACTTCCAAATCCCACGAGCAGAGACAGGGACCAACACCACACCAGAAGATCTGCTGCACCAATCTTCTCAAGGCATTATGGTTTGGAAGGACACAGCTCCTACCTCAAGGAAGGAAAGGGCAAAGCCCAGGCTGCCCCATGCCTTTCATGCGGGAAGTGAATATGGTCCACATCTTGCATCAACTCTTTAGGGCACCAGGGCAGGAAGGCATCATATCCCCATTTACTTCCTCGGGGACAACATTTTGCCTTTTATTCTTTGCCAGGCCTTTTATTTACAGCTGACTAACTTCATATATCTAATATTCACCTGCTACGCTAGT
The DNA here is from genome assembly GCA_013397315.1 of Donacobius atricapilla. Classification (NCBI taxonomy): domain Eukaryota; kingdom Metazoa; phylum Chordata; class Aves; order Passeriformes; family Mimidae; genus Donacobius; species Donacobius atricapilla. The sequence continues at coordinate 765,577 of WBMY01004375.1, forward strand.
GATCTTATTGTGCATAATGGCCTGCCTACCTTGGGGGTATTATGGATCTGGAGCAGGCACGGCGGGAAATGGAGCACTTTGCATGCACTTACTCATTTCTAGTTGCCAGCAAGACCTTGGATTCAGAGCAGCAGGGTGGGGAGATTAAGAGAACAAATGTACAAATGCTATTCTTAAATAGGTCAGGGAAGAAATGACACCTATGTGCAGAAAGCAAAAGAAGATCCACACACAAAATCTGTTGTTTTCTCAGCTACCACAATGGTATGATATTTTTAAACTGCTTAGACAGGGATTCAGCATTTAACGCTTCATTGCTCAAAAAATAATCTTCTGCTCCAGAGTAGTGGAGCAGTGGAGATTCCTTCCTGCCTGACTTCACATTACAACAGGAAAACAGTTCACTGTCCTCGTGGATCCTAAATGAAAAAATAAAGGTGTTTGGGCATCTACTCACAATTCCTCTGCACTTGTCCACAGCCTCCTGCAGAGAGTCTGCAACCACCAAGGTAAGGACACTGGACTTGGAAGGGGACAAAAAGCCCCCAGAGGTGGTGGCACCCAGGACACCTCAGCCTCAGTCCCTGTATGGGAGAATACTTGAGCCAGCAGGGACTATTCGGCTTTTGGAAATTGCACATGCTACAAAGCCTAGTTAGAGCAGGGATTGCTCACACTTCTGGCATTCATTCCTGTTTCCTGCAAATTTCTGTTACGAAAAACCACTGAACTTCTGTGTACAACCACAGATACCTCGTCTGCAGAACATGGGAGCGCTTCTCCAAGTCACTGGTGCAAAAGGACACAAAGTTTTTTAAATAAGCAGGCAAGAGCCAACACACTTCCATTCCCAACACATCAGGGTACTCTCATCACAAGATCTCCGTCCAAAATGTGTGGAGCCATCTGCAACAGCTCCTGTAAAAGGAAACTGTCTCCATTGCTCAGCACTTCTAAAGCAGCCTTAGATCCTACTGCAAATCCCTACAAAAGTACCAACTCCCAGAGCAGCAGCTGACACTAATGCAGTCTTCTATCAGGTCAAAGGTGGCACCAAAAATAAGAAACCACCAAAATGCACAGGAACAAGTAAACAAATAAAGGAGCAAGGGAAGAGGAAAGAGGACAACAGCAGGACCCAAAATAGATTCCCTGTGGCACACACAAATCAGATTTATGGCATAAAATCTTTGCAAAGAAACGTGTTCTTAAAAGAGTCCATCAACATTTACTCTGCTGCTGGCTGATGTCTACTACTGTCTGACACCCGTACTTACTACTTACAACTTCAGGCTTTAAAGAAAAGTGAAGTACACTGATTGACGATTTTGAGGCACAAAATGACAGCAGCATTGTTACATGTTCTAGAAGAAGAACAGCGGGCTGAGAAATGGGAAGGACATCAGAGAAGCAGCACCCAAGGAGAGAAGTTGCCCAAGAAAACCTTAGCAGCTCCTCTGCCTGTCTTTATTCCTCAGGCAATACAAACAAGGGCAAGGAGCTGGAGGTGCTGCTGCCCCAGTGGGATGCCAGGAGGGACACAGAGCCTGCTGAGCCTGTGTGAGGGCACTGACAGCCACTGAGGAGCAATCCAGCTGCAGCGACACAGCACCGAGGCACAGAGGGCTCCTGACGCTCCAGCTGTGAGCACGCACAGGACGAGCGCTCAGTGCTTACCTCACATGGAACCACAGCTGGAACCTTCAACGGGCCCAGTGTGCCCCGCTCCCAGTATGACCAAACTCCAGCTGATTTTTGGAACTGCCAAGAGCATTTCCACTGGCACACAGAGAGCAGCTGATCTGCTGCTCCTCAGCAAGAACTACCACCTCAGATGGGAACCTGGCTACAAGATGCCCACATCCACAGTGAAAAGCACAGGGATATTCCTTTCCAGACCCCATTCCAGAAGCACCAGTAGAAGCAGTGGGAAGGTGGGACACACTGCCAGCCTCCAGGCTCACAGCACTCTCAGCTCTGCCTCGTGACACACCAGTGTCTGGAGCTGGTCTTCACCAGGGAAGAGGAGCAGGATCTGCCTCTTGTTTTGTTTCCTTGCAGAACATAAGCAGAGCCATGTGCTGAGGGTACAAGCATGGGGCACCTGCCACAGACTTCACAAATAACCTCCGACAAGCTACTTCTGTCTTTGTGTGTTCTTTCTGGTTCTGTGAGGAACTTGGCTCTTTCCCTTGCTATTGATGTAGATAAGAGGTTGCTTCTATTTTGCCACATCTATCAGACTTCAAAGAACCTAAGAAAGAGCCAGGTTAGTTTCAGAAACCTTACAGCAATCATTTTGCTAGTCTGCACACAGTACATGCAATACAAGTGTCAACAAACTGCATAGCAAGTGAAGAAAAGAAAAAGAACAACAAAATACCTCCAATGAGCTGAGAAAACAGGAAGTACTGGAGGGATACCACACCTCTGGAAATGCTGGACTGCTAGGAATAAAAGGTCAGGAGAAGGGAGAACAGAGCCTTTGCACCAATATGTCCTTGAGGAGAAAAAGACAAGAAATTTGGAGGTAAAATGATTTTACTAAGTGTCGGAAAATGATGACAAATGAGCAAGACACTGTTGCCAGGGTCAGTATCTAAAAAAAAACCCGACCCAGAACAGCTGATATATTGTCTGATCTCAGACAAAATGAACCTATCTAAAGGCACTACTGTTTGGGCAAAATCATGAAGCAAAGACCCTGAGAGTGAGAGCATGAGCATTAACACTGAGTAAGAATGTGATTAAAGAAACCCAGGGCACATGGAGAGGCCCAAAATCCAGGCTCTGGGGTCCAGAGCACAGCACAGAGAGAGACGCAAAAAGAGCAAGGCTCAGCTCGGAGCAATGGGGTAAACACACACAGGAGACAGAATGTCTTCACAATGCACTTTCCCCGGAATGTGAATAGCAAGAGTGAATGCAGTGCCTGAGGACGATCCTGTAGGAAAAAGCATCTCTGTAATAAAACCTCAGCAAACTCTCAATAGTCAGGCTCGGCACGAGATGCTGCCAGCCATTCTACAGCTACGTTTGCTGCTCTGCCATTAAATCAAAGATGAATCTGATTCCAGCTGGATTGTAGAGCCAGCTGCAGTGATAAGAGGCAATCTCAGATGGGAGAAATGCCACTGAATGCTGAAGACGTAGAATAAAAAAAAATGTTCTGAGATCAGTGGGCAAATACAAGCTGTTGTTAAAAAACCCCCTCACAAAATCAGAGGTATTATCACTTTAGCTTGACAGAAGCTGACAGACAGAACCATCCACTCACTGCTTGGCAGCAGGACTGTGCAAACATGAAATGATAAAACACATTTGATAAAGAAATATTATCATTTTTGTAGAAACTTATGTCCCTGCAAGGCCTTAAAAAAAGAGGTTTTGATTAAAAAACTGTAACAGAAACGGAAGACCACAGAATACACTAAACCAATTAAAAGCCACACTAAATTACAGGCCACAAAGACTAATTATGATCTAAGAATCATCACTGAGTGAACTTATTCTCAGTGAGGTTAATTCCTGGCCCTGCGTCTACCTCTGGGGCCTTTAAAGAAATTCTTGGAGCCAAAGATGCAATGAGCATCTTGAGCTGCAGCAGCTCTGCAGGCTCTGAAGTCTGGGAACATCTGAAGCCTTCAGCACACACTGCAGTGCCCGGGGCCAAGCACCGTCACCCCAGGGGTTTCTCTGCAGCAGTGGGTGGGCTCAGGGTGACTGCAGGGACCCCAGGGTGGGTCAGGGTGACTGCAGGGACCCCAGGGTGGGGTCAGGGTGACTGCAGGGACACCAGAGTGGGGTCAGGGTCACTGCAGGGACCCCAGGGTGGGGTCAGGGTCACTGCAGGGACACCAGTGTGGGGTCAGGGTCACTGCAGGGACCCTAGTGTGAGGGTCAGGGTGACTGCAGGGACCCCAGGGTGGGTCAGGGTGACTGCAGGAGCCCCAGGGTGGGTCAGGGTCACTGCAGGGACACCAGAGTGGGGTCAGGGTCACTGCAGGGACCCCAGTGTGAGGTCAGGGTGACTGCAGGGACCCCAGAGTGGGGTCAGGGTCACTGCAGGGACCCCAGGGTGGGGTCAGGGCCACTGCAGGAACCCCAGGGTGGGGTCAGGGCCACTGCAGGAACCCCAGGGTGGGGTTAAGGTCACTGCAGGAACCCCAGAGTGGGGTCAAGGTCACTGCAGGGACCCCAGGGTGGGCTCAGGGTCACTGCAGGGACCCTGTGTCCCACCCCAGCCGAAGGGCTGCTCATCATCCTTCTGTCTCACCTAAGTAGGGCAAGACTGGAGGCAGCCACAGCCAGGAGCTGGGGACACAGCACAGCCCCACAGCCTATTTCTCAGCTGGAGACCTACATCAGCCCTTGTCCCCTCAGCCACCCAAAGAGGCTGGTATACAAGAAGCTGTTCTGCTCCTGGCTTGATTTTGTCAGCTCCTCCCTAATTTACAGCCCTAGGCAGATGCCTGCTTTTCCCTGCCCAACCCTGAGGTAGCAAAGTCCTGCACAGCAGCTCACAGCAACACCAAGATGCCTCAGCAGCAAACCTAAGAAGAGCAAGGATGGAAAAGCAGCGTCCCATTCCATTTGTGAGCCTTACAGCTCACAAAGTGCATTTACTCAGACAGAAAAGGAGCCATGAGCTACACTCCCTGGAATGTGACACGTCCATGCACACCTTAGGAGTCACCAGCACTGTCTGGGTCACAAACCAGGAGAAAGAACCACGAACCCATGGAAGTCCTTCCAAGGGATAATTGCCCCTGTTCTTCAGACAGCATCAGCCTTCAGCACTTCCTGGTGGTCACTAACGGCAGCAAAGACACGCAGAAAGGACAACCTCAGAGAATGATGCACGCATGTCCCCGTGGAAGACAGTGGATTAACGCACCAAATGATCACCTCATTGTAATGGGAGACTCCAAATGATTTCAGAGTGTCACAGACAGCAATGCAATACTGTCTCCTTGATGGGCCAGATCACTGCCTCCTCTTTGCAAGACTACATGTCATGATATACCAGCCAGCACCATCCTCATCCTCAGAACTTCTGTCAACACCGTGCACCGTTAGAGTGCTCCTGTCCTCAGTGAAATGAGTTACAGCAAGAGAAAGTTCCTCTAATTCCCCAGTCTTTGCTTGGACTGCTTGGTAGATTAGAGATCCACCCCACCACTGGGATACACAGACCTAGGATAGGAGAAAGCTGCAGCAGAAAACCAGCCAAGGATCTACTCCTGTAAATGATAACAGTTTTGTTTCCCCCTTGTGATAAATTTTAGAGGAACATTTAAGAGCAGACTCTAGGAAAAGGCAGTGACCACCCATGCTGTTTGTTTAGTCCTTATACCTGAATGAAAGTATCCACTCAATTTTAAGAGATGAACAGTTTTTTGCAAAATTAATAATTTCTTGCACTCGAACAGCTTTTATTTGTTATCAGAAACAAAATAAAACAATAAAACCTTAATGTACCAGGAGAGAGAAAATATTTACCTTGCACTGAATAAACTTTTCCCAGAGTGCAGCCCCAACTGTGAATGGGAGGGAATGATAAGAAGAGACATGATAGAAGCTGTTTGCAACTACACACCTCAAAGCCAAAAGGGATACGAAACTGGATCTCCTCTTTCAGGAGTAAAGAAAAATTGCCACAAAGAACCACAAATTATTTATTAAAGAGAGTACGATACCACAGGGAAACAAAACAAAACCTGAAACAATCTAGATGCAGACATTTCTAGAGATTCAAGAGAAACCAGGTAACAGTACAGGGAAGACAGCTCTCTCCTTTATTACCTTTAATTCAATTCTGCTTATCAGCATCATCATTACAGCTAAAAGTGCAAAGACTTTAGCACATTTCAAGTCTTATTCAATTTCCACCAAAGTATCTGAATAGACTCCAGTAATGTTGTATCAGATTTCTATGGGCCCTTCCAATCTGTGAGCTAAACACTCCTTTAAGAACCAAATGAATTCAGCTTCCTCGCCTTTGTGAGGAAAAGCCCTGGCTGCTTGCCCTCTCTGTGACTCAGACACACTTGGCCCAGCCAGGAGAAGGGCTGCATTCCCTCTGCTCCCACCCAAGTCAAGGGCATCTCTGGGGCTCTGCGTGCTGAAAACCAGGCTGCCTGCCACAGGGGCCAAAGCCCAGCCGCCAGCTCACAAATGCACAAACCCTGCGAGGACAGCAAGGGTGAAGGCAGAGCCCCTGGCGCAGAATGGGCAGCCCTGTAGCGTTTTCTGGGCATGCCAGGCACATGGCAGTCCTGCTGTCGCAGTGGGCACACCTCTCCATCTCATCCTGGGACCTGAGAGTCTAATTTGGGCTGATGCAGGATGGTGCACACGGAACGAGCCTCTGCTGGGAAATGTGGGCCATCACATCATGGTTTATTACTATTTCACTATCTTCAGATTCTCTTCTGCCTGCAACAGCTCCTAAATAAATTCAGTGGTTTACAGATCTTCCTGTATTACTTCCCGTGTTTTAAAATATTTTTCTTCCATTGTCTAGAAAATATTTTTACAGAATGCTAACATTTTGGGCATCTGAAGAGTGATTTATTTCAGGTTTATGAAGCCCTTCACCAGCTACAATTAAGTAAATCCTCAGACTCCATAAATGACAGTAACAGCCATCCTTAATTCCAATAATCTCGAAGGACTTCTGGATTAATCAGTGAATTCTTATTAGACAAATCACACACTTGTCTGTAGAGCAAGGGCCAGAATCCTGGGCTTTCCACTGCTGAAAGTCTCAGCCTTTTAGCCTAAAAGAGAAAAGGTACTAAGGGCAGACCGTGCAGACTGTACACACAGCCTGTGCCACACAGAGCTCACCCTCGGCATCAGAAGCTGAATGCAGCTGACCTGAGCCAGCCAGAGCACAGGCACCAGTCTGCAAAGAGCTTACAAATTAGGAAATCAATGCACAGAGATCAAATTACCATTCCAAATTGCCCTAATAAATCTATGGATGCAAAAAATGATTTAAATTAACAAACAAGCCACCACCTGTCCCTGATATACAGAGGAGCCCAAATTCCTCCTCCTGCAGCCCAGCATTCACCACGAGCAATTTTAAGGTTCCCCAGCTAAGAAATGCAACTGGAGTGCCCTGGTTCTGCCTCCTGTACACACAGCACCTAAGACATCAAATCTATATTCTGAATTAAATTATACAAAGCATCTCCTGTACTCCAGGGAACAGCAATCACTGTCACTTGAAAACAATGACAGCAAATCATCTTCTGCCCTAGTGTACTGCTGTACATGTTCACCTTCATGTTCTGGCATTTAAATACTTGCCTACAGGTCTAGGAGCAAGTGCACCTGGTCGCATTCCTTACTGAAAACTCTCCTGCTACATACATTGATCACATTCCCTCTGCATGTTTGCAGCCCCTGACCCCCAGTCCCCCACTCTTCAACATCTCTTAGTAGCTGATTTCTTTCAAAAAAATTAGTTCTCCTGATGACATCCTCCTAATTTCTTAATGGGAGCTAAGGCCTTTCAAACAGCCTTCAGTACTCAAATCAAATCCAAAAATCAGAAGGACTTTTCCCATCCTGCCTCCCTGTGCAGGAGCACAGGAGGAAATGCCAAGAATCAGATGTTCTCTTCTGCTCTGTAACTGACTTATCACGGGGACTCTGGCCAATTGCATAATTACAGTGTGCCTCCATTCCCTCATTTCTCAGTGGCTACAATTATGCTGTAACAAATCCCTGGTCACCTGGGACTGATCCTGTGCTGCAGATTCTGCCTCCCTGAAGGCATCTGACAGGCACAGGCCACGCTCATGGGAAAGGCAAGGTCTCTGACAGGAACTGGTCATGAATTTTTCAGCAAGTTACATGTCAGTGGCTTGAAAGAGAATCTTTTCATGGGAATATGCCACTGTTTGGGAAGGCTTCTTCAGAAGGATGTGTCTCTGGAGAAAACAGAGAACGAAGAGCATTTCTGTTCTCTTAGAGAGCAGCTGAAGAAAGCACAGAATTTGGGCTGGGAAATCTGGGCTCAGTGCAGACATCAGCACTGTAGGTGCAAGGCAGGAGATCCAGATTCCCCAGAACGATTTTTTCACTCCTCAGTGAAATCTTAATAGCATTTCTTCTTTTCTCAAAAGCTTTAAAAGATCCTGTTTCCTGGGAGACATCAAAGACAAAACCATTTCCTCACTCACGACGGGGAGAACTCAGGTTCCACATACCTGTGAGTGGTGCTGTGCATACACAGATGTGTATCACACAATGAGCTGTCCAGAGTCCAAGGATGTCAGATCTCCACTCAACCTCCCTCCAACAGAAAACCAACCTGCTGGCCACCTCCCGGGGATTCTGTGCAGATTATTAATTCATTAATACTGGTGAGTGCTTAGAAAAGGCAGAAGGTGAGGGACTGCTGTTATTTCCCATTATTAGCATGACTATCTGACATTCATGCCACAGGCAACTTGGATCCATCCCTTGTAGGAACCTGGGATGCTGGACTCAACACAAATCAAGTTTCTCCAAGCACAACATGTGAGTTATAACAAGTGAATGATGACCTTGGCCTAGGAACCTTTTAAAAGAGCTCTGTGGATGAACACAGGGCCACATGCTCTAAACATGCAAAGGCAGCCGAGTGACATCGCCGTGTCCCATGAGACTCTCTGAAGCAGCCCTTCTGCCAAAGGCTCCCGTTCACCCACAGACACTGGCAGATAGGAAGATGTGTCTGTACTCAACCATTTCTGTGTAGCATCTGCTGACTTAACTTCAAGTGCCACCAAAGGGATTTGGGAAAACTTTCCTACTCCACAGCAACAAACGCTGAGGCAGACATCCTTGCAACTTGGCTCTGAGGATGGTACTCCCACCAAAGGGCAGGAGAGCACCACCAGGACTCTGATCTACTGGAACTCATCAGCCTTTCCTTCAGCTCTTTCACCCAGCTGACAACACAGAACACACTGGCCAGACTCTCCCTAGAAAATTACTTATGATAATCTAAACTGCAATGCCAGCACACCTAAACTCTATCCTAACTCTTTCAGCAGCCGGTACTACTTAGTTTGACAATCCAATTGCACAAAACAGATCAAGGCAAAGGCTGGAATTTGCACAAGCGTGTTTACAGTGGCTGTCTACACCACTCAAAGCAAGGGCTTTATAAGTGAAGCAGTTAGGCTGCACCCATTTTTGTGACAAGCCTGGAACTTCCTTCCAGTACCTAAATGGGCTACAGGAGAGCTGGAGAGAGATGTTTTACAAGGACATGTAGTCATAGGAGGAGAAAGAAGGGCTTCAAACTGATAGAAAGCAGGTTTCGATTAGATGTTAGGAAGACATTCTTTACTGTGAGGGTGGTGAGGCCCTGGCACAGGCTGCCCAGAGAAGCTGTGGCTGCCTCATCCCTGGGACTGTTCAAGGTCAGGCTGGATGGGGCCCTCAGCAACCTAGTGGAAGGTGTCCCATAGCACCGAGGTTGGAACTGGGTGGTCTTCAAGGTCCCTTCTAACCCAAACCATTCTGTGATTCTATAGTGATTTCTCCTCCCACACTGACAGCACTGATCGCCTTCCATTTTTGTAACACAAAAGACTAAAGAAGTATCTACTCCGATGCCAAAGCCGTGCTTGCAGCTCTGAAAGGTGCTCCCAGGTTTGCTTTTCCAGCCAGCATCCACCCACAGAGAGGACCACAGAGTTTGCTGAGACACTACAACCTGATGACTCAGTTACTTGTCTTAATCTGCAACAGTCAGAGCTGCTCAGTAAAATAAGTATGGGCTACTTCCCCTCAGAGCAGGTGAAAGATGGAGTCAACAACTAATTCACCAGCTCTACCTTGTTTCATTTTGAATCAAACCCTGTCTGTGTTCTGCTTCCAGCCTGCCTTACACATGTGCAGCCTCCCTGCCTTCACTGGTGCTCGGGCCAGACAGTCTGAAATTACATCACTGGCATCTTGCTGCAGCTCAGATCACCTCAGGTTACACAGGACCGGGAGAGACCCACTGGGTCACCACGTACAGCCCCTGCTGTCCAGGCAACCACGTCACCTAATCCCTTTGTAAGTGAATCAAAAATAGTTATGAACCGTAGCTCCCTGGGCACACCAAGCTAGCCGTGAGTGACGTACTGTGGTATGAAGTGACTCGGGAAAAAGTACACAGACACGTCCGAGGCAAATTAGAAACTGCAACAAGCAGCGAAGCAGCTTAGTCTAATGGCCAGGGAAGGAGACAGGCAGCAAGATGGCTGGGTCCTGCTGCTGGCTCCTGTTCTTCCCTGTTCCACCCACACTGCCACTGCTCCATCCCTCAGGTTCCTTGGGCTGAAACCAAGGTAACAACATTGTCCCTCCTTCCTTCACTGATTGCTTCGAGCACTACAACAAAAAAAGGGACACAAGAACTAGGTATTTTTATCCACTTAATCTCCCCAGTAGGTTTTTAAAGCCCATTTTTAAAGCCCTCCTTTGCAATTCAGTCTGTGGATAATTTGCTACCTGCATCTCCATAAAGTTTAACCTGTCATAGCCTGGCAAAGGTGTAATTTCATCCCCAGGCTCTTCTGACTTGAGACTGTGGAGCTTCTCTTTGTGGATAAAGTATCAAAGCAATAGCTCTGAGACAAAAGCCCTTTGCATCTCACAACCCACGTATTATTCTCTCTAAACACAGCTTAACTGGCCAGAATCAAAACTTTTTCTCTCCCCTCATGTCTCCTCCCCACCATGCACACAAACACAGATAAAAGCGGCAGAGACACAGAGAGGGGATGGTTTATCCCACAGACAGGATTACTGCATCATGATGTAATGACCTTGTACAGGAAAGAAAAAGGTTAGTTATATATCAGCCTGAGTTGTAAAGATACCAGTTCCTTTTCAAAATGGGGTAAAGTAATGTCCATTTAAAGTTGGCATGAAGAAAACATAAAACACTTGTCCAGTGAACTGAAGAAAGAGCACAGCCCAACTGGCCTCCATACAACCCCTCACCAGACACATGTAACACATTGAATCAAACAAGTAGGAGTGTTCCTCTGCCAAGTATGCATGGAAAGGAGTATGCTGCTTTCTGTGTTTGTATCTTCAAATATCCAAGAGTTCTTTCTGTACCCTACAAAGGTACATGGCAAAAAGAACCATTTCTGTGTTTCACTTCAGGTGCAAAATGCCACAGAGGCAACTGTTTCAGTTGCCCCTTGTGAAGATTTCACATTTTTACCTGTTTTCTTCCACCTCAGAACAACTGGAAGGAGGAAAGGTCACGTGCTGCCTGCATATGAAGCAATCCCATGAAAGAATAATTCAAGACTAGGCTTATTCCCCCTTTTTAGACAACACTTACTGAAGCTTTAGCCATGACTAAAATTCCAAGGCTGAGATAATCACATTTGTGACTACAGGCTCCTCAAAGGGACTTATTTCTAATGAATTTCCAAATGCTCTGGAAATATAGGTACAGTATTTACCACTGAAAACAGTAAAAGAACACTGACGCTACTGCCCCAGTACAGCGCTCTTATTTCATTGCACTGATGATATTCTGCTAAAGTGAAGCGCATGTTATTAAAGCTAATATTTACCAACTGATACTACAGTTGTGAAAGTAATATAGACCTTCCATGTAAAAATAGGCTTTCCAACAGGAAATACAAGGCATTTGGCAAGTCTTAGCCTGCCAAGGGCAACTGCTCCATGTCCTGTTTCCAGGACAAGAAAGCCCTTCAGTTACTCCAGATTCCTCCAGTGGTGAATGCTGAGCTTGTCTGGTAAGTTTTCCAAGCCCAGTGGAAATCCTAGAGCAGACACAGAAAGCTCTGAGTCTAAATTGGCACCAGATGCTTTAGAAAACAAGTGATTTTCATTTTGTTACAGGAATATGAGAAGGCCAAAATGCTTTATTTGTCAGCACAAGAACAGCCACTCATCTAAGAGCATGAATATTCTGTTGAAGTTGTTATAAAATCAGACTCTTCCAAGGAAACCCTGCACTGAGTAACAGTGCCATGTGCCGACTTACAGTGCTCTCTACACGTGTATGAGACTGCAAATGTATTTTCTACAGCAGATGAACAGCAATGACAGCCTTCAGACTAGAGTATGGAATATCATTTGCGGCAAATTCCAGCCTCTCAAGGAGCAGCCTACAGTATCTCCCTACTAGCTCAAAGATTCCATACAAAGGCCAACTCAACATCATACATCTACTGCAGTGTTTCTTCTCAATTAACTAAGGAAAAAGTGTATTAGGCATACATCAAAACTGCATTGCAGCTAGAGCTGCCAATTACTTATGGCAAAAGGGAGGCTGATTCATCCGTCTGTATGTGGGCCTTGGCTGGAGTTTTCCCAAAATGCAACATGAAAAGAAGAAAACCTCACTGAACCTCCCCCTCATTCCCACTCCTTCCTCCCCCACAAATCACAGTCAAGAGGCCTGTGCTTGCAAAAGCAGCATTTCCTGGAGGATTCTTTCTTCAAATCACTCCTTTTCTAAATTCAGACAAAACAACTCAACATCTATTTGCATATTATATATACGCATACAAGGACACCCCTCCCAAACACTTACAAGCAAAAAGGCACTGCAAAGGGTCTAAAGCACCTTTAAATCCCCAGTACCCAGGGATCCCTGACATCTTCCACTCCAAATCTCAGAGAGTTCCGCAGCTACCTGACAACACTGGGCTTGGCACCAGCCTGCAACAGCTGAGCAGGGCTGGGGGCCTCTCTTTCTGCTCACAGCAGTCACAGAACAGAGCATTTCTGCTAAGCACAAGCACATCCTGAATCCAGAGCTTTTCTCAAGCTCCCTGTGCCAGATGCATTTAACACCTAACATATCACAAGTAGTAATTCTCCATCCAACACGTCCCTCCTTCACTTTGTGTGTTTCCAATGAGCCCTGTGGCCTCAGGGGTGCCAGGGTTCTTCTCTCCCTGGCTCTGCTGGATGGAAATTGTTCTTGTTAGTTGCCACGGGCCCATTTGGGCACCCACTAGCCCAGGTTTTCAAGTTTCCCAGCCACACCAACACCACTATTCCCCACAGTGAGTTCAGGACACAAAACTTCAAGCATGTTTACTTCTAACTGCTATCTTTCATTGCTCTGACAGCACCCTACTGCTGACCTTGGGCATCTGACTTCATCCTTTTGTTTCCAGTGTGTTTGACATGAGTCAAGCTGGCACCCAGGCCCCCCTGGAGCAGTCAGACCCTGCCTTAACACATCTATGCTTTTTTTTTCATGCCTGACTTTTAGGCATTTATTGTAAACCTCTGAAACAGTTTGCACAGGAAATATGCTTCGAGATCCTCTGAGCGCAGAAAAACGCTAGACGCGTGCACCTACTGCTCACTGCCTTCTTTGAACCAACATTCAAAATTCCAGTGAGTACAGAAGAGCCCGAGCTGCCCTTTCCATGGCAAAATCAGGAGTCAGACACGGCCAGCTCCACGGATCACACAGCACTGCAGGGCAGACCAGGGCAAGGCGTCTTCTGACTAATGACCCCACCAACAAAAGCCGTCAGTCTGATGAGAATTTGTGCTTTAGAGGCTGTTGGATTCAGCAAGAGCACAACTTTTCCCTCTCCTTGCCCAAAAGCCAGTCCTGTTATGGGTTGATTTGGGGATTATGTTTACCAGACTACTTGTGGGTACGCACAGAGCTATGTGTAATTCCTGTTCCAGTACACAAGCAGTTACACTCAGGATAGATGCAATCCGCAGTCACATGTGTTCAGGTGTACCCAGGAGGGCATTCTGCCATTCTGCTGAGATCAGCAACACAAACAGCACGAAATGCAGCTCAAGAAGTACTCAAGAATCAGGTAACAGACCTCTCGTGGCATGTGTGGGCCTGGCAACTTCATCTACGTGCTGCTGTGTTCACTATGTGAGAGGAAAGAGAGCTTACCAAACCAAGGACATAGAACTGGAAAACCACCTTGCAACCAGATTCTTATTGCCTCTCCTTACATGAAGACTGGCAGTGACCTTGAGTGCCCAGAGTGTTCCACAGACCACGGGAGAGGACAGGGCATGCTCTGAGGAGCAGGCTGCTCAAAAGCTCTGCTCATACTACAAATTGTGATGTAGAAAAGCCCCCTAATTAGAGGTGTTTTGTGGACAATTAACTTCAGAAACACACAAAGGTAACAGAAGTTTCAGCATTTCAGGATCACAAGAGATTTCAAGAACAGTCCAGGACACAACCTCTGTGTATGAACTTTCAATATACTGCAGAAAAGAAGAAGATTCCACTCTCAGCTTATTCCTTCTGAAACGCTAAACATTATTCATTAGTGCCCCTGAAGAGGAGGATCCGGCACTCCCCTAGTGGAAAAAGAACAAGAGCATGGAGAGAAGGTGTGGTACAGGATGTGAGGCAGAAATGAAAGGAGCAGACACTCCCCACAGGCTGCCACTCTAGATACTTCCAAATATTACCCTGCCTCTTTCTCAGGCATCCTACAAAGTGCAAGGCACCTTCCTCAAAAAGAAACCAATCAGGGAGCAAATTCTGTCTGGTTTAGTCTTTTTTTTTTTTTTGCTAGAAATCTCCCTTCTTCCCAGCTGGAATTCTCTGGAATGAAGAGAGGAGAGTCATAAGCACAGCACAGCTGATATAGACCACATCTGTAGGAAATGCCAACCTGAGCTGGCTAGGCCTGCTGAAGAGATCAAACGTGGATGCAAGCAGCTCTTTTCTGGAGCATGCATCACTTCAGTTGTTGAAATATTCATGTGCCAATAGGAGCTGTGGTATCAATGTCTGTCCCTGATACAAACAAACCTGAGCTCAAAGCATGACAATCTGTGTTGTGCAGAGCAGAATCACCATTAAAAGCATTTCCCAAGCCTTCATTTCTGCAAGCACACATATGACAGCTTTTCTGGTGACACATCAAGAGCGTCCCAAATCCAAGTCCACAATCTTCTGCCTGTGACGGCAGGAGACATTAGAAACAGCTTTAGCAAATGCCCAGGATTTTAATTGTGTGCCTTCAGTTTTTCCCTCTCAGGTTTACCATGCACCAGCAGCCCTGTGGTTCATCTGAGGAGTGGCTGGATGCACCTGATAAATATGAGCTGGCATCTGGGCACTGCAGGTTGAATCAAGACTCTCTGCAGGGAAGCGCCTAGAAAATTTCTGATCTGGAGGATTTTCTCTTTCACAATAGGGAATAGAGAAGTAGCAGACAGAAAATGGAAAACATTAGGCCTTTCACTCCCCTCAAGAGACACAGAGAAGTACTTTCCAGTGCCCTTTCTAAATAAAGGGAACTGGTTTTTTTGATGCCAGCAAATGGACAGAGACTGAGGGGGGGGCAGGGGGCACAGCTGCTGCCCCTTCAACAGCACTGTCTGGAGAAATGAGCCCACTCAGGTGACATGGCAAGAAAATGTTTTAGTACTGCCCTCGTCACACGCATCCAACTGTGCATACACCCTGCAGAGCAACACTGAGCCTGCTAAGGTGCCAGAGCATTTTCAACACTTGAGGATTAGAAAGGAAATGAGAATGGTTTGGCTCTGGACTCTGTGCTGTACAGCAATGTTGAAATGGCAGTTTGTTTCAGGCTTATGGGCAAAACCGACATTGCAGTACCTTGAGTTGTGGCAAAGTGAAGCACGTGCATGAGCAGCAAGCTGGACCACAGCACAGAGCTCAGGGCTCCAGGTGCCAGGTGTCACCTTCAGAAGTCAAAGGGTCACATCCAAATCTTTGTTGCCATTTCCAGAGAAAGCACACTTTTGCCACTGGGACAGTAAAGAAGCGTGAAATTACCCGAAGATTCCTTGAGCATGTTTTGGATCCAAATTGCCTTAATTTGCTTCTGATGGCAATACGACAGTACCCATGACCAGAGCAGAGCAAAGGATGTGTATCCAACCTTAACTTTGCCATTCCCCAACTTTATGAGCCTTCCGGGGCTGTATCAGAGCACCACACCAAGCCCCAAACCCAGCACGTGGAGGCACTGAGTACTATTCCAACTGTTGAACTGGCAGCAAAGACTCCAGGGCAGAGACGTGCTTTGCTCTGACTCAAGACTCAGTCACATCTCTAGGTACACAACTAGGTAAACAACTGACAATAAAACTAATGATGGGAAATGACCATGCTGAATATTTAACAACACTGTTTTACTCTTGAATACTTAATACACACAGCCATAACCATAAGTCTTTAGAGCAAAACAAAGCAACCCTCGTAGCAGAGGTTTCCTAACTGAGCAGGACATGCCCCTGTTTAAGAGGGACATGATTTCCAAGCCTGCCTCTGGAAGGAATGATACAAGACAGGACACCAGAGTACCTGGAGGTGCACCTAGCCCAGCGCTCCAAGAGCCAGACTTGCAGGCAGGGCTGGTGCCATATGCTGACACAAAGATCCTCCCACCCCAGGAGCCAAGGACCTGGAGTGCTTGTGGGGCTATCTGTCCCCTGCCCAGGGCTGCCTGGGATCAGGAGCTCCAGAAGAAGTGGACGTAAGACTGCATCAACACCACCACAGGGTTCCTGGATGCCTATCGGCAGGACTGCCGGGGCGGATGCCATGGGGCTTGCCCAGAGCAAGGTGCCACATCCCACACCACCTGAGGCAGTCAGCGCCACCTTGCAGCCCAATTCCCTGCCTCAGAAAACCTAGGAAGCCAACTCTTAATCAGTGCGCTGTCAGAGATAAGTTGGACAGTGCAATTGAAAACAAGAATTCCTTTGGCTATCTCCAACAAAGCACGGTGACACCCTTGCTGCTCACTGCATACAGGCCACAGCTGCTGATGTTCACCTGGAAACAATCTCCAGAACTCCAAGCACTGAGACTATCCACTAGCAAACCACAGATACTTTTGTCATATTTTTCCATTATAAAATTACTGCTAGGAGCAGGAGACAACCAGCAACAGTAGGTCTGAGATAAGACATTCACATCAGTGTCCCTACTTGTGCTGACCCCAGCCCAGTGAAACCTGCTAATTAGCACTACCTAATGCCATTCGTCATGTAACAGGGAAATCAAAGCCAACATAAAAGGCAGATACACAAGCTCAACTATTTGTGTCTGAAAGGTAAAAGGCAAAATAGAGCTACAGGGAGAAAATGCTGGCTAAACACAAAATAGCACTGGTGAATGAAAAAGTTTATTTCTGCAGGTGAAAGTTAATTCACGTTCCTCTCTCCCCTTTCTATCACTGCCCTCCTCATTGAGTTCCTGGAGAAAAGCTTCAGGTACCTCTGGCATGAGCTAAGGATGGTAACGAAAGAAGATCACAGTGGGCTCCTGCCTGCCCACTGTGTAGCACAGCAAGAACAGAAATCAATACTCAAACCAGAGAGGCACAAAGTGACAGCACTGTTAATGTCCCAAAGTCACAGGGAGTCCAACCAGAGTGGCAGTGGAAGCCAAATCTGGCAACATCTCCCCTGCAACCTGTTCCATGCAGACATGGCTAAAATGAAGGAGGAGTTGTAGCCAGATCCGAAAGACCTTCAGGTTCCCAGCTGGTTTTGATCACAGAACACTGGCAGCTCCAGGGACGCTTGGATCCACAGTCACAATTAAAGTATGAGAGAAGAAAGCTGCAGGCAAAAGGAACAGGAACTGAAAATGGGACTACTCCCACAAACCAGCTCTCCTCTAGGAGCAAATGCTGCCAGGCCAGGAGATGGCTAACACAAGAGCTGGGTTTGTTATGGCCAACAATATGCTGCAGAGCTGAGTGTGTCTCACCTACCCCTGTAACTGTATGCACAAAACCTGCAAAGAAATACAGGGGGTTGGAGGAAGACAACCTTTTGTGCCCAATTTTGTTTTTCTAGACTTTGTGAGTCAGCTCAAGACACACAGGACAATCTAGACCCCAACTTCGACATGTTTTTGGAGTTTTGGTCAGATCCTTACAGAGAAATTTCCCTGTCAACACCCTACCTCAAGACGTAAAGTTCTCTTCCCTGCAGTCATCAACAAAATGCTCACCAACTTCCGGGAAATCCTCCTACAGTCTCGCTGGGCATGTTAGTTTAGAGGCACAAAGCCCCCATCAGTCCCTACAAAAAGCCAGCACACTTGTGTTAGCGCCCTGAGGTGAATGAGGCCCAAGCCCAGGGCTGGTGACAACCCAAGCAGCTCACCCTGGGCATTGCCTCCTGCAGCACTGCTGCCACAGCTGCCTCCCAAAATGTTGCTGCTGCAAGTGGTGGCCCATGAGGCCCGAAACTTAATCCTGTAACAGAATCTCAGGGCTCACAGGAGCTACTGAGACTTACTTTTAGTTATCCAGAGTCACTCAGTGAAGAAATGCCATCCATGCACATCTTGGTTCAGCGTACACCCTCTGCCCCCCACCGATGACGCCAGTCAGCCCCCAGCTCCTCTGGCCAGTTCCACACTCGAGGATTGCAGCTCCATACAGCCACAAGCATCACCCTCCCTGGCCAATCTATGCTCACCACAGAAAACCCAGCCCAGGACAATCCTTCCCTTCCATGCACATAACCTTCATTCCCCGGCCTCGAAAAACCCACCAGCCCGCGTCCCTACAACCGACAGGCCCATAACCCATTACCCCCGACCCCTAATTTACTCCGCATTCCGCTCACATGGCTGGGTAAGGTGTGACTGGAAGCCCGAGGCTCCTCTGCAGCCATGTGCCAACACTTCCACTTCCCCCGGCACGGCGTCCTCCTCCGGGCTGGCTCCGGAGCTGTGCCCGAGCCCCTTCCTCTCAGCCGGACAGCCACGGCCAAGGTGGATTCACCCGGCAGGAGCCAGGGAAGCCGGTCTCATCGCCCCTCCGGCCGCAGCCTCCTCTTCCCTCTTCCCTGTCCCCCTCGGGTAGGCAGCAGCCCGTCCTCCTTGCCCTCCTCCTCGCCCTGAGGCGCTCCATGGCAGCCCCCGAGTGGCTGAGCAAAGCCCGTGCTGATCTCCGGCCTCCGGGCTCGCTGTGCCGGCACCCAGGACAGGAGGAAGCGGAGTTCCCTCCGCTGTCGGGTGGGATGCGGGCAGGTGGGGCACCGGGGGCACGGAGCCTTTAGGGGCTTTGCCCAGCTCTCCGCACAGCCAGCCAGGCTGGGCACGCCTGGCACAGCCCGTGCCCACCCCGCAAAGGGAAGGGCGCGGGGAGAGGCAAAATCCAGCCCCTGCACAGCCCTCGGGGCTGCAGGGCCCCAGACAGCCCCGCTCTCCCAGCCAAGGCCCACCACCCCTGTCTGATGTTGCTCGCTTTGAAGCCATGGCTTCTCCTGCCTGAATCCCCTCAGCCTTTCCACCTTAAATACCTCGCAGCATTTAAAACAAGGCTCGTTTGCTGGCATCGGTGAAAATTGGATGTGAAAACTGCTTCGATGACCAGCAAAAGGGGCCACTCGTGCCGAGCGCATCACCCCGCCGGAGAAGGGAAGCCTGGAGCGGGCAGACATCACGGCGGAGCACTTCCTCGGCTGGCTGGTGTACAAGTCTGGGACAAAGGGACAGCCCAGCAAAGGGAGCAGCTCCACTGTGCCATCAGGCACCACCATGCACGCACAGGGAGAGACCACCCTTCCCTGAACGCATTTCGGGAAAAAACTTGGCAGGTGCCAAGGTCAATCGGATGTGCGTTGCCAATAACGGGTATTAAAAAAAGAGAGAGAAGCGAAAAAAAAAAAAAAAAAAGGGAAAAGGCGGAGTTATTTATAGCCCAGAATTTCTCACTCCTCTGCAGAAGCGCAGCCCAGAGGCGGCATTGTTGGGAGATGGGGAACACACGCACCGCGGCCGCCTTCATGGCCGGGGCCGGTGCTGACACAACTTCAGCTGCGGCTCGGCGAACCCTCCCCGCAGGACAGCGGGCTCCGGCCACCGCCGGACAGGTGTCACCGACGGCAGCGGCACCCCGGCGCCCAGAGACAACCGCGGCACCGGCGCGCCCCGGCCCCGGCCCTGCCCGCGGCGCCATCCTCCCATCTCCGCGAGGAGACGCGGCC
>WBMY01004377.1:3815-30726 GCA_013397315.1 Donacobius atricapilla
CACACTCACACACACACTCACACACACGCACTCACACACTCACGCTCCTGGAAGGGTTGCAGCAGGTGGGCCCGGCGCTGTCCCTGGCGCTGAATTCGGCTCTTTGGTCCCTCGGAGTTCCACCTGTCCGGCTGCCAGCGCTGAGGGAAGTGGCGGGCAGCGCGGCCATCTAGACCACCTACAGCCGTGAGTTTTCTGCTTTATTCTCTGCTTCGAGATGTTTTTTCTCTTTTGAAACTGGGGGCCTTTGGTGGCCTTGCTGCTCTAAAGGCTAAATTCGTGCGGCATAAGTTCTGAAATATCAGTCTGATAGGCAGCAACCGAATACAGTATGTCAGGAGGTCATTTCCTTGAGTTACATAATTTCCAGTCCCAGTTCTTGGAGACAGGGTGGCGGCTGTTGGGGTGAGGGACGAACAGCCCAGTGTGGGGGTGTTTGCATCGCCACTGGGGCTGGCTTTTGGCACCTTGTCCTTGAGTTTAAAGCTGCCTGAGGATGGAGTGTTGCAGCAATCCTCTGCTTTTTCAAGTCCTGTTGAGTGGAAGCAGGACAACAATAGACTAAAGGCCTTTTCCGAAGGTTGGAAGGAGCCACTTGGGTTGGAGAGAGATTCCAGGAGAACTGAAAGAGAGGATTGACTCCTGGTGACCTTTGCAAGTGGGATTGGTTTTCTTTCTGAAAAGCTGTTACTTGAAGAGAATTCTTTGAATGCACATGCTGTGTTATTGTGTGAACTGGGAGGGCTTGGTGGCTCTACATCACATAAGCTGCCTTGGGCTCTGACTTGCTTTCTTCCCTAAATTTCCTCTTTCCAAGTGGAAGATGGACTTGCATGTGTTCTGGGAAGGCTTTCAGAGTGCTGGGTTTCAGATATTGCCACTGACAGAGTATTGAAAGCTGGATGACCTTTATTTTTATTTTTTCCTTTTTTTTTTTGTGGAATAATTGACTAATGAGTAATAAGAAAACATGAAGATGTGTTTATGAATATGTTTGAATCTTGCCTGTGCTTTATAGATGAAAAAGGCCTGAAATTTTGAATATTCATTTGACAGCTTCTTGTATGTGTTGTATTTTCCTCTTTATTACTGAAGTGCGGGAAATGGAGAGCTTCATGCAGTTTTGAGAATGATTTGATCCATCCTGATCCTTACTGACTTCCACTGGCAATAGATGTTGATCAAATCCTGCTAGTGCCAGACAGTTAGGGGCAGTTAATTAATCCTTTGTCTGCACTTGTGTTTGCCTTGTTCCTTCAGGAGCTGTGTATTCTGGCAGGAAGTTGTGATTACTGCTTCTCTTGGCTGTTTTAAGGAATTAGTTAATTCTGTGCATGAGCAATGTCCTCTTGCTCCATGGGTAACTGCTGTGTTACTTGCCGTGTTTTGAGGCTAAGATAAGGAAAAAGAGAAGGTCATGTGATGACAGAACTTGGATAGCCACTTTATCCTTTTGAAAACCCTGCTTTCTTCTGGTTTAATAAACAGCATACTCCTGAAAGCCCCCTGTTGCTAACACTCCAGGAAATGGTGCTGAGGGGGTGGTTTCATGGAGTAGTTTACCTTTAGAGCTTTCACTTGCTGTTACGGCCTGTGGAAGGAGCTTTCTTCAAGGATCAGAGGCCACTTCACAGTTAATGCCGTGGATTATGTCTGGTGCTGGTGCAGATAGGACACTTCTTGGAGACACCATTAGTGAGACACAGGTCACAGCTACAGGTGGTTTCTGTTTTTACTAGTCTTCAGCTGGCTTTCCAGAGCATGATTATAATACAAATACAGTGTTTGTTCTTGGTTGTAACCAGAGCTCAGAATTTAGAGGGGGAATCTTTGTCTGATTTCTTCCAATGTAACTGTGACCTAAAGCCATGAGAGAAAGCTTAATGGGGCTCTGCATCAGGCCTGACACCTTTATTGAGAAGAAAATGGTGTCTGGAATTTTGCTGGGCAGAATTCTCCCTCACGTGTGTGTATTATCTATTTTCATTTGGTTGAGGCACAATTCATCAAGGCACTCTCCTAGATGAACTTGTATGAGGTAAGACTTGTCTGAGCACATGGAACTTGAAATAAAGCAGTTGCAGTTGGGCTGTTAGGAAAAAAAACCCACAACAAAACACAACAATCCAGTCCATGGGTATTTCTATATGCTTTATGAATGACGCAAGCAGAATCTTGGACATGCTTGGTAGGACAGAGTTGAAATACACAATACTCCTCAGAGTTTGAACCATCTTAGCCAGGTGGTTGGTAACACCTGGAGGGGCAGTGAGAAGCCTCAGGTGCGGCAGGTTGAGCTGATTTTGTCACATCAGCAGGGGTTCAGCAGTAATGTACTGGGAGTTTCAGCTCTGCAGAAAATGGAAGGAGAGGGAGACAGGCATAATTAAGTGAAATGTGAAAGAAACCAAACAGTGAGTGAGGAAGCTTGCAGGTGTGTAGTCCCCTACTGTATTCAAGATTTCAAAATTCAAGAATCTTTCTGAAAGAGTGGAAGGTGAAAAGCTAAAAGAGGCAGGGAAAGCAGCATAATACACGGTAAATGCATGTTCGAGTAGAGTTTGTAACTCTTTCCCCACAAAAGTAAAAACTAATACAAGGTAAGAGTGTAACTTCTGACCTGAGGCGCAGCTACTTGACTTGATCTGGAAAGAAATTCGGCTTTATGGTAGAAAATGGATTGGAAAACAAGCAACATTGTGATATTTATTGCCCACCGGAGGTAAGTTTTTAGTCCGCAGGAATGTGTTTTTTCACTATAAACAAATACTGTAATCTGTGTAGGTTTTATTAAGCCCATAAAAATGCACATAGTAATCATAAATGCATATAAAAATGCAGCAATGACTGGAGGACATACATACATCAGTGTAGCCTTTTCCTTGAAAAAGTATAGTCATTATTTAATGTTGACCTTTGTAGTTTTTCCATGGCTGTTTTTTGTATGAACAGTCATTTTCCTCAAAGGACTTCTTAAGGCTTCACGAATAAAGCTAATGGCAGAAACTGAGAACACATAAAAAACCTGGAGAAGATATTTCTGAATACCGCAAAATTAGAAGCAGAA
The DNA here is from genome assembly GCA_013397315.1 of Donacobius atricapilla. Classification (NCBI taxonomy): domain Eukaryota; kingdom Metazoa; phylum Chordata; class Aves; order Passeriformes; family Mimidae; genus Donacobius; species Donacobius atricapilla. Next base: position 6,883 of record WBMY01004377.1, read on the forward strand.
AATACATGAGTACATTTTTTCATTTATGGTTTGAAGAGAGCAGGCTAAGAGTTTTAATCAGTTTACACAGTGTATATAATTTATATTGAAAGCCATATTGACTGCTGTAATGCTGGAATTCAAATGTTATTCCTCAGCTCAGTATTCAGTTGCTGTGCTACAAATGAAATATTGCCTGAACTGTGATGATTCAGGATTAAGCTCTGCCTTAGTGGATTACTGGGCTGTTTTAGTGTCCATTTGTGCACTGTCCTCCTTGGACCTTTTTAACTCCCTGCCAGTGCCAGGGAGAATTAATATACATGTTGAAGTGACACTATATCTGGTTAGTGTTCCTTAGAGATGTGTAGAAGAAATACTTTTGTGGAAAACCAGTAAGTTTTTGTTCTGATATTTACTGTGTTTTAAAAAAGAGTTAAATGATAGGATTGGTAATTTAAACTTCCTAAAGACTGTGTTTGAAATCTTGTGACGCACAAGTTCATTTTTTGTGAAATTTGAAGCATGCCACTTTTTATTTTAGCAACACTTTCCCAGTGTGGTACTAAGAATTTCTGTAGGGTTATCAGTGGGAGGGATTGGGTTGCCAGAGGATTCTTTGCACTAGGTTAAAAAAATCTCCAACGAACAGACTTCAGGCTTACTCTGCAGTGTAGTGAAGGACCTGGGTAACTTTAGGCTAGGCAGACCTTTGGAAGGTCTTTCCTCAGTGAAAGTTTCTTGACAGGAATGTATTTAATACGAAGAACAGGAAATCTTCACCAAAAAGAGGAAACGGAAGCTTTCATGGAATTAAGGACTTAGTTATCCTTAGCGATTTACAGTATAAGTGAGTTGGGTATTTGGGTAAAATAATGGAAAGAAACTGAGCTTCTATTGGTGGAGCAAAAGGGATCACATATAGGAAACATGCCGCTTCATTTGGTACAATTTCTTGCAGAAGAATTTAGCTAGTTAGCAGACAGTCTGTTCCTGAGCAAATACTTATTTTTGGGAGTTAATGGAGTGAATTTGACTGAAAAAAATCCTTGGGGGTACATTTAATTCTTGCTGTGCAGTGTGGACAATAGATCAGCAAAGCTGTTCTCAGCTGTGAATGAAACAGGTGGTGAGGCAGTGCAGTGATTATTTACTCCTCTACTGCTTAAAAATCTCACTTTTTCCATTTGACTTTGCATTTTGTTCTCACCCTGGAGTTAACTCTAAGCCAGGATTCATTCCTGAATGAATGTGTTGCATCCTTAAGTCATGGCTGGAATGTCTGTCCCAAGGATTTTCTTCCTTTCCAGCAGAATCAAGGAAAGACCCATCATAGGGAAGAAGCAGTCTCACTTTGCATGTGAACTTCCACTTGCCCCGAGGCTCTTAAGGGGTTGGGAACATGTCCCTTTTGTCTCCATGTCCCTTTTGTCTCCAGAAGGGTTATTGGGTTATCTCTGTTACTTCCAGCAGTAGATGACTTCAGGGAGTTGGCTGTTGAGAATTACCACACCTTTCTGGTAATCCACTGGAGGTAATTAGTGGCTCTCCAAGGTGTTTTGCCTATATGCGTTTTTCTGTTTTGTGTTAATACTCAGTGGAAAGCATCAGGAAATCTGAGGTTGAATGAAGCTTAAAGCTTTCAGAGAACGACTTAAAGCCTTCAGCCTCTGCTTGGGGAGAGAACATTAGGGGATCCACAGTGTGAATGCACTTGTGTGAGCATTGGCAAGGGAAAAAGCCTTCCACCCCAAGGAAGTTAGGACAACAGAGTGAACTTGTTCATGAATGATGTATCTCTCACAGCCTCTAAGTGCATCTTTCTTTGCCTTTCAATTGTTTGGTAAAGAGTAGGAACTGAAAAATCTGGACATACATTTCTAGTTGTGCTCTCTCCTAGATACACTAGTCCCATGTAATGTATAAATCAAGGAGAGGAATATGATTTGTTGAATTATTTTTTTAACTGAATATATCCGCTATACACAAATCTTACTCTTCAGCAATTTTTAGCCTGAAAAGTTGTTGGGTCACTGTCACCCTGATTTTTTCAGCCTTCTCTTCTGTTTCACAGTTTCATGTTTTGGGTTCTTTCTCATGCTCTGGTCTGTAAACACTGGCAATTGTTTATCATAACTTCAAGTAGTTTACATTCTTTGTCTTAGAGATATGGACAGCTGATAGACAGTTATTCGGATCAACAGAATGGGGAGAGGTATCAACCTTCTCCCCCAATCCCTGGCCTTTTTAAAGATACTATATATTGGAGTCAGACTTTCAAATAAAGTAGAGTTTTAGTTCATGCTTTCTGATCAAAGTGTGAGTGTGTGTTTGTGTGTGTGACAAATTGCATCAGGTCACCATATGCTAAAGCGAGCAACCCTCTCCCCAGTACAGAAAAGTAAACCCTCAGCCAATAGTAAAAACACTAGTTAAAGTGCTTGTAAGAAGCTTGTTTAATAACTGCAGCAATAAAAGAAATGTGCGTTGGCTTATCTTCTGTGTACAGGTAATGGGCATCAAAAAATACACTCTTTGGTGCCTTCACAATCTAAAAATCCATCAGGTTAATGAAATATTTTATCTACTGCCAGTGCTGCACTTACATGCTCAGTTCAAAGCCTTCCTTTCCCACTGCACCCTAATTAGTGTATTAATTGATGTTGCTAAACCTCATCAAGGATGGTTTGTTCTCTGTTGTTTTCAAGGAAAAGCCGTCTAACTGCTTTCTTAATATCTTAAAAATGCTTGGAGAAAATGATCATGATTTTTTTTTTTTTGGTAGAGTTCTGATTTCAATCAGACTAGCCTACAAGAAAGCTTTTTCTTTGTCCTGACAAACTTTGCTCTTCAGAAGGACAATTATTTTCTGACTGAGAGGAATCTTGGATTTTCATTTTGCAATTCTACTTGTTTTTGAAGTTGCAGGGTGTTTAGGTTTGAAGTCCCTTTAAGGGAGACTAGTTTCTCTCAGAGAATACAAAAGAAATGTAGTGTATTTGTGTAGTTTATGCTTCTTAGGGGAGAGACTGTGGTATAATGAAAACTTCTCAGATCTTCCTTTCGAGATGTGTATAATACTGATGACAGTAAGATCTTATCTGAGCTAGGGCTTGATTTTTTCCTTAGGGACTATAGACATTTACTATTGCTGAAACAGCTTGTCCTCCTTATTAGCAATATTATAGCTTCAAAAGAGACTTCAGGTTCTCACATACCCTTCCTCCCACTTGGAAAAATTACACGTAGGTTTTTGCCTCTTTCCATGTGATGTATTTGAATTATTGTGTTTTGGATTTGTGTTAAGGAGCTCTCCTCAGGAGCTGGTGAGGGAAGCCCCGACAGTGAGCGTACTGATGGCTGAGACCATGTTATTGACTGGCCGGGGTCTGGATTGTCGTTGGGTGGAATGTGAGCCCCATTACCTACTGCTGGGACTGAGACCCCTTTTACTTATGCATAAGGTACACGTGCACAAGTGCTGCTTCAATGCCAGGAGAAGAAATTTCTACCCATTTTCTCATGGAAACAGAAGTCTTATTAACATTGGACAGAATGCAAGGCAAAGGTCTAAATTCGCTGTCGGCATAGCATTACAGTATGAACTCCAAATACACAGCTAAAATATAAGATGTATTTATTCCAAAGTAGCCAATACTACTTTGTTTGACTTAATAGTTTTTTTTAAGGCACCTAATTTAAATAATACGAATCTCAGTTTGCTGTTGTAAATGGCCTAACATAAATTCCTAGTGCTTATACCCTTGGTTTGCTGCTTGTGCTTTGAGAATTCTATTCTAAATTGGGCCATCACCAAGGAATGCTTACAGCTGAAGAATCAGGAGGGGAAGCATAAGATCAGAAAGTTGTTCCTCTTTATATTAAAAATACCCCTTATTGCTGTTGACTTAAAATAAAAATGAATACTTGTGGGTTAAGAGCTCCTTCCCAACCTAAGCATGCTTTGTCAGAGGAGAGCCACACTTTTTTACCCTTCTAATCTCCCCCATCATCTGGTACAGCACACAGAATTTGTCCCCAGATGCTGATCTGTTACATTAAGCCATTGGCACCAATTGTTTTCAAGTTCATTCTCATATTTTGAACAGGGGGCTGGAGTAGGTGATCTCTGGAAACCTCTTTCATTTATTATTCTGTGGCAATTTACATCAAGGACGGCATTTGTACTGAAATGTTGGAGCCATTGTAACTAGGAAACAGGATAGAAAGTTGCTGTAAACCATCTGTGTCTGCCTTGCTCATCAGGGCAGGGACAAAACTGCTTAGAGCAGTACCTCACTGATAAACAGGAGCTCTGTATTGCACACGTTCGTAGTGGATTCCAAGAACTTAAAGTTTTTCTGGAAACTGCCAAATGAATTTGAAAAATTATGGTAAAGAGGAAAACCAAAGTTGCTGAGCGTTTTTGTCCTGGTGGAATGGCTGTCATTGCCTTTTTTTTTCACCTTTGAAATCTACTGCTTTAGGCATAGAAGAGTTCTTTGACTCAATAATGTTTGTTTTGGGTCTTGTAGAGTGCTTCATTTTACACATGTGGTATAGGAACAAAGTGTGTGTGAATGCAGATTTAAATTAAGGACACACAAGCACCTCAGTGACTGGGGCAAAGAAATTAAAATACTGAAGCCAGTATGAATTAATTGTTGGGACCAGTAGTGAAAACTCCTGACCTTCAATCTAAAGAAAAACAACTGATTTTTTTTTTTTTTTTTTGTGTTTTTTTTTGAGGGGGGGGAATTATGTTTTTTTTGGTTGTATTGTGATGATATAAAGTCATCTGTGGGTAGTTTAAGCTGAAGAGTCAGGAAGGAAAGCATAGAAGCAAACCCATTTTTTTCAGATACTGCATTAAAAAACCAACCCATGGCAGTTGACTTCAAATAAAAGAGAATACATTGTCAATGCGTTGATGAAAACTGGATTTCTTCAGTCTTAACCACTGTTTTTTATGTGGAAAAGATAATACATCACATTGGTAGGGAAAGAGTGAATTGTATTGGAATACCAGGGAAAGTTTTATGAAGTATTTTTGTGTAGGCACAGGTGTACATGGAAGGCCCTGCATTCTAAATCTCCATTTCAGAAAGTTTCTTAATCTCTTCTGAATTTTCAATAGGGAAGGTAATTTGTCTATGGACTGACTAATGTCTTGTAATTACTTCTAGCAATTAAGTAAGAATAATAAAAGCATTTGGTAGTAGATCATCATTGAACTAGTAGTGGTGTCCTAAAATGTTGATGAAGGAGGATTTGCTGCTGTTTCACAGCAGCTGAACTGTAGAAGTTGTATGAATTTTGGGTAGCTCCAGAGTAACTGTGGCTGTCTGTGTTCATATTTGCAGCACTCCAGAGGGGTGGTTCTCAGGCAGTTTTTGGTCTGCATTAACATTAGAGTGGTTGTAGGCAGTACAGCTACTTCAGGGAAGGCTCTGATGGTTAACAAGTGCAGAGTAGTTTACAGAAGGACTTGGTATTACTACAGTAGGATAAAAAGGTCGGCTGGATCCCAGTATCCCAGCCTCTCTTGTACCTTTGTCAAACCTGTCTCTTTCAGCCTGTTGATACTCAGTTGCAGTGAAATGCTTTTTCCTTCATCCACTTAAACTTGTGGAGCGTTGTGGAAGATTTGTTTACTTTAAAGGACTCTGTATCTCTATGGTGTGTGTTAACATAGAGGATAGATTTGTTCTTTCACAGATTTCAAGTTTCCCTATATGTTGTCACTGTTGGTTGCCCTGTATATGCTATATAGAATGATCATTTCAGTTGAAAACCGCACCACTAATTAAAAGAATGATCTGTGGATAGCTCAGGGCAGAAATTACTTTGTGTTTAATTACAAGAAGTCAAGATATATGTTATCTGAGCTTTAAGGTCTTATAAGTAAGTTTAAAAGAACAGTGTAAAAAAAGCTGGTTATGGTTTGAAGGGCTTGGAAAAATTAAGGGGCAAGATCACAAGCAATCTGCTGAAACCTTAGACTCTTACTTTGAAATTTCCTCCTATTTTCTAAACACCACTCTGCAGCTGTTACCCACTGATCCTAAATTGGGTGAGGTCCTAAGATTTCTCATCACTGTCACCTCTTTCCACAGCTCTTTTTCCCTCCTGCAGTGTTTCCTCGTTCAAAACCATTCTTTGACAAAATATTTCTCCCTCAAAATGAACTCTTTCTGGCAGAGGTGTTTTTTGCCAAGTTTGAAGCCTGAGCAGGAATACTTTCTTACAGGGCAGTTTGCTTATTTAAGTTTGTTTGTTTGTTTTATTTAAGGTTGCCAATCTTGCTTGTTCGTTGTCAACAAACGAAGATGGAACAAAAATTGTCCAAATGGCAGCTAATCACATCGAGACTTTGTGCCCACAGGTAGGACTTGTTCACTTCATTCCCACTGCCCCGCACTCACCATACATTGCGGTGTTGTCACACCATGCAGGTGTTTAATTGTGTTCCTTTCGTCTAATTTCACATTCCATTTACACAGCTCAGCAGAGCAAATGGAGACCAAATGATAAATGTAAATACTTGGGTAATCTGTTCATTTTCTCTGCGGTTAACATAGAAATGGTTAATAGTCTGTATTGGTTGGGAGTTCTAAAAAGCTCTAAAAACTGCAGTTGTAAAAATATGCTGCTCTGTTTCTGAAATCACACCTGATTGAATGAACATAGTAATGTGAAAAAATTTGGAATAATTTCCTTGTAAAAAGCAGTATCTATTTTGACCTTTAACTTGAAAGACTCACCACTTGATTTGGTTTTTGTGTAAGTGAACAGTAAAGTATAAATTCTTCTGATCATCACCAATTTAAGAGCTTGAACTTTCATCGCAAGGAAATGAATAGAAAAAGGCACAGCCACGGATACACTTTTTCTAAGATATTAAGTACCAGAAATGCGTTCACTTTGTCATGTTCAGAGTTACGGAGTTATAAAAACTTCTGCAGTTAGATCTTTTAGAACAAAGATTTTTCTGATTTCTGTGAATCTGATCCATGTTGCAGCCTTGAGGCTGCATAATTTCAAGATCATTAGTTCTTTGAAGAACGCTGTAGTTTACACAGTGGCATAAGTAGTCTTACCCTTTTGTGGTAAGGTAGTTGAAATAAAAGATGAAGAACAAATATTAATATGTTCAATAGCAAGCTTGCAAAGTCCATTTTATGCCTGTTGAATAAATGCAAGTCTTGGAGAAAGAAATTTCTGTCAAGGAAGTGTGATGTTCTGAAAATGTCACAAATCAACGTTTTCTGTTGAATAATTCAGATTCAATGACTGTTTTTAAAACGGGAAGAGTTCTGTGTTTCACATCACACTCCTATGGGATTTAATGTGTTACTGGATTTGTAAGAAGGCTTCTAAAAGCTTCTTTGTTTCTCTAGGGGTCAGGTGCACTTTTAAAATGGATTATTATGGATCTAGATGCAGCTTTTTAATTGAAATTGAATCATCCATATCTGATACCAGAAACTCCTAAAATCTAATTTTGAGTAAAATATTGATTTTTCTTCACAGTCATTTAAGTTTCTGGCTTTGAATTTCCTATAGCAAAATAAAAGTTTCTTGGGTTTATTTTTTTCTTTTTTGTTTAACCTCAAGGTAAACTGGGGTAAATTAGTTGATGATTATAGATCTGACTAAAAAGGTGGAATGCAAGTAAGATTATATTACTACTGATGATGTGTTCATTGTGCAGGATTTGCTGCTTTCTTAGATAAGGACCATGCCCTATGAAAGCAATTTGCTTTTTACCTAAGTAAGAAATAGCAGATTGGGGCTCCTGCACTTTTTCAGTACATCAGACTATGCCATATAATTTAAAAACATTCCACAGAGAAAACAATTATCTTTTAAGTACCCTGTGAGGCTGTAGTTGTTTCAGGTTCACCTCTGTTTCTGTTGGCCAAATTTAGTTTAGTGGTCTAAATGCCTTTTCTGCTGTGAGATAGGATTAGGAGAAAAAGGCAAACCAAGCCCAATTTAAAGTAAATAGATTTTGTTAACACACACTAAAAGAACAAATTAGAATCAAAAAGAAAAATGAAACTTTCAAAACACTCCTCTTCCCCCACAAGTGTTCACTTTCCCACTAACAACATAAAGAGACAAAACTGAGATTTTCAGTCAGTTTCACCACTTGAAAATAATCTTTCATCAGTTCTTTGGGAGAGGAGTCTCTCTTGGAGTCCCATGGAGATATTGCCACAAGAAAAAACAGTCCTCTGGTGGCTCGCAGGTCCTAAATCTGCAGCTGCCCGAAAGAAACCTCTGCAAACTGTGCAATCCCACCTAATAGCAGCTTTCCCAACACTGCATATGGGTCATGTCTGCTCATTTAGGGAACTGTTTAAGGATGCCTCTTCGAGTATAAAACCAAAATTCTCCTCCTTCATCTCTAAAATCATTTTCATCTCTACAACTAGAGATCTCCTTTTCCCCTAGGAGCAAAGGGCTTCATATCACTTTCCTAGAGCCCTGCATCCCCCCAAAGAGGCATGCATAAGTTACAGGAAATAGTCCCTTCTCCATGGTTTCACAGAAATGTCCAGCCAAATGAGGCCACTCCTGCTCCTTTGTCCCACTAGGCCTCTCCACTCTTGCTCCATCTGACTTCATGTGGTCACTCTTTCCCTTTCTCCTCTCTCTCCGGGCAGGACGGAGCTTGGCAAGCCCCCCTTTGCCAGGACAGGGTTAACCTGCCCAGAGTCTCTCTGGAGCTGCGGCTCACGGTGTTGGACTTCAGGGCCGCACTGAGGGGAAGACTCGTGCAGAGCTCAGAGTTGGAGCGGCCGGGCTGGTGGGTTCCGGCCAGGCTGGTGGGTTCTGCTCCCCGCCAGCCCTCGGCGCCTCCGGGAGCCTNTGCTCCCCGCCAGCCCTCGGCCCCTCCAGGAGCCTTGCCCCGAGCTGCCCCCTGGGCCCCCCAGGGCGGGGAAAGCTTGAAAAGTAAGACCTTGAACAGCTCTCTGCAGCTTTCCCCGATGGGGGCCCTAGGCACAGCTGGCCCTCCCCGACAGGGATGGCCCCGTTACCCGTCCCAGGGCAGCAGGGAAAAAGGCACTGCCCTGGGCACCGCAGGTGTTTAACCCCTGCGTGTTCACACAGATGTTTTCCTTTTTAATTGGTTTGTCAGGCTGCAACTTCCTGAAAAAATCACTTCCTGGCCAAATACTGAAGAGGCCCATCAGTTACAGTTCAGAATGGGGAAATCCACATGCAGAAGTCCCCAGTGCTCTTAAATCTTCAGAGTGAAAAGAAAGGTTTTTTATGTGCTTTGCAAAATATTTTATGAAGGGAAGCATGGTATGGATTGAAATCCATTTCTGGTAGCAGAAATAAAATAGAGGAGCCCTACCCCAAATGCCTCAAAAAGTACCAACCAAAAAATCCCCCAAGTACTTAAAGAAAACACTTTGGAATCTTGGGAGTTTTGCAGATTTGGTAGTAAAACTTCCTGTAGAGCACAGAGGAAAAGGCAGCTACAGAATTGGAAAACACTGGAGGAAAGCCTTTTGGCTTTTATTACATTAATCATACTCTACTGTAGGTAAAATGTAGAGGGTTGGTTCTGAACCCTCTTTTTTTGTTGTTTTTTTCAAGTGAAATTATTATCAAATATTTTGACTGTTCAATAAATGAAATAAGCTGGGCATTTATATTAGAGCCAATGCAAAACACATAATGATCCTAGAATGTTATGAATGTTTCATGAGAAAATAATTTAGTGTTATATCAGTAATAATAGAATAAAAAAAATGAAGAGCTGGTTGCATATGATTTGATGAAGAATTATTTCTGTTCATATAAGTCAGTTTGGTTGGGAGAATTGGGTGTAGTCAGGTAAGATCTCCAGTGTCACTTGTATTGGGGATCCATGTTACTGTCCTGGTGTGCCTGCAAAATCTTGACTTCAAATGAGTGCATGGGAAAGAAAGAGAAGGGAAAGAATGAACAGAAGCAAACAAGCTTTTGTTTTTAAAAGCAAGGCTATAAACCTGTAGAATTGTTTTGCTTATACCAGTTTTGGGTTTGTAACCCTTGCGCTTCAGTTCCGTGGTGTGTCTGGGGAAGACTCTGGCTGCTCTAACAGTCCTCTGGAATACCTGGTAGACAGTAAACCTTTCAACATAGAGAGGGAGAATTAATCTGTGGGAAACCAGAGATTAACAGATGAGAATCTGTTTTCTCTATCTAAGTTCTTCATAGGTTTTCACGTTTTTATGGTCTAATCCTAAACTGCTGCTTGAGCCTGAAGCTGGAACAGTTGAATCCAAGTGGAGATCAGAGGTGGGTGGTCTTAAAAGCAACAGCTAAGATGATCTTCAGTGTGTCAGAGGGCTCTGCCTAGAGCCTTTTTGTTAGTATAAAGATCCTTGGAGAGTTGTAAGGAGCAGGGGATTTGGGATATTTTAGAAGAACTGTATCTGAAATAGTGAATTTTAGGCTCACTTCCTGAAAAAGAGCTCTCACTGGAGCTTGCTGCTGGTTATCAGAGCAGTACAGGGGAATTACTGGAACATCATGAAAGGAAGGAAAAAGCAAGAAGAACACACATATGTTCACGGTTTAGTTTAATCTTCAGATGGTGATAAAATTTTTTTTGAAAGTCATTTGATCCTGTGGAATATTTTACCAGATGTTTAAAGACGAGGTGTAAGCACTGATATAAGGAGAATCTTGTATCTTAGTATTTTGCTGAGCTCTGTGTTTCTCTGAAGTATTGAGAGATAGAAACCATCTGGTTATAAACTGAGGTGAAAAGCAATTCTATGTAACTAATGAAAAGTGTATAACAGCACATTTGCGTACGATTTGGCTGTAATTCTGAATGCCATCTTTTCTTGCTGCTTAGAACTTAATGTGCTGCTGGTAGTTTTTAGTAGTGCCTGGTATGTGATAAACCAGTAAATAGAGAAGGTGATTTTTTGGCTACAGTGGTTTTGTGAATAAATCACTGCGGTAGTTCAGGTAACATGGAGAGAGGTACTGGGGTAAGCAAGATGCTGAGCTGATCAGTGGGAATGTATTTATACACATCATGTTTACAGGCCACTGAAATGCTGATCTGACAGCTGTCTTGAACATCTTGTATTTGGCTAGTCCAGCATAATTAATCTGTTTCTTCAATGCCAGCATGACAGTCTGGAACTGACTGCTGTGTTATAGAGCTGTTTCTCTGTTGACACATGTGTAGCTGCAGTGAGGAGACGGGCAAAAACCACCAGGCCTTGCAAGAAACCAGCCTCTGCAGCTTTCCTTTCTTGGAATTTTAATAATTTCAGCACTCTTGTAGTGATGCTTTCTTTTCTGTCTTGCTAGCAGACAGTATTAAGCCCATCTGTGTTCATCAGTAAATTCAGAAATACCACAGAACCAACAGTTGCGGGATTTTTGGAGAGCGTCTGGGTGTCTGCAGAAGGGATCCAGGCAAAGCATCTCCATTCCAGTCCAGTAGCCGCTTGCATTCTCTGCTCTTCCAAGCACAGGGATGACCTCCAGTTTTGGTGCGAAGTGTCATGGAAGCATTCAGCAGCCCAACAGTGACAGCTCTGTGCCCCCCACACACAAAAATCCAACTTAAGAAGCTCTACTTCCCAAGCAAGGCTTGTGTGCTCTCTGCTTGCTTTCTTAGAAAATGATTGTGACTTTGTTATGCTTTACATGTGAATGTCCGATAATTTTTTTCTCAAAATTAAACATTGTATTTGTGTTTTTCCATTCATATTCATTTATATGAATTTGAATGGAGGAATTTAGCTCTTCCTTTGAGATGTGTGTGGATTTACACTTAAATTGTCTAGCCCTTTTTTGTTGATACAGACAAATGGATATTATTTCCTTCTGTATAATTTTCTAGGAATTAGGTAATAAGCAAACATGAAAATTCTTGTTCACAAAAATAAGACTTGATAGCTAATCAGTGGGCAGGATCTTTTGATGTGTTGCATTTTTCAGGTATTGGAGTTTAAGTATGTGTTTGATGATGCTGTGGATTTTTGAAGCTAGCAATTTGCATTTCCTGTATATTTAGTCTTTCATGAGAGAAAATCAGTCATTCATTTTATTTGCTCTGGCACATTAAATAATGGGGGACACTGAAGAAGTTTTTTTTCTTAGCTTCAAAAATACTCTTCACCAACATCACTTTAATAACCACAGTTTCATCTTCTTGCTTGAACCATCTGTGTGGCATCTCCTTTTATCTGTATTTATACTATTTCCTTATAAATACAGGGCGGAAGTAATGGGGGAGAACATGGTAAATCAGTGAGTTCTCTACCATCTGCTTTAAAAGGCAGAAAACAGATGTTAGTATCCAACAGTTTCAGACTTCTTCTTAGGTATCATCTCCAGCCTTTCAGTGAAGAGTTTAATTGGAAGTATGGATTGTGCCTTAGTAATGCTATTTCTGAAAGGAAGGTTGCTCTGGTGAAGTGATGGTTTTCATATAGGTTTTCACCATGTTGCAAAGTTCACACACAGTGCTGCTGAAGATGAGGATTTTGTCATTAACCTTGGTGTCTATGGTAGACTTGCTGGGTACCCCTATGTTTGGCTCCTTCTCTTGCATCCTGGTTCCACAGCCAGTTGGTCTGGTGTACAGCATCAGTGCCGCTGGAGACTTCCCTCTCTCCCTGCTCCAAAGCCCTCATTTCTGCCCCTTCCCTCGTGAGTAGCAGCTACATGGCTGCTCAGCAGTCTGGGTCAGGAAACTGCTGTGAATCCACCTGGGAAGCAGGAAGGTTTTGGTTTTCCTTCAAGATGCCTGAAGAGGCTTGCCTGGCTCAAGGGAAGGGGGTGAGGGCAGTCTAGAGGAGGAGCAGGCATGGCTTTTGGTGGCACTGCAGACTCATTGACTGATGCCAGCTGTAGCTGGCGGTGGCGCAGCTTTGGTGACAAAAGGCAGCGTCCAGGACTGGTGGAGAGCTGTTGTTACCAGTTACCCAGAGCCCTTGTTGCATGGGAGTTGTTAGCGTAGTCCTCAGTTGACACAAGGATGTGTGGCCCTGTTTGGATGGATGGTGCTCTGTATTGTCAGAGCAGTGCAGTGTTCGTGTGAAGGGCAATCTGCACTAAAGGCGTGTGTGCAAAAGCAGCTGTCTGCCTATATGACAAGTGGTACAAGGAAAAAGTCCTTCTTACATCTCTTGCATAATGTACTGGCACTAGTATTTGCAGGATGTTATCTTGCTCAGTTTATGGAAATTGAGGTTTGTCATTTTCAAAGCCTCACAGCAAGCTTATTGGGTTAGTATGAATCCTAAAGCTGTGAACCACCAAAATGTGTTGGAAGGCACAGTACTTTGTGATCCTGTACAAATAGACTTAGATGTTTGTGTTAGCTTGAACTTCTCTAATAAACAGTTTGAAGGGGGGAACCTCCCCCCACTGTTACTCCTAGGTTCCCCTGAAAGTCTCATGCTGGCTGTGACAGCCTGACTCTTTTATGATAGTACTTGGAGAGAGAATAATTAACTACAAATTGCCTTGAGGTTTTCAGTCTTAACTTTCATCTTCCAGCATCTGCTGTGTTAGAATAAAATCCTCAACAAATTCTCACTCTGTAATATTAAACAAAAATACAAACCCTGAGTAGCCTCAGCTTCCGTAGCAATACAGAAGCTGTATTATCCTGTGTTATCCTCTTCTTGCCTCACCTTCAGTCGAGTAGGCATAAGACATGAGACTGATGGAGATTTTTAAAGTTGCTGGAGGGCAATTACTATAGATACATATTGCACCAAAGTGTTATGAATGTTTTATAAACAATTTGTTTTTCCCTTTGCCTTTAAAACTTGACAGTATTTCTCCTAGAAGGGTATTTCTTTATCTCTTCAACTTCATCCTTTTTTTCTGAATTTCAAAGTTAGTTTGAGATGGTACATTTTATTGGTGACAGTCCTACAGCAAAATGCCAGGAAGGAGAAGAATGGCAATAAAGTATCATTATTAGAGACTTATTGTGGTAAAAAACCTACTGAGTCTGGAGAGGAAGGTAGGAAAGCTTAGGGTAGGTACAGGGCAGCAAAATAATACCACTGTTAAGTGATGAAGTTTTTACTGGTTTTCGGAAGAGAGGGATGGACTGCAATAAAGAGCCAAAAATGTAAATAGCTGTAGCATGCAGTAATAGAGAGGTGTAAATAGCATAGGCTGACAAAGGAATTCATTGCTCTTGTTGAAGCAAGGAGCTATAAAATCGCTGATGTGTGGATCTGGCTCAGTTTTGGGGCGTTGTGTATCTCTGTTACTTTACACCTAACCTGGAGATGTTTTCCAACTGGAATACTGGCAGTGTGATGGGGATTCTTGTGGGTGCTCAGCACCCTGCAGTCACCAGGGGATGCAGATGAGGAACAGACGGAAGCACTTAGGGAAGTGGATGAGGTGCAATGAGTCTGGTGTGGCTGCACTGATGGCAGGATGGGTTGCATGGTGCATGTTCTTGTGTGTGCCTCTGTGTCCCATGCGCTGCAGCTGTGGAACAGGCTTTCTGGAGATTTCTACTGCCTTCTGCATGAGCTTGGAAAGGAAAGGCACAACAATCTCTTTTTGTTCCCTGCACACTCTTCCCTTGCCTTCTGTACAGGGTCAGACTTCAGTGATTTAAGGAAATTCTGGCTCAGCTCTGAGGGAGGATATTAAAGGAATCATGTGGATGTAGTCCTGAACAGCTGGCTCTGGGTGGTCCTGCCTGGGCAGGGAGCTGGACCAGACTGACCACCAGCAGTCCCTTCCAGCCCCTACCATTCCATCAGTCTGTGGAGTATCTGACCTGAACAGGGGTGAAAGGGCAAATCTTACAAATGTTGGTTGTTTCATGTCTTTGAGCTTCCAGCATTTAAAAAAGAGCTTTTAAATGATTTTATAGCAGTAGAATCAAACTCAAGGCAATGGATGACTACCCTTCTTGTGTTTTCATGATTTCTGAGTGCAAACTACAATGCTATAATGTCATTAAATGCAGCAAAGGGAGGGAACGAGATCTGCAAGGGGATTTTCTGTGTTCCATTTTGCATTCATATTTGCAAAAATATCTAGCAATTTGACTGCCTGCGTTACTAAATTCCTAATTAAAAGTGGTTAGGAAATGTCACAGCAGCTTTGAAAGTAATAGTAAAGGTAGCAAGTACAGCAGCAGTTTGTTTCCTTCCTGTATCTCCTAGATGATTGTGCATTATTGTCGACATGGAGGCAGAGCCTTAATTTGCTATTCTGAGTTAGAAAAGCTTTGTTTTACGTCATAAAGCTTTTGCCACTATTGCAAATGGAGTAATTTCGGGTGGTGTTTACCAAGCTTATTTTCCCCCCAGTATATCTTTATGTGATGGATTGCTGGGAATTAAATTTCAGTTTTCAGATAAGGTCATGCCATTATGTGTATCATGGGATTGTAGTACTTTCAAAACTATTCTTAGGATTTTGTCAGCTACACAGGCGGCTTGGTGTGTACTTGTAGATCATTTTGGATTTCTTAAGAGCTCTGTGAAAACCTTTGGTGGTGTCAGTTTTCATGTTTTATTTCTCACATGTGCTGGTATTGGCATCCTAGCAGGAAAAGATGTGGACAATATGTTTGGCTAGGATACCATAGCATTACTATAGATTTTAACTGTCTCATTCAGTAATTTCCTTGAATATTGAACTGTTTTCCCATGTAGCTTCTGATAGCCAGGAATTGAAATGAGCCCTGGCTAACGAGATGGTGGTTGTTGTCCTGTGCAGGAGCGTTTGCTCTAACTGACCTCTGACGGTAAGAGGATGTATGGTAGAGAGTGTTCTGACCACATGGCTATAAGTAGAACATCAGAACAAGCACACATGACTTTGTGTATAAAACCAGTGATGGAGCCCGGTTTTCCTGGGGTGGGCTGAATGTGTGCCTGAAGATAGGAATTCCTTGTCTTCCTTTGCTTACATGCATGGCTTCAGGTGTGGTGCTCAATTACTGGCTGGGTTAAACCACAAGTACTGAACATTTTTACTTAACCCAAGCAAGCTTTTTCCATTATTGGTCCTGCTGTAAGTGAAGACAAACACGTCACCTGAGTGTTGTTCTGGCACTAATCGTGCTAGAGGAGGAATCTGGTCTGCATGGGCTGTTGGCTTATTCGTCTGTTCACAGCGGTGTTGTGTTGAACTGGGAGAAGGGAGCAGCCCAGGAAGCTCGGGCTGTTTGTAGGCTGCAGCAAGGGAAGCCTTAGCAAGGTCCTTGAAGCTTGCTGTGGGGGCAGCAGCATGGACTGAGGCCTCGGGAGGACAGCAAAAACCTCCAGGACCAGAAAGGGCATGGTAGTGTTTGCCACTGCTTAGATCTTTGACTGTGGCAGAAACAGGTGAAAAATTGGAGTTTATCTGACTGCGTGAGTGACATGGAATATACTTGATGCCTCTGAGTTCCCCTTTTTCACCAGATTATTTTTACCTGTTCTTTCCAGAGGCACATTATGAATTTTCAGTTTCCATGTCCCTGTCTCTGTGTAACTTTCCTAAAGCTTTCTGCTATTTAGTAACTTGTTTTTATGTGAGGTTGAAAGCTCACTATTGGCTTCAGCTCTTCATTTCTTCAGCTCAGACCATACCATAGCTTATAGATGTTACAGAAAATGAAGGGCATTGGCATTTAGATAATTACTAAATTACTAGTTTTGTTTTTAAATTGTTATGGTTGTGTTAGAAATCCCAAGAGGGAATGAGGAACTAATTAATACTAATTTAGTAGGTAATTTGTGTTTTCTTGTATTGTTGTTTTGGTTGGGATTTTGTATAATATACTTAAAAATGTACATGAAGCAATAATTGTGTCATATGTATTGAGCTTTAATGATGTCCCCAGTTTATAAATGTAATCCATATGTGTCTTCATCTTACCAAATATTCAAGGATTGTAACTGTAGTGTAGTTGCACTGCAATTGTTCCAGTTCCATTACAGTTTTATTTCATCTCTCTAGAGTTTGGTACCTGAATGAATCGTCCATAAGGACCTTTCTGTTTTCTATGCATTACATTATAAATTGGACTAAAGATTTACTCGGGTGTAAAATCCAATACACAGAAGGTTAATGACATCAGCTTCAGTTTTGTATTGTAATTTTTGTATGCAGCTAATGTGATTGATAATTACAGGTGTTGTATTTAGACACAGGGTCTTTTTATGTTGAACACCTTTTGAGATCAAGTCCTTAGACTATGTAATTCCCTTGAGAGTTTCTTTCATGCCTGCGTGTGCTGGGAAGCTGTACCGTAGCTGGGAGTGTGATGTGTGCTGGTGGCTGCATGGCTTGTCCCATTTTGGTCAGCAAACCCAGCTGTCCTCTGTGGGAAGGAGTTTTATCCCAGTGTAGCTGGCAGTGCTGCTGTGCTGTGATAGAGCATTTACACAGCCTAAGAAAATGTAGAAAAAGTTTACATCTCTAAAAAGCTTTGCTGCATGAAGAGACTTTGTGAAGGAACAGAAAGGCAAATACATTTATAGTGAGCTGCTGGTAGCTGAGCTCCAGATCTGGATGGAGAACTGTTAAAGATATGATGTCCACTATGTTTTGTTTTGTTATTTTATACTCAAAACCATTATAAGCAGAACTCAGAATATTTTTTTTTATTACTTCCTCTTCCATGTATCAGTAAGTCTTTAGGATTATTTTAACTTTCCATTTTAAGAATATGCTTATCTTGAAATCAGAATTTTGAGAATACATTGGTCAAGGCTTAATAAACTTGGGTGAAATGTTCTGTGGCTGTCTGAGCAGAATCTAACTGCCCTCCATGTAGACATACTGTGGCTACAAGAAAGTAATTGTTTAGTTAGAGCATTCAAACTGTAGCTAAAATTAAAGTAATTGCCTAGTGTTCTGATTTGCTGGATCCTAAGTGAGATCCTGGATAATGAGTGTATAGCTACTACAAAAAATACAGTTGCAGGAACAATGTTTTTTTGGCTGAGTCAAAAAGTGAACTTTCAGTTCTTGAAATAAACTGGGGAATTTGTGCAATCCACCCCCACACCTTGAATATCCTATCCGGAACATTCCCTGGGTCACTTACAGACACTGTATTCAAAAAGGCAGAAACAGGAATGTTTATTCTCCCTACATGAGTTTCAGTAGTGCAAAATAAAGACAGTGACAGTAATTGAAATTATGGTTCCATGCAAATCAGACACCTGAAATCCAACCTGCAAAAACAGCCCAACGTATTTTGGGATCTGCTGTTTGTTCCACTTGTCTGGTCAAGTGAGTAAGTTCTGGAAGGAAAGTGCTGTGGGATGCATTTAAGAGTCCATCTGTAAGTGTTCAGTGTCTGTCTTCAGAAAATAGAGTAACTATCTACCCAAATGTAAATACTGAATATTTAACTGCATTGCCAGGTCTTCTGTGCTTTGCTGACATTTTCAACTAAAATAATGGAAATGATTGTTTTGTTAAAGATAACTCTGTGTACCTTCTCTGTAGAAGGGTTCCAAATTGATTCAGAAATGTGCATGTAGTCCCTATGTAGAGCCAAAATGGATGTGTACACGAGTAGGAAGAGCTTGACAGGATTGCTTGATGTGTGTGGGTTTGGTTTGTTTTTCTTCCTGAGTGCATCATGCACTAGCCCTACTGAGGTAGGGCTAGACTATGTCAGATGGTTTGCTTTTGAGTGAAATTACACAATTAGTTTTAATAAAATACAAAATAACTGATCCCTGTGTAATGATAACGTATTTCTGTGTATTACCGGCAGCCACTGCCCAGACACCAGGAGACAAAGCCATGCAGAATTTAGTCTAATTTCTTGTCTGCTGTATCAGATCAACAATGTTTGTAGAATTGCTGGGTTACCCCCTTACCCACAGTTCTGTTTGTTCTTGAGAGATTGCTTTATTTGTGGGCTCTTAATTTAGTCACAAGTTCCTTGGCCAATAGCTTCTAATAACCTTGTAGAAGTTTAATCCTCCTTTAATTGTTGGTATCAAGAAGGTTTTTCCTAGATTTTAAGGTGAGATAATATAACTGTTTGTTCATGGATGTTTTTTCAGAGCTTCAAGTTGCCTCATATTCTCAGAACAAGTAAACTCGTACATAACTTCTCAAACTTATTGCCAAACATAGTCAAGTATGTTCACTGTTAAAACTGCATGCCTTGAGTGAGATCCCTCCCTCTTGCTTTTTGAATTGTGGGAAAGGAGAAAGAATCTTAGTAAGTTCTTTAAATACTAGTTCTGCCAAAGTAGAGATTGCAAATAGGACTTTGAAATTTTATCTTGGATCATAATTTGTCTTAATTGTTTTGGCTGCTGCATTTAGTATTTTAGGGATTGCTGAGTTCTTATTGTGTCATTGTTTCTTGTTGGATTTTTGAGTCTCTCTCTGAGGCAGTAGGTGTCTTAATCCTGAGCATAATGTGAAGCTTAATAGTCATATACCACCTGTACACTTATCTCCTCATAACTATCAGGACTAGATAGTGCTGCTGAGGTAGCATTTTCCAGGATGTTGTGAGGAGAGGAGTGGGCTGTGGATGGAAGTTCTCTATCAGAAATGGATGAAACTTTCTTGCGGAAGTACAACCTTGCTTTGTCTTGATATGTCACTTCTGATATAAAAATTAAACAATCTCCCTTTACTATGCATCTGCTTTCAGCTGTTTCCAGTGGGATTTAAAGTTTACAAAACAATAATTGCTGTATATATATATTTATAATTGCTGTAGTCACTGCCATAACAGACATTTGCTATTGCTTCTTTCTGTGGTTTTTTTTTTTTTTTTTAATTGAAACTCTGTAAAAGCATTCCCCTGTAATGTTAATCCAACCTTGCATATGCACGTTTTACTCTTGAGTTGTTTCCTTTTGCCTGACCTTGGGTTGGATGATCCATCCTTCTCTAAAGGCACCATCTCACTGAACCCTCCTCCCGTGCCTGCTGTGGCAGGATGGATGTCTGCTGTCCCCAGGTTGTTACCTCTGCAATAAAGGAGTGACTGCCAGTCTAAAGCTGACTGAAGGTGTGGGCTTGTGGGCCTGTCGTGGTCTTGGTGTTTTGTTTTTCCACCCCCACACACCCTGTTTTAGCCCATCGTGCACAGGAGTGTGTCCCTGAAAGCTGCATGTCCTGTGCACGCCTTACATTTCATTTTAACTTGCCAGTGTTTTGATGTAGCAATCAGCTGTTCAGAAGTTAGAAGAAGGTAGGATTATCCTGTTACTGTCATCATTTTGCTGTGTCCTCAAGCTTCTCTCAACTTGTGTGATCACTACACTGTTAAACTTCAGAGACTGGTTTTCACTGGAGGGAACATATAGAGTATGATGTATCCTGGACTTGATGAGGACATATGGATATTACTGCTGTGCAGCTAATAATAGCAGATGCTGTCCTCGCCTAGGTTCTGCTCACAAGTCCAAGGATTTATTTGGAAACTGGTAATTTAGCTCCTAGTGAAATGCCCCAGCAGTGAGCAGGAGTAGTAGCAGCTTTCTGGTAACTTGAATTGTGATGTTTGTGTGCAGAAATGCAAATAGGGGAAAAGGAATAATGGAATTTGAATAGCCTAATGGTTAATTAATGCTGTAATAAGGTATAATAAGGCTATATTTAATTAGCCAGTTACAAATGTTAAACTTATTTTAGATCAGGAAGCAATGGTGAAACAGGGACTTCTGTTGAGTTTTGCTCTCATTGTTTCTTGAGGCCAATTCAGATGATAAATTTATACCATAAATGATAGTTGGAGTGAAGTAGAAATGCTAATAAACTTCATGAAGCCTAAGAAAGTGGCATTTTCCACTTGGTGTCTTGTTGGTGAGTCTATGTCCCAGTGTGAAGTTTTCTTTTTTTGATTTTTTTTCTTGTTTTTACAGGAGAAAAAGGTTTAAAGTCTCCATTTTACTGATGTAATGAATGTCTCCAAGTTTGTTAGGCCAGATTGAGAGTATACAGTCTGAACCATGCATGTGGATGATGGCTTTGGGACAGTTCCAGATAGAACAAAGCTCACAGTAGATCTGTTTTATCCACACTTCAGCAGCCTTGCTTGGCTTGTAAGTCTGTACCTTCATGTGGTTCCCAGGCAGGACAAAGACATGGGGTCTGTAGTGTGCTCTGCAATTCAGATATGACAGGATTTTGATTTCATTGCTGTTACCTGGAATTGTTCTGTGGTATGTTTTTCTGTGAGTTGTTTCCACACTTGTGCAAGCCATGTTAAGCCAAAGTGGAATTAAGTCTTTTCTTAATAGGATATTAAGGGTTAGAGCTATTTACCAGGGAACACCTTTAATGTTTAATTCAGGATTAGGTGCCTTTGTGTGGGATGGACCTGATTTCACTTGTAGCTGCAAGTATCCTGAGGGAAGCCGTAGGTAGATGCTCTGGTTTGTGCTGGTGAGGAGGTTGGAGGTGATGGACGCAGCCTTGTGCAGCCTCAGCCCATCACATGTGCCAGTGCAGTCTCTGTGCTGTTAGAGCAGGGTGCCCACCCACCTGGGCCGAAGCTGCTGCTGGCTTCGGGACTTCCAGAGAGATCTGGAGTCACCAGGGTTTCTAAATGCACCCATCAGATAAAGTTGGCTACATTCTGTAACGATTTTGGTGATCTTCCCAAGCAGTTCACCTCTTCATTGCATGTGGCGAGACAGAAGTCTGTTCTTTTTATCTTTGCCAAGATAAAAGATGCTGGTTTTGATACTGAAACAGCTTTTTGCGCAGTCTCATTGTTACTTCAGGCAGAGCTAACCTGATAAATCTGCCAAAACAAAGAAGAAAATGTAGTAAGAAAAAAGACTTTATTGTATTCGACCAGAAATAGAGTTTGACTTTCAGCTAATATCTAATTAGGGGCTTAAACAGAAAAGTTAGAAATTACCTGTTCAGTATTTCAGTCTTGATGGACACATTTTAAAACCTAAACTAGTTAGTGTGGTAAATCAAAACAGGACCAATATGACCTAAGAATTATTGAGGTGAAATTTTGAGCCCCTGGCTTAGAAAATTGATTCTGTGAAATTGGATCAAGCGTGATAGGAATGAAGACAGTTAAAGCCTCAACTCCTACAAATTTCTTGCATTTAAAAGTGTTGGGGAAGCTGCTGTAGAGCCACACAGAAATGGGCTTTTATGTATTGCACTGCATGTGGAAAGTTATTGCTATTGAAATAGAGAAACTGGGTATTGCTATTGAAATAGAGAAACTGGACGTGATACCCTGTATGCAACTGTACAGGGATAGGCACTAAATTGAGTTTTTGGGTGTGTTGTGCATCCTAAGAAAATGTATGATGTGGACAGAAGTACCCGTGCTGATTGCTTGAAACCTGCTTTCCAACATTTTCAAATGTTTAGTTAGAATTGGAAAAAATTATTAATTACAACTTGCATCCCCACTTGTATAAAAATGTCCCCCAATATGTAGGTGGTGCCTGTTGGATGCCAGCCTCGCTGCCTTTTGCTCCTGGCAGTATCAGAGCTTTTGCTCTTTCCCTGTACTATAACAAATGTTTGTTACCAAGTCAGGAACGCAGCTGACCAAAATGGGGAAGGCAGAATTCTCATTGTTACTGTATCTACATATTCTGGTCTAATAGAGTATCTTGTAGAGTCTTTTTAGGACACTTGCCAGGGCCAGTGTGCAATTTGAAGGGTTTCTTCCTTTTTTAGAAAGCAAAGGATAACTTGTCATATATTTCATCTGGGATGTTGGGGTTTTTCTTCTTTTCCTACTGCTCTTTCTGTGCTTTTTAATTCTCTCCCATGCTCAGCAGCAAGGGTATATTGTTTTTTATTCTTCCTGTGTTTTGCTTGGTGTTTGGCTGTTTTAAAATTCTTCCCCCTGAATACTGAAGCAGTATTCAGAAGGGAAAAAAGGGAAGTGCAAGGTTAATGTTCAGCTTCTACCTGGCATATATGTTAGTTTAAAAATGTGTATATAACATCAAGAAACTTCCATATTAGGAAAAAACCTCTCTAGCTAATTGATTGAAGAAGTATCTATAGAAATAAACACTCTGGGATCCAGTGTTTGCATCTTCAGTTAGTCTGTTCTGAAAGAGATGAAATCTACCCTCTTTGTATGGGTATAATTTCTGGGTTTATTCTGAAGTGATTCAGCACAAGCAGTCTGCTGCTTTTTTCTAGGTGTAGCATGTGTTATGTCCAGTGCCTCTGATCCTAAAAGACACATCTGTTGATCTGGTAAAACCTCCTGCTTTTACATGGCAGAGGCTGATATTCTCTCTCTCAATGGAGGTACTCCATAGCAAGCTCTTGATGTTAAGGAGCTTAAACTCAGAACTGAAGTGATGTTTGCTGTTCTGGTAAGTGTGTACCTGAAGTGTGTGTGAGTAAAAACCTCCTTGTATTTGATATATTGCAAGCTGGAACAGTGTGATTTTCCAACTAAAACCAAAATGTTGGGATTTTGCTGTCCTTTTCCATCAGCTTCTAAATTTATGAAGCTGAAATGGAAGTTGGCCTAAGCAACATCTGATTGATATTTCTGCTTGAGAGCATAACCAAAAGCTGAGCAAAGGTTTTTTTTGGAGAACAGGAATGCTGCTTTGCTATGTGTGAAAAATGAGGTTCACTTTCTTAGAAAAATTTATAAGTTTAATAAAAATAGGTGATTAGGAGACAGACTAAAGTCAATACAGTTTTCAGCCGAGGGTGTCTAGCACCAAGCCAGCCAGCACACCCGCTAACAAAAAGCTAGTTCCTTGAAAGTATCAATCTGTTGCATATTTATAAATCCACATGCATGATTCAAACATTCCTTTTGGGTATGATTTTCTTTTGTTCAGTTTCAACTCCCCCCCCAGTCATTTTATCTAGTAGATCCATCTGAAGGTGGCTCCATTCCATCTGGTAGCA
>WBMY01004377.1:30799-53994 GCA_013397315.1 Donacobius atricapilla
GGGGGTTGGTGGTGGTTAAATGTTCTTAGAAATGACATCTAGTAATGACCAAAATGCTGTTCTTCTTTTTTTTAAAGTGCATTGGTCTTTGCTTTTCAGATTCATGCATCTTCTTGAAATTGGATTTTTTTTTTTGTTTCNTCTGGTTTAGCCACTTTAAATGTTACAAAAAAACCCCTCCAGTCTTTTACTTTTAACATGATGTTCCAATCAGAAAAAAAAAAAAAACAACATTCATCACATTTCTAAACTCTATTAATAGAAAATACAATCTTCTCACATTATATATACAGTATTCATTTTAATATTTGTGAAAAGCCAACTGTATAATACACATTTATAACACTAGGTTACATAAAACATAAGATTTGATTTCTGAAAAAATAATTATTTAGTTGGTTTTGTCTATTTTTGGTACAGGTTATTAATGCTGCTTTGGCTCTTGCTGCCAGACCAAAAAGTCAAGTTGTGAAAAACAACATGGAGATGTATAGGAGTACGTGGGAGAATCACATCCGTGTTCTTACCGAAGCTGTGGATGATATAACGAGTATTGATGATTTCCTTGCTGTTTCAGGTATGATAATTTTCAGAATCCAGTTGTTCTTTTATTTCCTTTGAAAACTTTTCATCACTTTTCAATAGGAAACCAGGAAAGATGAGGTTGTATGATGATTTGTGAAACCATTGCTGCTATTTCATATGTCCCCACCCAGTGGATATTTCTGCAGTGCATGGTGTAGAGCTGGGCAGAAGTCCCTGGGGGCTGACCAGGTGGGTGTGACAGGAGTACATTTATCCATCCCCACAGCTTCATTTACTGCAGTTTCAAATCCCCTCTGCAGCTGTGAGAAGCCTCTGAGGAAAGGAGGTGCATATCCCTGTGCATATATCTTAAACAAGAGTTCTTGTGATACCCTGTGTTCCAGTTACTGTGGAATGCACAGTAAAATTTCTGGAATTTTCAGTGTCACAGATATTTGTCACACAAAATGTACTTTTACAGATCTCTTCGGTGAAGAGGCCCTAGGTAGTAAACTATTTACTGAAGCAGTGAGTGTGTTCAGCATTTAAAAAGAAGACAGAAAACAGTTGTTTCACTTTTTGCGGTTTAAAGATCCCAGTTCCGAGGTAACGTTCTGCCCTCACTGAGGAAAATATTTATCAAAAGCATTTCAGTCGCACAGTGCCTGTTTTCTGTGTTGCTCCTGCTAAAATACACCTTCCTTCATATGCATAGTTTCGACATCTTTGTAGTGTGAAGCACATGTAAATTTGTTTAGTTCTACTTTTTTGATTTCTATTAAAGTAGCATAACATGGAAAGGAAGGAAAGGTTTGTCTCATCTGCTTTAGATGTGGTTTAATTTCGGTGTCCCATATGGTCAGTGGGGCCTCTGCTTGCCCATTTCTCTTTGGACATCTCCTTTGGGCTTAGTTCCATTAGTTAGGACTATTTGGTTTATGCAGCAGTATGAAACGTGAGTAGTTCTGCAGGTGTAAGTAGTTTAAAACCCTTGGAAGTGAAGTCACAACTAAGTTCACGTTCCCAGGTTATGCTTTGCTCAGTAAACATGAGGGTAGACTCTTGCCTGAAAGAGGCAGAGTCTGAGTATTCATTGCTCTCCAGCTTCTCTGGTATGGTCACTGTGGGGACTGGAAGCTGCTGGAGTGGAGTCCCAGTAACTGAGTGGTGTTTGCTTCTTACGATCAGGGTGTGGATATTACAGTGCAAACAGCATGAGCAGAGATGCTGGTTCAGGCCCTTTGTGGGTCTGCTGATGTGGGATACAGAGTTTTCCTCAGGGCAGAGAAATTCTTCTTGCTTTTACAAGGTCAGCTGGTGTACCTGGCAAGGGACTTAGGTCTGAGTGTAGAAGTGGGGCTTAGTTATTCTTATGTACTCTCCTGTGTGTATCTCAGCAACTTAGTACAGAGAAGCATAACCTGAGAATTATTTTCTCCCTGTGTAAGTTAGCCTTTGATGGAAATACTTTATGAACGTGCCTCTTGCTTGCAGTGAAAATCTTCCCTGTTTCTGACATTTCCTGAAATTTATGCAGATATTGCTAAAGCTGTTAATAAAGAGATGAAATACAAGTCAATTGCTAATGAACAAAATACATTAAACTCTTTAAAACTCAAGAGATTTCATAGTAGGTTAAAAATCTTCTGTCAGATTCATTGAGCTAAATGATTACTTTTATCTAAACAGCTATGATTCATTGAAATGGCACATTTCAGTTTTTGGGTTTTTTCTCAAAATTTCTTGGACTTGAACAAAATTAAGCATTCCAATAATAGTTGCTTAAAACAAAAATCTGTCATTGAGCAGCTGCTCATTTCATAAAAGACTCCTGTCTTTTTAGTGTGTTTACATTCTCTGGTTGAACACAGTTGAATGATTGACAATATTCCACAGTAAGTAAAAGCAGAAGCTAATCCAGGTAGCACTGATGTGTAGGCCCACGTGCCGTGAGGTTCAGGAAAGGTGAACATAGCTGTATTTGCTTTAAACTGTGTGTAAACATCTTCTGTAAGCTTCGGTAGAACCCTTTGGCAGATGTTAATTTAATTTGTTTAAATTTCAAGTGTCACGTTTGTTCTTAAGTGCCTTGTTGAAAAGATGTTTCTTTATGGTAATGGCACCTTTTTGCTTGGGGAAGGTTTTTTTTTACTAGTTCATGTACAAAGCAGTAAATATTAGGAGTATTTGTAAGGAGCAGTGCAAGTCACTCTTGGTTTACTCCACAGGGTATTAGCCCCAATACTGTGTTCTGAGAGAATTAATTGTTCATATACTGCTCTGTCTAAACAGAAAGCTAGAAGTGTAATAGAAGATGGTATCTGCCCTTTTTTGGAAATTACTCTGTAATTAGGAAAGATAACGTGCATTGAGGATTTTGCATGGTGTTTGAAAGGAAAGGAATTCCAGAACCAGTATTTAATGGCCCTGTTTTTTTCTACAGAAATTATTATTGTACATCTCATGCCAACATGGGCATTCTGGGCAAGAGATGCCTTTTTAAATAACAGTTTTCTTTCAAAAGATATTCTGTGCTGTGCCGGCATGTCAGATCCTCACATGTGAGCTGCAGTTTCTGAGTTTGCAGGTGGTGAGGGAAATGATGAATCCTGGAGTGTCAGAATTGCATTCAGATTTACAGAACACTTTTTAGGAAATACAGTAAACACACCTTCCCTAGCGGTTCTGGTGGTTCAGAACTCTGCGTCATACAAGAGAATTGCCTACTTTAAAGTTTATTTAAAATTTCTTCTCTGACTGATTGAGAGGTGAGTTATTTCTGACAGTCCTGCCTGTCCTGCTGGCACTCAGGGAAGGAGAATTGTAAGCATTTGGAAGGTTGGTTGTTTTTTCCTTGTTTGATTTTTTTTTTTTGGTGNTTGGTCTTTGCTTTTCAGATTCATGCATCTTCTTGAAATTGGATTTTTTTTTTTGTTTCAGTTATGCATTATTCATGCTATTTATATATGATACTGTATTCAAAGGAAAACAGCACTACAGAAAAAAAAAAAAAAGATGAAATCACATCTTTACAAGTGAAAAAGTGGTCTGATTGCAAGTAGTTGAAGTGGAGGTCTGCTCCTTTTAAAGGAAAGCAAGAGTTAATGACCTGTGTAAAAAAACCCTAATTGTAATTATGAAACATTATAAATGATGATACTGTTGTTCATAGATTTGTTACACCTTGTAGGAACAGAGATTCAGTCTCAGCCTATTGGTTTTGGATAGTTAATTTATGCAAGGAAGAATGTGGGTGTTAATCTTTACAACCTACTGACATTAAGTTTAAAAATTACTGTCATCCATTTATCATGATGATATGAAGTCTACAGATTCATAAATTAAAGTGTGCTGTTGCATATGATGCATGAATTTTCTGGAAACCAGTTTTGTTACGCTTGTAATTGCATTCATATTGGTAAATCTGAAGTTCTATCCTCAACTCTCTTGTCTTGAAAACTGATTCTTTGGTGTCTTCTCCCTCATACAAATGGCTTGAAACAGAGTTTGAGGCTCGTATCCTAATGTTGATTCTTCTGGGTCATTTTAATACTCTTTTATTCAAAATTGCCATAGCAAGCCTAGTGGGTATAGGTGGAAAATCTGAAATGTCAGTATTTCCTTCCTTTGTATGTATGTTTTCTGCTCCTGATGATGGTGTGTAATTGCAATGATAGACTAATTGCAATTAATAAGTATTTCAGTTCTATCATGTGTTAAAAAAAACAGTAAGAAAAGACTTGGATCCTTTAGTCCCAGAATTAACTTTTTCAAAGACCATACAGGTAAGATCTGAAGAGTGTTTATATATTCAGAATTCTCAGGACCTGTGATGTTTTTTCCCCCTTTCTGTTGTCTTCTTGAAGAACTTGCATGACAGACCCCTCTGCTGCTTCTGTGTCCTTCTCTTAATGTCCTTGCCCAAACTAAGATTATTTCATCAGCTGGGCCTTCTCTTCAGCCTCCCCTATGCTGTCTTGAGTTTTGCCCTGTCATATTTATAATATCACAATGCTTAAATTCCTTTAATAGTAGCTCCTCTTATGCCAAAATGGAAGTGCCATGTCTTCATAAAAACATTCCCTTGTTCATCTCATTTCTCATTCTCCTCATGTATGAGTAAATCTGTCTTCTTCAAGTAGTCCACAAATGAGACAGAGCCTTTTCTGTTGTGTAAAATAAAGTCTGTGCTCTCTGCCCTTATATACCTTCTTAAAATACAATTTGTCTAAAGTGCATTTTGTCCCTTGTAATTGCATCAGCACTTTTAATTGAACTATTTTTTTGAGGCAAATGCATTCCAAATAATGGGTAGTAAGTCATTAGACAAGGAGAGGGTTTTGTCTGATGTCCCATTTGTAGTTTCCCTACCACAAGTTCTGTTTGCTGGTCTGTACCTGATGAAGTCATAGTGAGTGCAGTGACTTACTTGTCTGCTTCAGGTAAGGGTTTGTGTAATTCCTCCATGCAGTTTCCATTGCCGGATTGGTACTGGCAGACGTGGACACAGGCAAATCAGTCTGCAGTAGGATCTGGAGAGTCTGCCTCTGTTAGTCCTGCGAACTGAACAGTGTTTTGTAATGTATACTCAGGTGCCCCACAAATTCAGCTCCTTACGGGAACTGGCCTGAGGGGTCTTAAATAGGTAAACGCCTCAGAGACTGCTGAGGTCAGAGAGAAAGTTATGTGATGGGATTAAGGATCATTCAAGATAACTTGAATAGGCAAATGGGAATAACAGTAAAACTGAAGAGTTGGGACCAATCAGCGACTCCTGACAAGAAGAAGAGCCATAGTTCACTTTCCTGTGGTACTCTTGTTCAGGGATGGTGGGCAGAGTTTCAGAGCAGATCCAGGGAATCTTGCACATTTCTCCCACCAAATGGAGTAGAGAAGATTACACTCCAAATGTGGAGTTTCAGGGAATTCCTGAAAAGTCTGAAACCATGCAAGCTAGATATTTGTTTCCAATCTTGTAATCTTTCCCTTGGAATCTAAAAATTAAGTTTTTTCAAGCATGGTGGGAAACAGTATGATGCCACTGTGTTAGAACAGAAGTTGCCCTTAATGTAAACTGGTACCATCAGAAACTACTTTTAATTCAAGGAAAGCAGCAAAAGATTGGGTGTTACAGTAAAGCTGTTGGAGAAGATCTTTTTTGTGAGTGCAAAGAGTCTTGTGGCGGTCAACAAGAACAAGAGCTAAGAGACCATATTTTTGACTACTTTTGTTTGATTTCAGGGAAGATCTTTCAGTTAAACACCAGCAAAATAATCAGGAAAAAAGGACCTACCTTATGTATTTTATCCACAGGTCTATTTCTAAAGATGTCATTTACAGATCACACAGAGGGAGCAAATACCCAGCTTCACTTCTTCCCCCAACATTTATAGCTCCAGCTCTGGAGCCCCAGCTGCTGCTGCAGTTTCTACTGCTGAGAGAGGTCTTCAGTAGTTGATTAGGAAAGAGTAGGTCAGGTGGACTTTGACCATGTGGGACAGCATGTATGAAATGGCAGAATAGAAGAGCAGAATTAAAGACTAACAAGGATTAGAAGAGTGCTCTGGAGATTGTCTACTGAAGCATCTTGTGCAGAGCAGGGCAAACTTCCAATTTCCTACAGAAATTTAATTTGAAACTTCTTCAGTTATATGTGGTCCAAATCTTGGGTTTAATTTGGTCTTAGCTATTATTATACAGCAAAACTTAAACAATGCAACACTTAACTAGTATTAATCTACTGCAATAAAATGTAAAAAAATGCTTGGCAAATCCCTTCTGGTTGCATCACTGAAAGAATGAAGTACATCTGAATCACACTAATTAAGAGTAGATGCATGTAAGTGTATTTCCATAAGATACTTTTTTTGGAGGATGGAGAATGGGGACCCAGTGCTTCATTATTTCTGTGTAGTACTAAACCATTTGAATGCTTTTAGAAAAGATCCTGACAAAAACTCTTGGTTTGTTGTACTAATTCTTGACTGGACTGCACAGAAGTCAGTGTCTGTTCAGTAATGTTCTTCTCCAAGCTGTTCCAGGATTTAAGGGTTATATTTGGGCTTTGTTGCATTCATTGGAAGAGCTACATGAGGTGGACTTCTGTGTCTCAACTCTATTCCTGTGTATATTGTTAGTGTTTGTGCTGGTTTTGCATATATTGACATTTAGTAAAGAGGGTAAAAGCCACCTGCGGAAGTGATTTTTCTGGGAGAGGCTGCTAAAGGCTCCCTCCGTGCCAGACAGGGCCAGTCAGTGGCTAGTTTTAAATACTGGCACCTTGTTAAACTGCGAGAAAGCTGAACATGCCTCTGTGAACACACGTTAAAAATATAATAATCCCTGGGAAAAGCTCTCTTTCCTTCTGGCCTGGGAAGAGGCAACAGGGTCCAGCTCCCTCCTTGCTGCGGGGCCGGGCCCCTTCCTGGGGAGCCTGCCGGGCCCCAGGTTGGGGCAGGCCTGGTGACTGCCGGGCAGAGAAGGGGAAGGGGAGGAGGAAGAGCCCTGTCCTGGCTGGGCCGGGCCCAGCAGCTGCCTGGCAGGGAAGGGGAGGAGGAATAGCCCTGTCCTGGCTGGGCCAGGCCCAGTGCCTGCCTGGCAGGGAAGGGGAAGCCCTGCCATGGGCGTGCTGCTGTGAGATCCAAACCACTTGCCCTCACCCCTGCCTCTGAAGAATCCTGCCTGGTAACCAGCTCCGGCCCCCACTGCCGAGGCACCTTGCTGAGGGACTTTCCTGGTGCCATGAGAGGTCGTGCGGCTGAGACCGTGGCGGCTCTGCAGCAGTGCAGTGGCCCTGCTGCTGGAATGCAGGGCAGAGTGCCCGAGATCCTGGCACAGCCCCAGCGTGGTGAATCTGCCACCTTCGGCCACTGCCTGGCAGGAACCATCGTGACCTCCGCAGGCCCCGCACAAGATATTAACTCCTCCTTTGTGCAGATGAAACTTGGAAAACACTAATCCTCTGAGTGAGAGAAAAGGGCACAGTGAAAACACGTAGAGAGGCAACATGAAGCCACCAAGGTCAGTGAAGGAGTCAGGTCTGAGATGGGAGAAGAATGAGGTGATGCCTTGGTTTTAGGCTGAAATTCTTTTGTAAGGCCATGGTGACGAACTGTGATATACTAGAATATCTCTTTAAACAGTATGGGGGGATGGAGTTTTTAAATTGCAGACGTGAGCAAAGACATTTATGCCGAAGCAAGTAAATGTTAAAGTGGCTGTGATTTCAAGAGAAGCTTGAACAGAGAGAGATGAGATGAAGCTAAAGATCTTCCCCCAGAGAGAGAAGAAGATCTCTGTTCTCAGAGATGAAAATGATCTCAAAAATAAAGAGAACCTTTGCTTTTGAACAAATCATCTTTAAAATGATTGGCCATGAGTTTATCATGGCTCTTAAATGCCACTGTGGGAAGGCTGTGTGAAATGGGAGGGACTTCACAAAATGCAGATTCCCCATGGCTGCTATTTGTGAGAATTGAAGCCACAAGAGAACTGTTTTTCTTGTGGAGAAGTTTCCATGACATGGCAAAAGAGACTCCTCTCCCTAAAAGAACTGATGAAAGACTATTTTAGAGGTAATAAACTAACTTAAGTTCTAAATTTTTTCTGTGCCTGTTGTCAGTGAGAATGGAAAGAAGCTTGTGGGGGAAGGAAAAGTGCCTTGAAAGTTTTATTTTGATTCTTAATTTTCTCCCTCTTGTAGTTTTGTTAATAAACTTGTCTTTATACCCTTTAAGTTCTGAGCCTGCTTTGCTCTTCTCCTAATCCTATCTCCCAGCAGAAAAAGAGTAAATAATTCTAGTGGGTGCTCAACCCACTAGATGCATTAATTGGTGCTTTGTCTGGGTAGCAAAACTTCGGCAGACCAAAACCACAGCAGTGTTATTTGTAGGCTTTATGTTAATGTCTGTTTGTGATTGGTGGCATAAAATAGCTGATTTAAGTTTGTGCAGGTCTCTGCTCATATTCCCCTGGACTCAGGTACCATTGATGGCACTAAGCAGTGGTCAGTCTTAGCAAACTTTATCCTTAAGAGACCTTAAGTTAGACAGTTGCTGGCTTCTCATATTGTCTCTGCATTAGTATCAAGCCAGTGTTGGTTATGAATAATAACTTTTCAAAGAAAAATAGTTCTCAAATAGATGGTTTTATTTTTTTTAACCAAGTCTGATTAGCATTTCTTCCTCTGTCTCCAGCTGAATATATTCTAAGCTTAGTCTGCCTTGTTTTTCTTTGGTACTCAGTAGACAGGTTCATTTTGGGAGAACCACTGCTTCTTCTGAATGACGAAGTCATTCTCTCCTAAATACAGAAAACACTTGCTGAGATTAGACTAATATAAAATGTTATTAATTCTCCCACTGATCTTCCAGTCTGATGCATTTCCTGTTGGTAGCTAGGTTTTTTCAAATATGTAGCAGACCTGTAGCATTACCCAATTTTGTACGATAGAAGCAGACCTTTCCTCTATTTCTTCAAAATTACTTTGCATCAGTCATTTAAAAAAACCCTCATGTCCCTTCAGTTCCTCTGCCTTTTCACATCCCTAAATGCAATTACATGCAAGTAGTCTTCCAGGTTTTATAATATCCCCTGAATATCACACAGACTTCCTTATCTCTACCCTGTGGTAGTTACTCTGCTGTTGAACGGTTCTTCATTATCCAGTGTCACACTCTGTATAAAGGTGTTCATAAGAAATAACTTTCTTGATGCTGCCTTCCTGTTAATGGCATCATACTCATTTATCCATGATTGTGTCCTAGCCTACCCAGTGCTGGTGGTTTTTGTCCCCAGAATCTCAGATAATCTGAGAGAATAATTTATAGTTGCCATGGGAGGCAGGCAGGCAGGATGGAAACAGGCCAAGATATGAAGAAGGTGGTGATATCTTTTTATTACAATCGAAAGGAGGAGAAAGCTCTGGGGTTTTAGTATAAAATCCTTTTTTCTTGTTTGCAACAAAACCCAGCAAAATTCCAGCTAAAAATAGCTTAATTTAACTTAATTTCTGATGTTTTGAGAGAGGAGGGTGCAGAGCAGCAGAGGTGGTTAACATACTGTTGTCTGTTCACTGTGTCTGCTAACCAGTGGTCCTGCTGATTTAAGGATCTGTGATGGTTCCCATGCAAACTGCATCCAAACTGAAGTGGTAGTTACTCTGGAAAAGCCTTTCCATCCCTACTAATTCTTCTTATATTCCATTGGAAGTTCTAGATACGCTTAGAAATTTATTTAATGCCAACTTCTGAAATTCAGGTTAAAAGTTCTGGTACCCAGTGTTGTAGCATTTTGAAGTCTAGAAACCATTTTGCAAGTGATTTTTCCTCATTTTATTCCTAAATTTGCTCAGTTCTTTAGTAGTGTGTAGTTCCATTGAAAATTTCTCATTTCCTTCCTCTCTCACCCCCAAATCTTCTCATTTCTTTCCTTTGAAGTTTATATTCTAAAACTTCTAGTGTCCTTCCTTCCTCCTTTTATCATTAAAGCCAAATTTAAAAGCCTTCTGCAAGATGCCACAGTTCGTGTAGGTAAGTCTGTAAAACTTTAATGCTTTGTCTGCTAATTTAGGGGAGCCACTAGGAAACAGTGTATGACATCTCTGCCTTTTTATTGTGCTATGGGTTTATTCAGTGATTCAGGAATGCATGTTAGTGTTCATTGTGCTGAACAGCTACACTAAGCCTGCATTATGGAAGGTGGTAGTCTGAGGTTATTGCAGTTCTGCCCCTCTACTGGCGCAGCTTTTTATGCTTTACTGGTCACTTGATTTTTGTCATAGTACACAGTTCTGTTCAAGGCAAATACAAAGTGTTGGGTGTAATCTGGGCTAATCAGACTAGTTAAAGTAATAATGCAGTAATTTTCATGTTCGTGGATACTGAAATGCTCTTAGTCTGGACTCTGAGATTGGGAGATCTAAGGGGCTCCTTAGTGGGGCTTGTTTGTAGAGCCAAGATCACCCTTCTTTTAACTTTGTGACATTCATCTTTTATGATGTTAAAAAAACAGCACTTGATGAGTAGCACTTCTGTGTATGGTAAGGCCAGGTCTTCAGCACTGAGGTATTAATAACGTTAAATTTTAGATTTTGACTGGGTTCTGTTTCACATCACTTTGCACAGTTGTAGTCATTAACATGGCAATCTGGACAGTTAAGTCACTCAAACTGCAAAATACACTGTAAGTACTTGGGCAGGGAGTAAGGGAATGATTCAGATTTCCGTCTTGCTTATCTCTCTTGATACAATTCGTTTTCTATCAATAGTTTAAAGTTCTGGTTCACTTTATTACCACTTTTCCAGTCCATGTAGCATGTTTACAGATGAATACATCACAAAAATTGTCAATTACAGATTTGCCCTTAGCATAGCTATGGAGATCCTGGAGAAAAAACGCAAACCAACAAGATGCTATTCAGAGACTTAAGATTAAATTCGATGTTTTCATGCTGGCCTTCTGGCACCTGCAGAAGCAAAATACCATGCCTTGCTTTTTGTAGAAGAATAAACATAAGAATCTAAGTAGAGATGTACGCATTTAATTACAGTTTCAACAGGAAGGTAAATTACACTGTGGATTTCAATAACTTTTATATCAAGTTTGTTCAGCCCCACTGTAATGTGCTTCAGGATAAATATGATTTTGCTAAACTTAAAATGATCAAGCTCCCTCTTCATTGTGCTCACTCGGCTTGTAAGAAAATGGCTTTGAATCTTCCCTTTTTTATCAAGACTAAGAGCTGGATCTGTGTGTCACTGAGCGTGCCAAGTTTGTTTTTGCTGGTGCAGCTGTTAGCCATTAATGACCCACCTGGAAGTTCTGTCAAAACCATCATCCTGCTTTGCCCTCACTGGGAATACCTTCTCCTTTTCCCTGTTCTTTCTTTTAAACTCCTCTTCTTTCATAACATTGTAATAGCTGTCATTTCAACAATGTAGGGATGTATCTTGTGGAGGAGTAGGAGGTTTAGTTGCGCCGCTTACTAAAATGGATATTTTTAAAGGGAAGTAAGGACAAGAACTATTTGCAGCATCTTAGATATATCTTTACTACCAGGTATTTTTTTTTAAATAACAGCACTATTTGCCTTTAATTACTCTTGAGCTAATGTGCTTCTAGTGTTTTCTTAATTGACTTCAGAAATTTCTGTGCTCAACTGTAGTAATCAATTTATAGGTCAAATTTTGTATAGGCTTAGGGTTTTTGTCACTACACATATGAGTTCATTGACATTGAACTGGTTTGCTTAATTCACTGATCACTTGGTGTTGTGGTACCATCTTCAGTTCTTTGTTGTCAGCTTTGACTGCCTGGAATGAGAAAAGACAAGAAAAAATCCCTCCTCTATTACTTCAATACTCTCCTTTTATATTACTTTTGAAAGCATTGAATTACACTATTTCAGAGCCAATCCCTGTGGAAATACTGGCTTACAGAGTTGTCTGCTTGTTTCTGCCCCTTGTTTTTTCTAAGAAGTCACACCAATAAATCTGTCATTTATCCTGTGCCATCTCAGAGCTCTCCAGGAATAGCAGCTGAAAGTGTTTTGGAAATGCAGTGTACAGTTACCAGCTGCAGTGCTTACCTCAATCCTCGCTGGTGCCTCCAGTTTGTGATACACAGCTTTCTACTCTACAGAGCTACTTAATGACTCTTCTTAATTATTTGGTATCCCTGTCTCTCTCTGTTCTCTTTTAACAGTAGTTTATACTACTTTGTTAACAGAAATACTATGTACAGCTTTCTGATTGCCCTAATTCCTCCCAACTGCCTCAAAAATTACCACCACGGTAATCCATTTTTCTTACTCTGTTATTAAGATAAATAGAACTTGATGCACTGCATGTCACAATGGATAGTTCAACGAGTCATTTTCAGTTTTCTATAGAGGAATGTCTTCCTGGAGATTTGTTGATGTCATGGTATCCACTTTGTTTTAACTGAAAGTCATGCATTGTCTCTTGCCTCTCTTGGATATCCCTATCCGTATCCTTGCCTCAGAAGTAGCTTACAGTCCTGATACACTGATTTGAATGCTAATTGCTCTTTCAGCACTTCTGGCTTCGACTCAAGAGCAAACATTCTAGTGTGTTACACTTCTTGGGCAGCGGATGTGTTTTTAGGGACTGCTTGGTTAGGTATGCCATGTCCCAGCCACTGGATCTGACTGTGCGCCAGATTTGGGAACCATTCTGACAAGCATTGTCCCATGAAAATGTGCTCTTTGAAATCAGTATTTTCTAAATAAAGATTTTCTGCACTTGTTAGTGAGGTTATGGGAACATTTTGTGGTGAACTTTTGGTCAGCTGTAGAGGGTTAAGAGTGAATGGGATGTGTGAAGCCACTGAACAAGTAGGCAGGACTAAGGAGCTGGGTAGTGCAGTTCAGCAGTGGAATTGGCATTTCGATGACTTGAGACTTCCATTCAGAAACTGAAATTTCATATTGAATTCTTGCTCTGTTCTTACTGAATTTCAGTAAGTTGTTGCTGAGACCTTGTTAGCTGTGCAATTCGTTTCTCATCACAAGCTTTGCAAACTACTGGCATCTTCCTCAGAAGTTGTGAAGGCTGATGCATTTGGAATTCACTTTGTATGCGATTTGGTTGAGTTGAGATTTGGCTGTCTTTGAAGCATGGTCTAAGATGCATGGGTTTGATGCAGATTTGGATTAATTTTCTGTGTGTTTATTTCCTAACAGGCTGCTTCCTAATAACTTTCCATCTGCGGTTGTGGCAGTAGCTTTTAATGGTTTTGTGCAACTTTGCAGGAATTGATTTGCTTAGTTTTTGTAATGAGGCCTACTGGAAACATACACAAGTGTTCCCAAGAACTGGTACAAAAATAAGCACGGCCAAATGGTAAGGGAAGATTTTGGTCAATGGCATTAAGAGTTTAAGGTGACAGTGCTACTGTGGTGCAGAATGTGGGACTGTTTTCTTTATCTGGGACAGCATGTTCCAGTTGTGTTGTAGTCCTGAAACCATAGTGTGCTTTTATTTCTGGAAGCAGCGTGTCAAATCTGTCTGTTCTTTCAAAATGAATCATGAGAAAACAGACTTGCATATGTGCACAAGATGAGCAAAGGCTGACTTTTGAATGTGATGTGTTCCCTGAAGATCCCCTCTTATCCCCTGTTATTAAGCATCAGTGTACCAATGAGGTTTTCTTGATAAGCCAAAGGAAGCCTACCTTTAAAACCTGCAGCAGCTGCATTGGACATGTGCTTGTTTGCTACCAAGCTGGGAACCCTTCGCACTTGGGGGAGAAAAAAAGAAGTGTGAAATCGAAGAAAGTGCTCATTGAGTATGTGGGGTGCACAAAGTCTGACTTACGCCCTGACTTCTGTTGCCCGTAAGTTTAGCAGATACCTCAGATTTGGTCCCAGAAATTTGGTGGACGGTAGTGTAATAAAACATAAAACCAAACACACTTCCCAAACTTAAGTCCTGTGAAACCCAAACAAATTGAAAACCAACCATCTGTCTTCACCAAGAGCAAAAATGGTACCAGCTTAGACTTCAGTGGAAAAATGGATCTAATGAAGAGGCAGCTTTTCTCTGCAAATGGAGGTAACTTTTTAACAGCAAACAACACAATTTGCAGAGGAATATCCACCAGGAAAACCGACAAGTTTGTCACAGCTTAAAAGTTACCATTTCTGTTGGGAAACTTGGGAGTTTCTAACCCCAATTGTCTCTTGTCAATGAAATGTTTTATATCTGTTAACACTTGCCCCTCTGTGCATTGGTTATTGTGTCAAAAAGTATTATTTGGTGTTGATTACATGCTTACATGGCAGATACAAACCTACAACAAGAGAATATTATCATAAAGTCAGTATTTTCACCTGAGCAATTCTCTAAGAGTGGCAGATGACTATTACCTTTTAACAATAATTTGTAGACCATGAAATAGCCATTATTTAACATAATAGTCCACTTTATTGCACACACTGTGAAACAGGTAACACAGAGCTCCCCAGTTTTACACCCCCGATCTCGCAGAAGGAAATAGATATATTATCACGTTTGTTAATTCTCCCCTCTCCCCACCTGAGGAAATGAAACTTTTGAAGGTGGCAAACTGTCCAAACCTTCCAGCTGATGCAAAGACAGACACTGAATATTCCCTAGTAATTGCAATTTTCTTCTTACGCTGATTGGTCCAAACTGGGAAGATTGCCAGCTATTCATTCTGTAGCATCTGCCCTGAAATGATGGACTAGGTTATCAGCTATGTGTTGATTTGGAGGATAGGTGCTATGAACTATTTCCCTGTAATCTGGCTAGTTATTTCCCTGTTCCAAAGACTTCTCATTTACAATGAGATAAGTCTCAGTGTAATTCCTGGCATAAATGAATTCCTTCAGATAATCTCTTACTCAGAGAACATTGCTTTTGCCATTTTAGACTTAAAGATTTATGATTTTTCAGGGCCTTTCTGAGTTTTTAAGAGATATTTTCATGAAGTTAGGCAATATTTTAGCTAGATTTGGATTCTGGATGCAGAATTTAGAAAGCAGCA
Source organism: Donacobius atricapilla (assembly GCA_013397315.1). NCBI lineage: Eukaryota > Metazoa > Chordata > Aves > Passeriformes > Mimidae > Donacobius > Donacobius atricapilla. The sequence goes on from WBMY01004377.1 coordinate 45,854, forward strand.
ATAAATTTTCCATTTCTCAGCCACAGAAGGGCAGAAAACTAATTTATTTATGCTCTGTTTCAGGCCAGCTCATATTTCATCTAGGGCAATAATAGTTCAGACTTCAGTTCTTCTCTTTTGGCTGAGCAAATGATATGGAAAATTGAATTTCAACTTTCATAGCATTGAGAATACAACTTTGTTTTTCTTCTTCTTCTTTTTTTTTTTTTTTCTTAGCTTCTATCTGCTTTAATTAATGGGGTGTTTAAGCTACTCTGCATTGAAACCGGGCAGGCACGTGAGGCACAGAAGACCAACCAAAGGCTTGTGGAGCATTTTTTATGTGACGCAGTCATCTGCTTATATGCTGAAGAGAATGCTCTCCTGTAGTTCGGCACTCTCTTAGACAGTTCCAGCAGGCTGCTGCAAAAATAACATCAATGAAGAAACAAAGGAGCAAATTGCCAGGAAGAGTCTCTCCCCTTCTTCTCCTGGAGAAAGAAACCTCCCAGAATTTTTACCTGAGTTTTGTAAAAGTGACAGAAAGGGAAACTGTCTCCTGTATTTTTGAGAGGGAATGTTCTGAGGAGAATAATGAATGCTCTGGCTGTGCAGTGCAGTGGAAATGAAGAGAACAGGCCCAGACTGAGTATAAAGAAAATGGTTATCCTGTGTAATTTTTGAGCTGGCTGCCATATACTAAGGGAAAAATGTGACAGGATTTTTTAAGGCACATAATTCTCCATTCTCCAGTAGCTAAAATGAAGAGTGAAAAGTAATTATTATGTCTGAGATAACAAGCTCAAAAGAAAAGTCTACGTTAAGGCTGCCAGTCGGTGGCAAATGTTCTGAACAATTATATGTCTAAGTCTGTAAAAGGCCTTGCTGATGAGGAAGAGGCGTGTTCCAGTTATTTGGGGAGTCTGGTCTGCCCATGCTTTTTTTTGGCTGGCAGTTGTCACTGTTCTTCCCTCTCTGTCAGAGAATCCTGAACCCATATGGAGGTCTAGTCTGTTCTGCTGCTCACAGCTGGCTCTGTGTTGCATTCAGACCAAGAACAACCTCTTTGAATTCTTTATTCTGGTGAATGCCATTATCCTTGCAGGGTTTGCCCATCTCTCCCGCCCCAGTCCTCAGCAGCTTCGTTTTGACTGTTACCACTCATTTGCCAGCCTCCCACTGAAGAAGTGAAAAACCAGAGCAATTAACCTGTTAATGCAGAATTAAGATTATGTGGCAATGTTTTTGTAGTGTTCCGCGTTCAGTAAAATTTAAATACCTAAAAAGCATTGTCAGAGGAGAAGGATGTCTGCTGGTGACATCATGGCTTCTTGGATCTGTCTGGAAGCACTTAAATAAAATATTTACACCTAATACAGTATTAGCTACTTTTTGGAGCAATTTAGCAAAGCTGGGTGTATAAAGCAGGTTAGTTGAAGTAGAACTTGCTGTGGAAGAGGAAATGGGGACTTTCTGTCAGTCCCCATATTTGTGAGCATATTGAGGAGATCACAGAATTACGTAGTGGTCTGGGCTGGAAGGGACCTTGAAACCTATCTAGTTCCAGACCTCTGCCTTGGGCAGGGACTCCATCAGCTAGTCCAGGCTGCACATGTAGCATGAGAATTCTAACGTAAATACCTGCACATTGAAGTATCAGTCTCCCTGCTGTACTTGAGACAGAAAAAGGTTTCCTAGTCTGGTTTTGCTAGAAAAAGGTTTACCTGCCACATGTTGGCCAAATGGCGTTCTGGTCATTGTTATCAGGGAGTAATCTGGTCAAATTAAGGTTGAGGGGATTTATTCTATTGTGCTTGAAGAAGCTGAAGTTGATGAATTTGTTAAGAAGGTAAATTACCCTCTTGGAAGAAATTCATTGGTTTTGGTTATAGCTGCTTTGGTGAGAAAATGTTCTAGGAGAGAACTGTTATTAGCATCATGATTACCTGGGTTATCAACATAACATGTACTGAGCTTCACAGTTGAGACATGGCTAGTCTGAGTAAAAATTGCTATGTTCATTCTGGAATTTAAGAGCAGTTGAAAAGGAGTGGGAGGGTATATTCCAAAGAGTTTGTGGTTACAGTGATTTCTAAGGATTAAGCAAGAATGCTTTATTTTATTTACTCTCCATTGTCCCCTTTCCTGTCTTGCTGCCATTTCCAATTCCTTGTTTTTCCCTTCTGGTCCTGTGGAGTCAGCAGCATGTTCAGAGTATTAATACATAAAGAATTCTGTGTTGCCTCTGTACGTTATCGAGGGGAACTATGAACCATCTCCTGTAAGTTTAGAATAAAATCTCAGCTAAGCGTTCTTCGGTAATTGTAGCCAGAGAAGAGAAATGGGCACCTTTGAGGCCCAGGTCCTTGCAGACCTTTCCATGTGTATGTGGAGGATGAGATGGATTGTCCTACGATCAGTGATTTCCTCAGCTGACACAAGAAGGGTGTGTGTAAGAGGACTGGGCCAAATGACAGGGCTGGGGCACAGCTCTGTGAGTGCATCACCCCTGCATGTTTCTGGAGGGGGGAAGTGTTCCCTTGGCCTTGCAGCCCAGGGCACAGCTGAGCTCTGGAGATGGGTGAGTGACCCCTGTCCAGCTGGATATTTGCACATTTTTTGCTTTCTGTGGCCTCCCTTTATCTTATGCTTTTCCACTGTTCATGCTTGTTGTCTACTTCTTGTCTGCCTGTGCTCTCTCCAGATCCTTACCTAGACCTAGATTGGCCTGGCTGCTTCTACAGGGAACTTCACTGTTTTCACGGCTCTCTGAGCTTGGTTTGTGTAGAGCTTTAGGAGAGGAGAGGCACTGAAACATGCTGAGAGTCTAAGCTGATGCTTCCTTCATTTTCCCAAGGTCCTGGAATCCATCTGGATGCCAAATGGGGAAGCTGACAGTCCCAAAATCTGTCTGGAGGCTGGATTTTCTGCTTACAAAATGGAGGGCAAGGATTGAAGCAGAAGCAGTTAGCATCTCAAACCAACCAAATCTTATTGTAATCATGTAAAAAGGAATTAGGGAAAGAGATTAAACACTGGAAAGGATTAATATTACTGTAAGATTCTCACTCTTGCAGGGAGAGAAATTTTCTGAAATCTGAAACCTTTATCAGCTAGTTAAACTGATAATTTTGAGCTGCCAACTCTGTAATTAGTAGATACTATTTAAGACGTATTTCTATACTTTCTTGCTGTTTTGGTGGTGATGTGGCAGAGAATTTGGGGTGGGCTTAGTTTTTCTGTGTGGATTGGGTTGTTTTTGTTGATAGGTTTTTTTGGTGCGTTTTTTTGTTTGTGTTTTTTTTTTTTAACTTTCATGAGTTTAGATACTGACATTTTAGATTCACTCATGCATAAGTGAATGAAAATGAACCTTAAGGAGAAGCTACCAACTGAATCAATGCTTTGTTCACCCTAAGGTAAAATCTGGAAGAAATATACACTTCAGTTAGTATTTTCTGGGAACAGAATTGAAGCCAGTGTTTCAGACTACAGGTTGAAGTTTCTAAAAACATGAAGTATTGTGTCTCTTTTCCCTGAAAAATAATCTGTAGGGACTTGCATAGATAGTGATAGATCGTGAAGAACATTGCCTGGGGGGGTACGCTATTCCCTCTTTTCCCTCCTCACAGTCATCTTCCATCCTTTCTCTTCTGTTGTCTTCTGGCTTCTGGCTTGCAGCCTCCAGCTCACTGTTAGACACCATATTTCTGTCTTACATCCTGTGGTACTGGATACTCCTGGATTTTACCTTTTTTCCAAGTTAACCTACTGTTTACCGGACCACTCTGGCAAATTTTGTAGACATGTTACTTCAGGAAAATCTGTCCCATTAATATGAGGCATACATGTTAGCTCAGGAGGCTTCTCATGTATGTGCTTGATCTTTCTTGGTGTCACAGTTCCCCTTTCAGAGGGAGGTTATAGTTAAACAGTGGTGAAAATGTCTGCCACAAAGGGAATAATAAATTCATTTTCTGTAGCACCTATGAACTACAGCATTTGCACCCACTTGTCTGCATCAGTTAATTTCTGGTCTTCACAGGCAATTTCTTCAAATGTTTCTCCATGCTCATAACGGAGGAATTATTTCTTTTTCCCTTACTTCAAATCCCCAGTTTCCTTTGCTTTCCTGCTGAGCAGTTGCCTTTGGTGCATTTGTTCAGCTCATCAGGGTTGGTCTGGGTGCCAGCCCTGTCTTCTGGAGTATGAGGCAGCTGGGCTGCCCGGTCCATGTCACCTCCAGAGCTGCTCAGGATGTGTTCTGTGTCTGCCTTTGAATGGTGCCAGCCTCCTCATTCCCCCTTCCTGATGAGCACTGGTCAGCTTTGTCCTACTGCCCACTCCTCAGTGAGCCTGCAGGGCTGACTCTGCCTGTGGCTGTTCACCTGCCTAGGTGCTGCCACCCTCATTTCCCTGTGGAGAGGCTGGAGACACTGGCACAAGTGTCCTTCAGGTCAAGGACAACCAGAGCGCTGCCCCCATGTGCCGAGCCAGTCCTCCATCACTGAAAGGAATCAGTTTGTCCATGCTGGATTTGCCCCTAGTAGTAAATCAGTAGTGTTTTTTCCTAATGAACTTCTTGTCCTTCTGATGCCTGGAAATATTTTCCTTGAGGTCTGACTCTATAATTTTTACAGGAACTGAGGTGAAGCTTTAGCCCATAGCTTTCTGGATGCTCCTTGCCTTTTAAGCCAGACAGCAGACACTTCAGCGCTTCTTACGTTATGGCTCTGTGTGTCTAAAACTGGAGCACTTTGGAAGTGTGAATGCACTTGGCTAAATACCACATAATTGGGAACCCTGCCTGTCAGTACCACCCCTGGTCTGAGACAAAATGACAGTGTTGTCAGATGGATTAGCAACAAACAATATCAGAAATTATCATTCAGTTTCTTAGATTTGGCAGATGAAGAATGTATAGTTAATGCAATTAGAGAAGAAAGGATATGTATTTTCCTTGTTCTAAGTAATTATTTTTCTGCACTTTTCTATTAATTTAAAAATTCTTCTCTTGAAATTGCCATGAACTTTGGCCATTAAGTGATTATCAGTGATTTTATTTCTGAGTAGTGACTAAGACACTGTCCTGCTTGTAGAATATAGATATTTTATTAAAAGAGTTGCAAGTGCCAAAAAAAATCTATTTCATAAGATTGCTGATAGAGATTTAGCCTTGAGCATTGTCTGAACTTCAGTATTTAGCAAAAAGGTAGGAACTGGAGGAACTTTTTTTTCCTATCTGAATACAAGAAAGGTGATAACAAGGAGTTGTATACCAGGACTTGGACTTCCTGCTTCGTTGCTTTCTCTTAACTTTGGCACTAAAAATTGCTAAATCTAAGTATGGATGTTCTTACCATCTATTTGATGTCAGATATCTTTCTGGAGTTCATCAAAGCATTATGAGTCTGTGGGAGTATGTCTTTTGCCATACTAGATAGTACCATTATTGGAAAACTTGGAATTCTTTTCTGGTGAGCACTCTAAGGTACCATGCCCAGGGAATAGGAGTTATCTGAAGGGAAGCAGACTTTTGTACAAAGTTTCTGTCCTTCCCATTTTATCATGCCAAAAGATGAGAAAAGATAGAAATAATTTTTTTGGCTAGACTATCACTGCGTACATTCCTAATTTTATGGTTTAGGGCTTGCAGAAAAAAATGTTTTATTTTCTGTCTTGTCTTCAGGAGACCAAATTGAGTTTTATAATGCTTCTTCATGCACAACATTTTTTTAAATTTCTAGGAATTATTCTTTTCTTTTTTCATAATGTGTCTATTTAGTTCACAATTTAATTTTTTTTTAGCTGAGCAGAGAAACTTTAATTGAAGTTCTTCAATTGAGGCTTTATCAGTGCCAAGGGGAGTGGACGGGCATCACCTGTCTTTTTCTTAGATGACATGAAGAGGAAGAGCTATTGATTTTGTCCCAGAGACAGTCTGAGTCATGGCTTTGTCAGACAACTTTATTAGCCATTGGTTAGCTCAGCTGAGATATAATTTTTGGCCATTTTTGACTAACACCAAAATCCCAGAGGGAAATCAGAAGGTGCAGTGCACTGCCCGTGATAATTGCTGTGGCAACCATGGCAATCTGACAATTTCCTTAAACATCTATCAATCCACTGTTACAATTAACTCTTCTGCTAGACATTGACTCATGACAAAGAGATGGTCCATCATCCTAATCTTCCTTTTCTGCTTTGGAAAGTAAGGTACTTGGCCGAAAATCAAAAGTTGACCTAATGCATTTGGTATAGGAGGAGGAAGTATCTGCAAGAAAGATAGAAGCTAAAACAATCTCAGCTGGATTGTGATCAGTGCTGATCCATTGCTTTTCTATTACATCTCCTAAGGCAAATTTATAAGCTTACTTGTGCCTTGGGAAAAAGAAGTTAAGCAAAGTTTTATTGATTGCGAAGCATTTGTCTGGTAAGGGCTTCAGAGCACTGTGAGAGGCTGCCTTGTTGGCTGTGGTTATTCAGCAGGTGCTGCTGGGCAGTGCCCGTGCTGGGGACAGGCTCTCTTGTGATTTTGGTGTGTGCAGAGTGCACACAGTGCCGTGCTGCCAAGGGCTTGGGAGGGTGGGATACACAGAGGGCATTGGGCAGCTTCTCTGTGACCCCTGACGTATGGCCATGGACTGACGAAGCAAGAAAAGCTGATAAAATGCTTTTCTAGTATGAGGTGGATGGACAATACAAAATTACTAACATCTGTATCCTTCTTGTTCACCTTTGAAACACAGTAACTGAGAGCGTGCATCACAGTCCAATTTATATCCAATTCTAAAGTGGTTTAGAAGTAGACTTGCCAGTTAGGCAGGAAGCTGCTGATGGTAATCTCAGGCTTACAACATGCAGGTCTAATTCCATTTCTGTTGAGCATCCGCTCTCCAGTTTGCTGTTACATAAAAGTGTTGTTTGTGACATCCCTTTGAAAGGTTGGGAAACTGGGAGCTTTCCACCATGTGTTCCATTCATACAGAATGTCCATGAAGCCATGTTCAGTTTTATTTTTTTAATGCCCCTGAGATTCATGTCATATGAAATAACCAGGTGTTTTTCCATTATGGGTCTTTTGTGTGGTAGGTCCTGGAAGAGCCCTGCCTTTCTGTTTATGCAAGATTAGGCCCTTTAATTACTGTTTTTGCTGGACAGTAAAAAGCAGTGTATTCACAGCAAGGCCCTTAAAGTGGTGGTTGTGCTATCCATTCTGTTATTGTCTCTGCTAATACATGGACAGTATTAAAACTAATAGAGTGGCAGCCCATACTGCTTCATTTTGGATGTAACTGTGGCAGCAGAAGTGGGGTTTTCTGGTCCTTTCTCCTGCATTCTATGCATGTCAGACCTCTTTCCATCACTGTGCACATTGACACTGGTTTGTTTGGAAGCCTCCCCCTGTGGAAGCACACCGGAAGAGATGCCTGGAAATGGAAAGGTGAGCTATAACCTGTACAGCATAGGATAGAACCTGGAACACCTTTGTGCACCCACTCATTTGCCCCTTCTTTCCAGCTGGACGTGTTGTGTTTGACTCTGGAGGAACTGAGGTAGCTGCCAGGGCTCAGAGTGCTGTTTGCATGGAGCTGTCAGTCCATGGGTGCAGCTACTGAATGTGCACATGCTGAACACGCAGTGCTGACAAAGTCAGCGTTGCTAAACTGCTCTTTTTCTGCACACCGTGGAGGTGGTGACATGGATCTGTGTATTGGTTTGGCATGAATGATAAAAAACAATTAGTGATCTGCTTTAAAACTGACAGCCAGGTTGGCCAATTGGATACAAGTGTACACCCCTGGGACACAGGGCTTAAATACAGGTGGGATTTTGGGAAAGCTCTCTTTCATCCTGGGCCTGCCATGAGGTAACATCGAGGGGGGCAGCAGCGGGGTTCAGCTCAGGGCCCACCGCCCTGGGGCCAGGCTGGGGCGGCCGTGCCGGGGCTGGCCCTGGCCGGAGCAGAGCCAGGCCCCGAGCCCGGCAGACGCCGGCAGAGCCACGGCTGCTGACACCCAGCCGATCCTACGGCCTGCCCCACGCCGCCGGCCGGGCCCAGGGAGATGGAGCCCCTGGGTCCCTGGAGAGCAGCACCGAGCCCAGGCTGGGCCAAACCCACCCCGTAAGACCGAGGGGTGGAGGGGGAGAGAAGATCCGGG
>WBMY01004377.1:54009-106512 GCA_013397315.1 Donacobius atricapilla
CTTTTAAAAAGGTTTCATTTTTTTTTTTCTTCTCCCTTTAATGTGTGTTAATAAATCTAACTGTTTCTATCTTTAAGTTAAGCCTGTTTTGCTTTTCTTCTAATCCTATTCCATAGTGGAAAAATAGACCACTACACTAAATTTAAAAACAAAATTTGGCGACTGTGAAACCACTACAATCTGAAAAGGATAAGGACGATTCATGTTTTCAGAGACATCCAGCGATGCAGCTATTTCATAAACTGAACCAGAATTCATAGTATTTTGCATAGGCAGAATCCCAAGGTAGTCATGCCAGACCCAGGTAGTAGTTTAGGATTACCTAATGGTGTGTTTTATCTGTCCAAGTTACTGTGATTGTCTAATTCATTGGATAACATAAAACATAATTTAATACTCATGTACAGAATGGCAGTCATGTGAATTAACAGGAAGGCTGTAAGCTCTGAATTAATTCATGGCTTAGTGTAAGGGAAGTTTCACTGGTACTTCTGAAGATGGAGCAGATCTGTTGCCTTCATGAGGTGCATGTCTAATGTTCTTGTAGTACACTCTCTTGAGAGACAAAGCAGATTGTAGATCTGTGCAGGAAAGGAAATTCAATACCAGCACTAATAAGGAAGTTTTTATTAAGTATTTAAGCTTTAAAGCAGTAAACATATTATCATTTAAAACCATATTTTATGATACTACCTTTGTACCATAAGTTCAATTTTATATTTGCATTACTTTGCCTGAAAAAAGAAAGGAGTATGTCCTTCAATACTGATTGTATAGATGGAACTATTAACATACCATGTAACTGTTCTCTCTGTAGTTCTTGACATTACTACTGTCTAGCTTGATTTGAATCCTTACTTGTGCTTGTTACACTGGTTTAGGACCAGTCTTTAGTACCAGTATTTTCTCCTTTGTCCTTCCTGCTGATGTTTTTTTTCCCCATTTCTTCATATTTGAGCATCAAAGAATGGTTTGGTAAGCACAAGTACAACTTCAGTACTGCCAGTTGAAAACTTTTTATCTAGAAGAACACAGGGGTGATGGTTTGCTCATTTAGCATGAACATCCTAAGGCATCGATGTAGAAGAAGTTAGTTTAGTTGTTGGGCAATTGTTTGTCATTGGAGACTCATCTCATTATGGAAGATGTTGTCACAGTGGCTTAAGAAAGTTTCAACAATAAAGTAGCAGCTTTAATAAATTTTTCTTTATTTTGCAAACATTTACTTTGTATGTAAGGTTATGGGGTTTTCATGTTTTTATAATACTTTCTAACTCAGTACGTGATTGTTGCTCTTGCTTAGAGGAGAGCATGTCAGCGCCTTTGAATTGTAGGAGTCAGTAAATGATCGGGAGAAGTTCAGTGTGGTTCAGCGTGGGTTTGCCCCTGTAAGTTTGGCAGCCAGCTGAGCCGTGTGGGTGGCGTGCGCTGCCTCGGTGGGTGTTGATGCAGTGCTGTTGTGCTTGCAGAGAGCCACATCCTGGAGGACGTGAACCGCTGCATCGTGGCGCTGCGCGAGCAGGACACCGAGGGCCTGGACCGCGCGGCGGGTGCCATCCGCGGCCGCGCCGGCAGGGTCGCGCACGTCGTGGCGGGGGAGATGGACAGCTTCGAGCCCGGCGCCTACACCCAGGCGGTCATGGCACACGTGCAGCACCTCACCGGGGCAGGTAAGGCTCAGCGTGGCTCCAGCGCCCGGGCGCCTTGCCTTCATACAGGTGTGGGCACCGATGGTTCCCTCAGAGCCCTCTACTCTCCCTCTAGCAGGCTGCTGAGTTGGCATGAGACCATGCAGTTCAAAACTAATTTTTAAATTTTTATTTGAATTACATGATTTCTGTAAGGTTTCATGAGTTACAGAGACTCTTACTGGGCTCCTTAATGCATGTATCATTGCTTGGAGACTTGTGACTAATGAGGGAGCAGCTTCACGCTTTGTTACGCTGGCCTCACCATGCCTGCTCTAAGCAGATGAAAGGCAAACTCAGAGAAGCAGGTGCATGATTTGTGTGTGCTGCCACTTTAAAGACTGTTAAACAGTAATCAGATGTCTCAAAAAGTCTTCAGTTCCGCAAAACAAATTTGGAATGCTCTAAAATGTTTATCAGTCTCCTTCACATTTCCATAATATTAAAAAAGAAGGCATCCTATTTTGGAAAATGCCTGTACTGGCCACAGGGGGTGTAACTGCACTATTCTATAAATGGTTCCTGTGTTTTCCAGAAATTAATCTCTGGCTTTTCATAATGTGTACTTAATTAAAAAAAAAAAAAAGATCTGGAGTTCCCAGTACTTTCATGTTTTAAATGGTTGCAAGTGTAATAGTTGGTCAGTTAAACTGCTCCTAAGAGATTTCTGACACGTCTGTACATCCCTGGAGTACAGGATTTGGCTTCCTGAACTCCGAAGTCTGATTCCCAGCTCTGTCAATCTAAACAAATGTCCAGTACCTTACATTTAACTGACATTTGCTTTATTGTACCACAAGAAAAGACAGGAATTTTGTTTGAGCTCTTTCTTAATAAGTTCAAATATGTCCAGGGCAGAACTGTCTTCATGTGAACAAGAGTAAACTGACATTGCAGTGAAGTGGCAAAAGAGACAGAACAGTGGGAAGAGTTTGAAATAGGCTTGCCTTTTTAAATCTTGTCTTCTGATATTTTGATGAGAAAATTGAAAAATTTTCACCATTGCCCTCCTTTCTTCATGATTACTGGAAGTACTGTGACAAATATGGAGAGGGAAGCAGCATAGAAAAGCATCGTTTTGATTCTCATGTAAATGCTAAGCCCGTTTTTCTTGAAACTGATAGTGTTTAAAGACATTAGGAGCTGACATTGATTTCTATTCTGTTGCCTTGCTTTGGCAGTAGTATATATAATATACCTAAACCTGTCTGTCTGCAGAAGACAGGGAGGCATAAAACTGGTTGTGGTTGGAATGTGTGCTTGTTTCAAGGGACATCAAGCATGGTCACATCTCAAATGACTTCGCAGTACTTCAAAGAATTCACTGTCTTTATGTTGTTCAATAGGAGTGGAAAAAAGACACATGTACTTTTCATTTTCACCTGTATTTATATGATCTGCAGTGAACAGATACTGAACTCTGCGAGAGCTGCTTGGTTTTTTTTATTTAACTTTTTCAGCTTAGAGGTAAAATGTAGCTAGGTTGTAGCCCACAGATGTAACCTAAACCATGCTATCCCAGCTGGGTCTTTCAGGTCTAGCTGAATTCAAGGGTGAGAACTCTCTATTCATGCTGCCATAACCTCCTCAGTTAACTTTCACAAATAACCTTGGGCAGTGAAGGGCATTCTTTATGCCAAAGGAAGAGGTACAGTGTTACTGATGGGAAATTATTGTAGGCAGAGTATAGAATTAGTGAAATCAAAATTGGAGACAAGGAGCATACATGGAAAGAGCAGAGAACTAAAAATGAAAATGGAAGAGTAAATGGGAGAAGAAATAGGAAGGATGCAAATTGGAGGTAACAGAAAAAGAAAATTTGCATAAAGAGGAGCACATATATTTACTGTTTGTTAAAATAAAGATCAAGGTTAAATTGTAGAACATATGATGATGTAATTTATAAGAAAGGAAAGATGTCTAATTGTCTGCATTGCAGTATGCAAGGAAAGAGCAAAAGATGACTGAATCTGTCTCTTCAGCTGGAAGACAACAGATGTATTTAAGATAAAGTGAGCTATTTAACAGTAGTATGTTAATACTGCCACAAAATGACTATTAAAAACGGTGGCCTAATTTCTTAGCTCAGGTGTAGTCTGGTGTACATACAAGCTGTTGGAAGCCAAGTGCATCTCGGCAGCACCATACAATGGAGTGTCTGCTTTGTCAGGTGTATTTATCCTGTTCCTCTGCTTTACCCCTTCCCTTTCCCTGAACAAGAAGCCCAACCCCTAGAAGATTAACAACAAGGCTCTGTAAAAGCCCCATCTATGATGTGGAGTTGAGCTTTTAGAAGTTAAGTAATGCCAGAGCTGAAGTTGTCTTTGCAGCCTTGATTTGCCCTCTGTGTGTGCATGACGTGCATGAGGACACTGTGGTTATGTGATCATACCCAGCTGTGTTACAAACAGCTGCTTTTTGCAGGTCGCTGCGTGGGCATGGGCCAGGGTCACGGGTTTGAGAAGGCTGCTGTCCACAGGCTCAGTTCAGAACGTAATGAAGCACAAGACTGTGGGAAGAGAATATATGAGCTCATGTTGGCCCTAGTTACAGAGGGACTTGATCTTAGTCTCTCTGGACCGAAATGGTGACTCTGCAGCTGCACTGCCAGGGCACTTGCAGAGTTTCTGCTGATCCCCAGTGCTTGAGGCTGTGCTCTTGGGGCTGCAGGGGTGCTCCTGCTGTGAGGGAGCACTGTTCTGGCTGTGCCCTCGTTCACACCACAGTGACACCGCGCCATTCTCTGTCCCCTGCTCTCGGGTTTGTGCGGGAAGGGCGTGGAGGTGTGTGGCTGGGGAAGAGCAGCAGAGCACCCGGCCAAGGCCCCAGTGCAGGTGGTTGTAAGTCAGCACTGAGCATCATGGCCCAAGGGCTGTGGGAAACCGTGGGGCCCTGGAGGAAAGTGTTCAGCCTGTGTATTCACAGGGCCGAGTGTGTTCATGTGGAGGCAGTGGGCTTAGCCCTGCAGCACCTGTTTGTACAAGGGTGAAGCAGTTGAGCTTGAGGCTGTGTTCTGGTGTGGCTAAGGCTGTGAAAACTTGGCTGCCAGTGCCTCTGTTGTTCCTAATGTCTGGCACTGTTAGGCTGAAAACGCAGGTCCGTGCCATTTGGTAGGGTTTGTGTACTGTTGTATCAAAGCAAAGTGAAACCTTTGGGAACTCTGTTTATAAATCCTAAGGAACTTCTTCTTCAGAACTGGAAGGGTGAGCTTGTTCTGTACTTTAAAATACCAGTCTCCTCTATTATTTTATTGCCTGCCAGAGTCTACAGCAGTTAAATTTAAGTCAACAATTTATATTATGGCATATATCTGTTGATAGAATATAAAGTCTGTATTGTAAATTTGGTCTGCAGTTCTGCTTTGATGCCAAAGTATAATGATATACATATACGTGTAAATGCATACATAAATTCTTCAGTTACTTAAATGTCTACAGATCTTGTGAAAAAAACAGTGAAAAGGGTGGAGAAGTATTTTAACTGCCTCAAGGCTGCAATGGGCCACAGACATGAAGCTTTTAGACCTATTCTGGAGTGCTTGGGTTTATGTTTAGTGAGCTTTAAAACCTTCACAGGCCTCAGTTACTTTTTTTGGCAGCGTATTTTGACATGATACTATGTGCCAGTATGAATGAATTTCTTTATTTACACCAGCGCATTTATTTGTTTATTTCCTGGTCCCAAGATTGTTGTTTTGGTCACCTTCCAGTCTCCCCTTTCCCTTCATAGCCCTTTCAGTGTGGGCACTTGAACAGTCCCATATTAATACTGATCTACTACACCTGAAACAGAGCTTTCCTGTAAAGTAATTTATTAACTGATTCTCCAGGGTGGATTAAATTTACTGTATTGCTTTCTCTGGGAAAAGGTAATTTATCTTCACCATAAAAAGACAGTAGTGTTTTCATGACACAAGCCTCCTTCCATCTCGGGCTTTTTATTCAGCTTTTCCATGTCTTGCAAGCCTATGTGCACAAGCTAATGGCGTGTATTTTCCTGGCTGCTTCACTTGTATTTTTCAATTCTAGTTTACAGGTTTGTCACAGCAACTTATGTGAAATGACTATCAGTTTCCTTTGTCCTCTACCTCAAGTCTTCTGCAGTATTCAGAAGTGAGACTCTTTCGCCCAAAAGCCACCCTCCCGAGAGGAAATTCAAGAGGGGGTTGTCTGTTTTCTCCTGCCTGCTCTGACACTTAGTACTTATTTTGTTGTTTTTTGGCAAAGCCACCTGAGCCAGCATGGGCAGACAGGAGCACCTCCAGAGACTTCTCTGGCTTTTCCTAAGATGTATCTTCAGATAGGATCCTTAGATGGGATGAATGGGCTGTTGAAGGTCCTTACCTCTTGTTGTAGAACAAAAAATACCAATATGACCAACTTTATTCTAAATTATTTATGGGTGGCTAAAATGAGGTGAATGAACCTTATTCGTTCTGTGGGGCACACAAAAAAATCATAAGTTTTATTCATTTAGAAAGACAATGAAATTTTTTTTCACCAGTTGTTCATCACTTTCAGAATGAGATCTAAAGAGAATACTTGCTCTTTGAATCTGTTTAGTATTCAGTGATTTTTGCCCTTGCTTATGAAACCCAAAGATTGCTGAGGAAGAGGATTGATTCTTGTCATGTCAAAATATATGAAAAAATGAAAATCCCCAAAACATTTGAAGAAGGAGAGAGGCCTGAGCATGCAAGCTTATGGAATTGGTGAACTTGTGAAATTGGTACACAGCCCAGACAAGGAACAGCTTATAAGAAACTGTTCAGCAGAATTGTTTGAAGAGCTAGAAGGGAAAAACAAACAAACAAAAAAAGGGGCCAAGAAAAGCACGGAGGGTATTTACATGGCTTAGCCTAAAATATGCCTTTTTATGGTACATGATGATTTTAAGACTGTAACTTTAGCAATAACCTTCCATTCTTGTTGCTGCTACTCTATTACAGAGTCAGTAACCTTCATTTGGTGGAGTCTGCAGTGAGGCTTTTTTTTTTTGGTAGGGCTCTGCTCTGATCCTTCTGTGAAATTTTGTTAAAAATGTTGGCTTTAAACACTGGATTTTGCTTCCAATATAAGAATGTTCTGGAAAATAGAGGGGAAATACCAACATTTTTTGTGTTCCAGGTAATCAAAAAATGACCCTGAACATTGTAAATTCTTTTTTGCCAATCTCTTCTTCCTTTCCTGTAGCTCAAAAATATCTTTGCTTCACTGTTAATAACACTGTAATCCCCATGTTGATTATAGGCACTGTGTGGGTGTTAAGGTGCCTTTAACTACACATCTGCTTCTTTAAAATGCTGCTGCACTTAGTGCTCATTTAAAGCACTCAGAGGAAAGTGCTCTTCAGTGCGCTGCTCCCCTCGGCCCTGCTCAGTGACGGCCTCGGCGTGCCCAGCGCAGATGCACTGCTCAGGGCAGTCCTTGAACACACTCCGTGTCCAAGAACTTTCCTTCTTCTAGACAGAAATCTTAGGTAAGAGCAGCATTTCAAATGCAGCATTGTTATGAAACAAATACGTGTTTCTGAAAGTAATAACTTTGGTTTTACAGTGTTCAATGGAGTTTTGATGCTTTTTCAGTTGTTAGGTCATTTTCCTGGATTAGGATCATAAATATCTTTCTGTTACCTGCCATGGATTTGGCACACGTGGTCTTGCTCCCTCTAAGTTATGTGAGGAGGGAGGTGGGGGAAGGGTCTCTTGGTTTGAGTGACATTGGTGGAAGAACTGGAAAAGTGAGGATATTGCGTGAATTCTGACTCTTGTCCCTGTGGTAATGAATTTGCCAATTTGGTGAAGCCTGGTTTACCTGCAGTCTAATTTTGGAGCAGAGGACACTTGGGGAAGCCTTCCTTAAAGTGAGAACACCACTGAACACCAGTGTTGTCTTTGCTTCTGCAATTTCCTCAGGCCCTAGAGGGAAAGTGAGAATGGCAGTGCACTAATGGGCAGTAATGGCTTTTTTTTTCTCTCACCATTGTTTTGTGGGCTTGGATTTTTTTGTTGGTTAGTTGGTTGGTTTGTTGGGTTTTTTCAGGTAGGATTGCCCTTCTGTAGTCATTGTATGTGACATTTTGTGATAAATCTTCCCTTACTTGGAGCTACCTTAAGAAGTGGCTTGTGACTTGCCAACGTCTGTATAACTTTAATATATTCCTTTTAATATATCTCTCTCTTTTAGGTCTTAAGGACCACTAGACTGGTCTGGTTCAGTAGAGTCCCTTCATTAACGGCAGCCCTTCTCTAAGCTGCTAAGAAGATCAGGGAACTCCTGCTTTTCCTTTTACTGTGTATTTTTAACTGAAGCAAACTCTCAGACTTTCACAAGGTTCTCTCTATGCCCATATCAAAACCATTACCTTCATTTCAACTGTGACTTTCCTGCACAAGATCTTAAGTGCCTTGACCTCTGCTGTTAAGGAC
Organism: Donacobius atricapilla; assembly: GCA_013397315.1. NCBI lineage: Eukaryota > Metazoa > Chordata > Aves > Passeriformes > Mimidae > Donacobius > Donacobius atricapilla. Next base: position 62,125 of record WBMY01004377.1, read on the forward strand.
ATTTCTTTCACTCCCAGCTCTGCAACTTTTGGAATGTGTTTTCCAGAGCCTCTGGGACACAGTTTTATCTCATTACTGTCATAATGTGTATCTTGTGATCTTGCACCTACAAATCCTGATGCTATTCTTACTTTGAATTTTTGGAGAGTTTCAAGCATGCTGTGTCTGTTGCACTTGTTGGCCATGGTTAACTTGCTGTGTCTCAGGCACCAGTTGGTTATTTATTTCCTTTGCCATTCCACATTCAGAGAGTCCTTTCATCCTCTTGTCTTTTAGAACAGTGTAATATGTTGGAGATGGCATCTTTCTCACAGAAGCTAAAGTTTTTGTCTATTTTACAAGCTTTTTGCAGTTAGGAACGTTTTAGTTCTTAATGAGCAGCTTTGGCTTTATCTGATGGGTCCTGGAGTCATGACATTTATTTACATGTCAGAGCATGATTTGCCTCCTGAGCAGGATTGTGAACTGAGTAATTTCTTTCCATGAATCATCAGTACTTAAGAGTTCATTGTCTATTTCCTTGTATCCATGAGGACTGTTTTGGTTTAAAATGCAAATATGGATCCAGTCTCAGTAAGGATTACATTACACCTGAAAAATTGCAGTATCTTTTTCTTTCTCAACTGTAGCTCACTCTCAAGTTCTTCATAGAGATAATTTCCAAACCAGAATTTAAAAAAGGCATCTTTCACAGTTTTCATTTTTGCATGTAATGCATTTTTATGTTTTATAGTAAAATATATAATTTTGTGCCGTGCCCTATCATAATCATAAAATTACATGATCGCCCCACCTCCCTCCAATAATATTTCCAACTACATACATCTAACGCCACTCTAATTTTTTTTTTGTGATTCCTTTCTGGCAGCATGCCCTCAGCTCTTCGTGCTTCCTTCCTTATAAACCATAAACTTTTAGATCTGGAAATGATGCAGTAGCTCTTGATGGGGGGAGCATATGCATAATTCAGTAGGATTTATATATGCCTCTGTGTGTGTATGTTTGGATTATAAATCTGTTAACGTAGTAAAATTGATTCTTGCTGAAATCATAAATGATAAGCTTGTCTTCATTTTGTTCACCTTGTCTCAGTAAGTCTGTCACCACCATTCATGGCAGTATGTAGAGAAGCAGCATTGAATGCATTATATGCCAAATAAATTTTTGTAAACAGGACTTCTCCTCACTTCCTGGGGACTGTATTCTGTTTTCTACCAGAATCCCACTGCTGGGCAAGGTTATCTCTGAAGCTGGTTTTGTTTGCTGCAGGCTTTGTTTTGTGTCACAGTCGTTGAGAACACCAGACCACCTCCTCAGTTTACCCAGTGCTATTAAACAGCTGCAGTTGTTTGGAATAATTCAGTAGGTAGCAGACAAAGTGTAAGGAATGCATCCATCAGAACTGAAGCACTTGTCATGGAGTTTGATGCAGGAATGTACAACTGTCTGTCACTCACACACCTTTTTGATTGTTGTCAGGCATTAAAAATTCAATGGTAGACAGCTTCAGTAAGCAGATGGGAAGGTCTGTGTCTTGGGTATTGTGCAGAAAAGTTGTTGCAGAATTCCTCAGCCTTCCCAAGCACTATAAGGCAGCAGCCATGCTTTGCTCATAGAAAACGGGGCCTTAGCAATAAGGTCAGGCAGTAAACTGTTGATGACACTCCTAATCAACAGGAATGTTTGGGGAAAACCCATAGATATTTCTGAACAGCTTGTTTAGTTGGAGGTTTTGTTTTTTGTTTTTCCTTATGGTTCAGTTTTATAATTTCTTTCCTGACCTGAAGCTTCATGTAGCATTCCTTGTACCAGAATATTTGTGTTTTTCTGGGAACCTTACTTTTGATGTTGAGGGACGCTTAAGATAATTGCCTAAAACCGATTCCTTGGTCTGAAGTCAGAAGGGTTGCATGAGCAATTCTAGATGAAATCAGCATATTGTTGGTTTTGATATGCTTATTTTTTAGGAAGGGGAGGCTAGATTTCAGGGAATACCGTGAAGCAGATCTCTGAGGAAGCATTCATGGTAACAGAAACAATATTTAATGATAGTATGCCCAACATTAAAGTTGATACATAGATTATGACAGGAGTGCCAAAATAAGATAGGAAAGATCTAAGAACGAGACGATTGGAAGGAGGATGATACCCACTGTACGTGTCCCATAGTACGCCTTGCCAAACTCAAACTGTTGGGGAAAAGCTTTCTGGAGAACAGAGGATACTGAGGATGGGCTGGGCCTTAGTGCAGGTGACTTGTGGGAAGGGGAAAGACTGAGAGTTGAACGTGGGGAGGTGGCAGCCAAGGGACAGTGGATAGAAACTGCAGCTTCCCAAGAGAATTGCAGTGACTCTGGTGCCACTCACTCTTGGTAGAGACAGGTGGCACAACTAAAGGCAGTGGCCAAAAGCTGCAGCAGAGAAAATCAGGGAGAGTGTGGGCAGAGGAGGGGATTTATTCCCTGTAGTGCAGCACCAGAACAGGGATGCTGTGACATTTCTGTCTTTGAAGGTTTTCAAGACTTAGCTGGACAAAGCTGTGCCTGACCTGATGTTGTGCTGGTCTTGCCTAAGGAGGTGATACACAGAATCCTTTTCAAATAATATATGCAGGATTGTTCCCTGTATTAGACACCAGCTGCAGTCATGTAAGAGCTATCTTTTTTTTGGTAATTAAATGTTTTAACTTGGGCATTCATACTCTGCTGTAGTAATCTCAAATCCGTAGAGAAGAGTTTTCTCTACTTAGTGACTTGCTTGTTATTAGAAATACACACTGATACTATTGAGAAGGACTTGGAGTGTAAAACTGTTTGCATATACTTCATTCAAAATCTGCACATTTCTCCAGAATGCTAATACAGACCTCTTATATGAAGTGTTGTGTATTAAATGATGGTCAAGCATAGAAACATTGCAGATGAATGCAGTCCATCTGTGTGTTTTAGTCTGACACATTTCCAAATAGGCAAAGAAGCATTTAAAATCTGTAGGTGCTCTGTTTTTTTAAGTGTTTATTTACTCTTCAGTGTGCTCTTTTCAAACCGTGGTGATTACTTTCTTTTCCTGAGAACTAACAGTAAATTTTTCAGTAGTGTTCCAGATTTCTTTCAAATAACAACATAGTCCTCTTGTATTTATTTAATTTGTTCACTTGTGTTGCTTCTATTTTATTCTGTGAGATAAGTAAGGCAAGTAAAAACCTGTACCTAAAAACGTCTTTAGAGTTTGTATCTTAATAGTGTTAGAAGCAATGTTAGTTTTATTCAGTGTAGTTTTACTCAGTTTCTAATAATGTTAGTTTTATTCTGAGTAGTTTTATTCCATTTCTAACCATTGTTTGTGAGCTGATAAGTGAATTTCTTGAATCCTTAATAGTCTGCTGTTCTGTATCTTGGAGGAAAATCATTATGTCTGCATTGCAGGTTGGGAGGAAGCTTTCTTGTAGTCAGCCTTTGTAAACTCTGAACTCCAAATAAAGAACAAAAACGTCTTGGGAACCTTTTCAAACTTTCCATAGTCTCTCCACAGAATTGGATGTAGCAGGAAATGTAGTTGGCAGTTTCATTCTTGTCTGTCAGCAGTCCACTGCAGTTGGAGTTCTCCCTAAGTGTCTGCACATAACAGTCAGTCCCTGTTACAAGTGATACTCCAACTGTTCCTTTACATTCTGGCGCAGAAGTTTCTTTAGCTGAAGAAGTTTTCCCTGCTGGTAACAGTAGCGTTAGCACAAATAGCCATAAATGTTGCTAATTTATTTAAATGCTAGTTGATTAGAGAGATTTCAGGTAAATACTGAAGATGTTTCCCTGTGTAAGGAACTCATTAGAGACAGGTCACGGCATCCAAAGGAGCAGAAAGATAATTTAATTTTTTTTTTTGTTATTGGTAGGTGTTTTTAATGTTATTGGTAGGCAGTTGGGTAAGACAAGGTTTCTTTGTAGGGCAGAATGTGTAAGGCAGGATGAAGTAATAGTCAGCATACAGTGCCACCAACCCCTTCAGGTTCTTGCTCAGAACCCTTAGAGAGAGCCACGTGAGTTTGTCACTTTGGCCACAAACAAGCTGCCCCTTGGTATTTCACCTTCTGCAGCTAGCAGGTTTATTGCTCTCAAACTATTACATGCTACAACTGAATATTCTCATTGAATGTACCAGCATCCCTTTATCACTGTTGATTTTTAACCAATTTCAGCATACTGTGTTCTAACAATGAAAGCTTACATGGTGGGCTTCAGCAGTCAGAACCTAATTTCAAATCCCCTGCAAGGATTGCCACTGACTGCTCTGACTGTCATGCAGCCTTCGGGCTCCTGTTCCTCTGACTGGTCCCCGTGTTTGTGATCCCACTGAACAGGGTCCCACTGCTCTGAGGGGCTGCAGCAAAGGCGGGAGGCACACACAGAGTTGGTCTGTCACGAGTCACTGCTTTCTGAATCATTCTGAGGCTAGCTCTGAATATTAAATTTAGAGACGATGTTTTTCTGGCATCATTCAGAAAAATATCTTTTCTGCAGCTGACAGCATTTATTGGTATTTCACTGTAATTAAGTATTTGAGGATTTTGGCTACCAAGCTGTATTTTTCTTGCGCTTACTTTTTAAATGTCAGCAGTCTTCCATGAAAAATAATTCTTCTTGATTAAATTATTTCAGTTATTCCAAGTTCAGTTGTAGTAGACGTAGAACTAAAATGTAGTGACCCTTTTTTCAAATACATTTTGTCCAAGGATGTTTTGTCTTGTATGTTTTTTTGTTTGCTAACATATGTCAAAAACATGGTATCTGACTCTGCCTAAAAAGCTGTATTAATTTTCTGATGTTTCCCAATGGGATATGCAATTTATTTTTTGTCTTTGGGCCAAAAAAAGCTTGGAATCTTGTGTAGTTTTATTCTTTGTGGCTAATTCAATTACTTTAAGGTTTTCTAGGTTGATGCTACACCCACTGGGAACCAGATTTCTAAAAAGGCAATATTTCTAGTAATCTGCCAAAATAGCTGGCTACATTTCAAAATTAAATGTTTGAGTTGTTGTCCGCTGTTAATGTTCTGGAGACCAATTCATTGTTAGCATAGTTATATTTGGGAAAATATGGCTCAGTTACATGTTCTGAGCTTCTGAAGCTACACTGGTGTCTCCTGAAATGAAGTTCCTGTAATGCCCGACAAGCAGCCAGTACCAGCACTCAGAAGTTCAGCACCACTGCTGTGCCCCCTCGCTGAAGGGCTGGCTGGGGACGAGAAACAAGTTTGTGTGTTGGTAATTGCTGTGCTCAGTTGTTTCTCCCCACCTTCCTCCCTCAGAGGGTGACTGTAAGGTTTTTTGAGTTAACACCATTCTCTGGCTCTGGTGGTTTGTAGCACAGTGTTTCTGCAATGCAGCCAAACAAGGTTCACAGAGAGGGGTTTGGGGCCACTGTAATTTTATTTTGGTTAAACTCTCAGGACTTTTCTTTCCCACTTAAATTACTAAAAAGCTCTGTTTTCTGTTCAGATAGTCTCATGTTGAATGAAGTCACACCCCCAGGACCTCTGTTTCCTCCTAACTTTCCTTTTTATGGCATTTTCTATATCCTGCTCAGTCCATTTGGAAAATCCCGATTTGGGAGTATTTGGTCAGCAGCTTGTAGAAATTGCCTGATTTGTTAATTGTCTCTTTGCTCTTGCTGCCTGAGCTTCAGCTGTGTTCAGGGGCTTTCTTAGGTACAGACTTTGGGTATTTACTAGTCTTAGCTTCTGTGTGCCACTCCATGTGGTGCAGATGCCTCTAAATGAAACCCAGAGACTGCACTTAAAGGAAGGAAGGGCATGTTCTGGGCTGTGAACTGAATTGAGGAGTAGTGGTTGTTTCCACAGCTCACGGATGCCCTGCTGTAGCACGGGACTGATGAGACAAGACAGGCCCACATGGTCCACACTGTCTGCTAAGGAATGAGAAATAAATTCTGAAATGACTCTCATCTGTCCTGGGGGGAAATGACATTCTCATCTGGGATCTCATGGTCAGTCTGTCCTTGAGTGTGGCAGCAAAATGTATTAGGTACAGGGCTTCAAAAAAAGGAGTATTATGTAAATGATTTAAATTATCTTTCTGCTCTTTTGGATGCTGTGACCTGTCTCTAATGAGTTCCTTACACAGGGAATCTCATCTACTCCCTCAAAACCATGGCCACAAAGAACCCCTTTGAGGATCCCGGTGAGGGATTCCCCTGAACTGTGATGTTCAGGTGCAAGGCATTGCTTTAATTCCCAGGTGCAGTGTTCCATGTGTTTGCCAGGCTGTGGAGAGGGCACCTGTGCAGGGCAAAGTCCAGGAGTTCCAAAGTCCCAATCAATCAATCCCCTGGGCCCCAACATTTTGGAGAACAGGGACTGGTGTGTACATCTAAACTGTCCCGGTGCAAGGCAAAATAACTGTGTGTTCCAGGTAGGAAGCTGAATCAGTGTCATGGGTGTGTTCAGGGGAGGAATAAATTAGGGCTGTTTCATAATTAAAAGCAGCAATTTACTGGATTTTCACTCATTAATTACACACACTGCCAGTAATTAGATCTCACTCGCTATCAGTATTTTCTCATATTCAGGATAGTTAACTCCTAAAAATCTTACCCTTGTTAGCTGTGAAGATCTAGTACCACAAAACTGTAGTGTTCAGTGTAGTTTATGTATAAATGTCTGTAAACATATGCATACAAAAACATTCATGATGTCCATTTGCATATAGCTAGGTAATTCTCTGTATACTTAGATATATATATACATGCTCAGCTGTGTGCTTGTGGGTCTGCCAGCAGTCTGCCAGCTTTGCAAGCTGCAAAATGCCTCTGCACAGCTGCAGTTGGCACAGGTCTGAGTCAGAGAAGCAGATACTGATTACAGCTTGTTTTCATTAGGAGACTTCTTACGTGCATCAGGCCTCTGCCTGGGTTCCTTAATTTTGTATTACACTGTCATTATGCAGAAACTTTAGCATGAAATACGAAATTCCATTAGCACAACTCATAGCCCTTTATGCTCTAAATAGTCAAGGGAAGAGAGGGCACAGTGGGGGATTCTGTGATCGTGCCTCTCATACCCTGGCCTAGGACTGAGACTGCCGGAGGAATACGAGCTGTTTCAGCTTAACTTGTTCCACAGATAGTTAAGGTTGTTACCAAATAAGGTGATTGAATATGAACGCTAATATAAGGGGTATATCAAATGCATATAGTCATAAAGCTCTTCTGCTTCTCTCATATGGATGTGTATGTATATGTAAATGTATCTCTTGCAAAGCCATTGGATACAAGACCATAATAAAAAGTTACTGATTAGATATTGTATCACAGAAATAGAGGCTTGAATTAAGGGTCTGTACCGTAGAGCAAGCAGCTTCAGAAGCCACTTGATCTTCATGTTAGGATTGCATTATGTGGTTTATTACTGTAAGTCAGAAGTCACAAGTTGGAGTTTCAAAACCTGTTTGTCTTACTCAGCTCAGCCTTTTGCAGTGAGTGCACAGTACTCTTTTTTTTTTTTTTTTTTTTTTTTTTTTTTTTTTTTTTTTTTTTTTAGTAATTCTGTTACTATTTCAGTGTATTTTGGAACACCTCTAATGACGCTATCTCCATCAATCACTGAAACAGTCTGTTCCATTCTGAATTGCATGTTGGGTGCTGTGACTCAGGCTGCTGCCAGCAGATGCCTTTTATTTCACATGGTGTCCCTTAGCCAGCACAGCTGCTTCAGCTTAGATGGGTTTTATTTTTTAATTCCTTGTATACCATTCTGGATTGAAGTGACATTAAGAGTAGCCATAATGCTTAGCAGTAAAATTGGCTTACTGGAATAGGCAGTGTTTTTACCATCTGAAATTCTAGATACCTTTCCAGAAGGAATTTACAAATGCTTATGTTTTAATCACAAGAAGTGCAAACTATTACTTGATCTCAAAGAGTGTAATTAAGTAAAGAAGTACAGAATAAAGGCTGTGTGGCTGTTTACTATATTTCTTACTTTTTCTAGTATTACCTTGCATTTAAGAGATGGCTGTGTTTTTAATTTTTACAGCCATACTTTTCTTCACTTCCACTGAATTCTTGCAACTTCCTCTGGAAGTAACCTGTATATACACCCATCACATTGACTTTCATGCTAGGGATCAGGTTATGGGGGAATAATAAAATACTTGAGGTACACACCTCTTGTGTCAAGTCACTTCTCATGCTGCCACCACCTGTGCCTTGGTGTAGGTTTGGGTTGCATACATCCCTTTTAACTTGCCTGCCTGCACATCTGCTTTATTTCAGAGCTCTGCTATCATGCTAGATTCATATGGAACTCATCCAGTAGCTTTTGAGGCCTCACTTGACCATATTTCTGTTTTCAGGTGGGTTTTTGGAAGTTTTCCTCCTCTTAGAGTCCTAATTCATGACTAGTAACTTACCCTGATTTTCTTATCTTCAGAAGGAAAACAATTTTTTCACTCCAACTTCCCAAATTTACTTTTTTTTTTTTTTTAAATGTTCTTTTTTTAATGACTTTTGTTCGGGCACAGATGTCTGCAGGTGGCTGAATGCCCAAGAGAGTCATCTCTTGTGTTGAAAGGCCACTGGAGCTGAGTGAAGCCAGAGCTGTGGCAGGGTTGCAGTGTGTGTAGCTGGGCTCTGAAGCTGTGCCACAGAGAGCTTCAGTCACTGCCTGTGCTCTCACTTCCATTTCAAAGCTGCCTTTGAAGGAGTAGTTCTTCAGTTTTAGTTCTAGTGGGAGCTCTCCAGCCTTTCCCAGTCTGCTGGCACCACTGGGTATTTTTGGGAGAAAACTTCCAAGGGGGGTCCCTCTAGAAAGCAGATTCAAGTGACCCCTCCCCCAACTGGTTCAGGAAAAGATTTCCTTAGAGAAGAGTGGAAAAACCCTGTTTATTTAACAAGCAAGGTGTTCACAAGCATAAAAAATGAATAACATTAAACAGTAAAACCTCTCTCTGTGTCGCCGTGCCTTCCTCGAGCATCCGCTCAGCCTGCCTCAGCTAACCCTGGCTCGGTGGCAGGAGCTCGGGTACAGCCACGTCTGCTGCCAGACCAGGCTGCTCCCGTGGGTCAGAACAGCGGCTCCTGCTCCAAGGGATCTCGTGTTGCTCCGTGGTGACAGCAGCGAAGAGTCAAGGAGGACTCTGTTGAGGCGTCCAGCAAGAGTTTATTGGAGGCTCTGGCTGAGGTACCTCACCTTCACCTGTCTGCCCCAGCTGAGCAGAGAAGAGCGGCTGAACATCAGCTTTTAAACAGAGCTGGGGAAAGGGGAGAGGACAAGGGGCACACCAATAGGGATAACCCAGGCAGTGGCCCGAGGCATGAGGGATGCCTCCGGGGCCAGTCTCCCTGAGAGGCAGGAACTCCCCTGGCTACAGCCTTTCACTTGCCGCCCGTGGGGGAAGCTTCTGGAAGCTGGGAAGGGCCCCGGAGTCGCAGGCAAGCAACCAGAGGAGGGGAATACAGAAAGGATACATTCATATGGGAGGGGAGAACTGGGTACAGTCATGAGTGGGATAATAATGGGGGCGCAAGGATCAAACCATATGAAGGATACAAAAGGCAAACCAACCAAATTCACACCGCTACATTTCTGCTCTGAAGAGATGGTAAACTCAGGAAGTCCTTTTTGTGGGGTAGCTGGGCTCACCCAGTCTCTTATCAGTCCCTCTGTGCTGGAAATGCCCTCCTGGACCTCAGTGGAACACAGGTTCCCAGTGTTTCTCTGGGTTTTCCCTCCAGAGCAGGTTCAAATGGTCCTGAGAGAAAGAAAAGCTACAGTCTAGGGAGCTTCTCTGCCTCAGCTAGCTAAAACCCCCTAATTAACAGCAAAGGAAAGCTCTCTCCTGCTGTCTGTGCTGCTCACAGCACAGCCCAGGAGCAGAATGCAGAGGAGTGTGAGCAGTTCCTGCAAACCTCGGCTGCTCCTTTCCCCCTTGGCTCTTGGAGCCAGGCTTAAAGGTGCAGAACTCAATATCCAGCACAAACAGAACAGACAGCTGGGGATACAAACATCATAAAATCACCTCAGGACAGTTCACAGTCTTTGTAGATGTGGATAGACACTGAAGGGAAACTTTGGTTATTTACCACAAATTCATTTTCTTTAGATAAATTGTCAGTTTGCTAGTTTCTTCCCATTTTTCCCTGAGGGAAAAACCATAAACATTTTGAATTTAAAAAAAAAAATTGTAATTAATTTTTTTTCTGGTCAGTTCTAAGAGGTGGTGACTGTTCATGTCTGGTCAGGTGTGTTTGTTTTGTAAAGACATTCTTTTGATGAGTGTTGTACGCATGTGGACAGTTCAGCTTTGAGACTGTTGCTTTTTCATGATCAAGCTGCTTTGCTGGTGGCTGAAGTGCTGTTAATCGCTTAACACAGCTGAATTTAAAGGTACATGCACAGTGGCTCATGCTCTTACCTGTTGTCAGTGGCCTTGAGCAAAGCTGAGAAGCTGTTTTCCTGATCATTTTATTGTTCAAAATAACAGGCACAGACTTGCTAATTGGAATAAAGGGGCTAGTGAAGTTTAGTTTTCTGTATGAAAAGCTGGGCCCTGACAGCTGTTAAACTACAGACTGGGTTCATTGGTTGGTTTTGACTGAACATGACAAAATCAAGCAGAAATATTAGAGGACTAAGAAGACATGCCTACAAGGAAATATGAATATGTACATTCATTCATATATATAATGAATAGTGTTATATAAAAAAAAAAACGGACGAATTAGGGAACACTTGATGAATTTTAAAACAAATTAATTCAATTTCAAGAATGTATTTTTGATAGTGTGAAGTCTTTAATTAGGGACTTCAAACATTATGCTTATGAACATATTGGTATTTTCCAAACATCCTCCTCTCTGCACCTTCTCCCTCAGGGAACGTAGAATTACAGATGCTCATCTTAAAATTTGCTTTTAATTCTTCTTGCAGGAGAAATAGAATATAAAGAAAACAGAAATAAAATGTACATCTAAAACAAACAAATCCCCAGAAAAATTTAGTTCTTACTAAAGTTGTCTAGCACTTGATATTTTTATTTTTACTTGTTTAACTTTGCTTTTGACAGACTGAAAAAATGAATCATTTCCACCTGTTTTCAGTTGCATCCACTTCTCCACTATATTTAGGCTGCCTAGAAAAATTAAGCCAAGTACAGGAAAGAGGCACGTTATTGGTGTAATTTGAGTCCACCTAATGCAGTATTTCAGTGGGTTGCCTGACCATTTGAGGTCTGTGAAGTATTTTGGACGTCAGTTATCCATGGGTAAGAGCTCATATATGCACCAAAATGCTCTTTTTTAAATTTTTTTTCTTTTTTGTCATTGGTTGGGAGCTCAAAACTGAAATAAATTCCAGTAGTCTTGGGTTTGCGGGAGTTATCCTATCGCTTACAGGGGAAATGACCAGTAAAAAGGCCTGTTTGATAGCCCAAGTGTGTTTTCACACTTCCTTAGCAGATTGGTGTGTACATATTTTAGAATGACAGTATAGTCTTGTGTTTTAATTGTCTATGTAAAAGTGCTGTGGCTGCAAAGCCCCACCTGAAATGCTGCCAAAGGAAGGCCCAGAGGTGGTGGTAGTCTACCCAAGTGCGGCCTGGGTTGCTTCACTTGGAATTATTTTGATAGTCTAGGGGCCAAAATCTTTGTTTAACTGGAAAAAAAAGTTATAAAATGATGAAAAGTTCTCACTCAGTTGTGGTTCTTTAATTTTTTTTTTTTTAATAAATAGGCACTTGTTCTCCTTAATTATTTTGTTTGGTTGCAAATGAAAAATGTACCTTGTCTTTTTTCTGTACTGTTATAGATCTTTCCACTGACCTTTTTGAAGGTAAGACAATTCCAGTGATAATCTGAAGAGGGTAGCACTGATTTTAAATACCTTGTTTTTCAAATTAAGTGGCAACTGCTTGTTGGCTCAAAGACTGTGAAGTTACTGTAATCTGAGAATGAATTTAAGTGTCTCCAATGGTTATGTGGGTCTCCTCATTGAAGTAAGGGGGGGAAAGCATTACTGGGACACTTTTCCTACTACTTAAAGTATTAAGTTGCCAGGTTTTCTGATTCAGGAATCCCATTGTCTTCAGCTAAATCTTTGTTTGCCTACAAATTTATTATATACTTCAAAATTTGCCTGGTGTAGTCCACATTTATTGTATTAGTAGTATTGCTTTCACGTGTTAAGAATTTGTGAATTGCACAGTGGGGAGTAAAGGGTGGGACACAAACAGTATTAGTGTTTGAAACCATCACATTGCCAGAGAGAGCTTTAGTACCATGAGGTTTGTTATTCATACTGAATATTACATGAGTTTTATCCTTTTGCATTTGTTTCTTCTATGTCCTTGGACTCCAAATGACAGGAAATGAGTTTGGTCTGGGCTTGTTTGAGGTCTTTCTGTATGTGATGGATTTTCCATCTGCATTCTCTCCATGTTCTGTGCAGGGTTTCCTTTGCTTCAGGTTGATGTGAAGGGGCGAGGGACATACAGTGCTGCCAGGTTACTATGCAGAGTAAGGCCCTGGAGCATCAGAAGGAAATGCCCAGGCCATTCTGGGAAAAACACAGGTTAATAACAGACTGAAAATGCACAGTTTGTTTGATTCCGTCAAACAAGTTAAATTGCCCTGGTAAATTCAGATTACAGTTGTGGGACTTCCTCAATTGAAGAGTAAGCATCGATCTTCTGTTAGTTACATCTCCATTCAGACTGGAAGCAGAGTCTGATAGAGTGGAAGTCTGTTCAGCTGTGATTCCAACTTTAAGCCAGGTTATTCATCCTGATGCTTTCAGTAAAATCGCTGCTGAAATCCTGAACAAATTTTTACAATTGCTTCCCAGCTCCCCTTTTAAAAGTTCCTTCTTCTTTGTAGTATTGTACAACCACCCCCAGCTTATGTGCTCACCATGGGCAATTTTATAACTCTGATAAAAACATACAAATGTATTCTCACTTAAATGTAATTGCACAATTACTGTAATACTTCTTAGAAAATAAAATTTTTTATCAATGTTACATGTTTTGCCATAAAGAAAAAATATTACATGTTCTATTCTTTTTATGCTCACTAAATTTTGTTTTGTTTTTTTTTATTAATAGTGATTCCAGAGTTTATTAGTCAAGTAAATATTGCATTGGAGAGCTTAAGCAAGGACACAGTGCATCTGTTTGATGACAACCAGTTTGTGGACATCTCCAAGAAGGTGTATGATACGATTCACAACATCAGGTGCTCAGTCATGATGATTCGGGTAAGTTTGTAATTGGTTCTTTTCATGCTCATATCTGAAATGGATCAGGATGTCAGGGCATTTTGGGGAGCATTCAGACCTGTGTGTGTGGTACATGCTCCCAAGCTCATATCCAGGTTGAACTGACCTAGGAAATTTGGGCTGCACTGAAACATGTGTGATTGTAAATCCAGAAGTCCAGAACTGCATTGAGTACCACATCAGAACATTGTATAAAAATGTCTTTACTTCTTTAAAAATATGTAGTTATTTTTGGTTGGTAAAGAACTTTGTTCAGTTCATTAATTACTAACTTGCAGCTACAAACCCAAATCTTCTTACAGTTCTTCAGCTTTAACCCATTCAATGTAGGAGAGAGAGTATTTCCAGGTGATCCTGATAATCCCATATCAAGTCATTTCTGCCTTACGCCAGAAGACTTAACCTGATTTCTTTCAGTCTTAATGACAAGTCACTGTGGTTACCCTGGCGTTTTTTCTGAAGTTCTGAAATGGAATCAGAACAGCTTATTATTAAAATTTAAACCAGAATGTTGTCAGATGCAGAATTTCTCCCAAATATCTTCAGAAAAAATGGTAAACAACTGAGCCACAATGTTTGTATGTTCAGCAATTTTGTTTTAAAATAAGATTAAACATTACTAAAAATTTAGATTATTCAAATGAAGTTTGTCTTCTGCATTGACTTTCCAGCTGAGAACATGGTAAGAAGCAGACTGCTTTTCTTGTGAGTACAAACTCATTACAGCGCAGCCTGACCAGCAGGTCATGGGAGGTGGTCTGCCCTTCTGCTCCATTTCAGTGGGACCCCACCTGCAGAGCTGCCTCCAGCTCTGGGCTCCCAGCACAGGAAGGACAGGGAGCAGAGGAGGCGCAGAAATGGTCAGAGAGGATGCAGCACCTCTCCCACGAGGGATGGCTGAGCCAGCTGGGGCTGTTCAGGCTGGAGAAGTCTCTGTGGAGGCCATATTGCAGCCCTTGGGAACTTAGAGGGGGCTGATAAATAAGATGAGAGCAGACTTTTCAGTACAGCCTGTTGTGGTAGGGCAATCAGTAGTGGTTTTAAACTGAAAGAGGAGAGATTTAGCCAGATAAAAGGAAGAAATTTATTACAGTGTGAGTGGTGAAACACTGGCACAGATTGGCACCCAGAGAGGTGTTGGAGGCCCCATCCCTGGAAGCATTCAAGGCCAGGCTGCAGGGGACTCTGAGCAAACTGATTTGCTCGTGGCAGGGGGGTTGGACTAGGTGGCCTTTAAAGGTCTCTTCCATCCAAACCCATTCTAATGTGAAAAATACTAGTCTTAACATACATGTGTAAGTTAAAGTAGGAATTCAAATGTGGAAGATGATTAAAATGTCCCATCCTTATTGCAGTTGTCAATTAGGAAGCTGTTTGTATACTGAAGAAAGACCCTGAAACACCCAACATATATCCCATAGCAGTAAGAGTTTGTGAGCTGGATGTAGGTCCAAATCAAAGAAACCAGATTGTGGGTGATGCTCTGTTAGGTCTTCTGATCAGTTCCTGTGTCAGTGAGTGCAGGAGAAGAAGTTTTCATTAGGACATCTCATTTTTTTCTAGATAAGCTTCATTTAATGCCTGTGTTGCTCATCCCTCCCTTCCCTTAGTGACTCAGCAGCTCTTGGACCTTTTAAGATTACAAAGTTGCTTCTGTTTCTCAGTGAGATCTGAGTCTTGTGTATGTCCAGTCCTCTTAGGCTTGAATTCCATGATCATGACTGAGCATTTTTTTTCTGGAGTTTTGCATTTTTGGGGAATTGGGAAATGCACTGCGCAGCGTAACATGGCTTCAGTTAGTTTCTGTGAGTAAGTGGAGACAGCTCTGCAGGAAACTGTGTTTTCCGAGAGCCCTCTGTGGTGAGTGTGAACAGTGACTCAGACAGGTATTACGAGGGGAAAACACTGATGTGAGGAGACTCTAATAGGCACAAGGCCCAGGAAGTGCCCAGTGTGCAGTGATGTCCTGGGCACCCATCAAATCTGAGTCACTGCACACCACCTGAGCGGACAGCAGTCATAGAGTGGCTTCTGTTGGGGCCACCTTCTCTGCTGCTTGAAGTCCTGACCAGAGCTCGGGAGATTTTAAAAAAAAGTTGTTAGAAAGGATGTGAGCTTTCTACTTAATGAATACCATGGTTCAGCCACAGCCGTGGGAAGGTCTTTTTGAGGTTTGGTGAGATGTTAGTCAGCTACTCCTGCGTCCCTTGGAAGTGGTGACTGCCAGCACAGAGAGTGCTGAGGAAACGCTGGCATTTATTTTCTGAGTCAGGATGTATTTGCATTCCTAGGTAGATACATTCCAGACACTGCCAGTTTCCTGGAAGAAGCTTTAGTAAATCTGGCGGTTACTCAGATGTACAGTGTTAGCGTAGCAGCCAGGGTGAGGAAATGAAATGTTCTGTGGCCAGCGTGCTGAGGGTGCCAGAGAACAGTGCCTCACTGATTACAGGGGATTGATTGCAAGGCTGAATCAGGGTAACAACTTGTTGATCAAAAAATAGTTGAGAAATGTAAATGAACAAGCTGTATTGGTTTGGCATGAATGATAAAAACCAATTAGTGATCTGCTTTAAAACTGACAGCCAGGTTGGCCAGTTGGATACAAGTGTACACCCCCGGGACACACGGCTTAAATACAGATGGGATTTGGGGAAAGCTCTCTTTTATCCTGGGCCTGCCATGAGGTAACATCAAGGGGGAGCAGCGGGGCTCGGCTCAGGGCCCACTGCCCCCAGGGCCAGGCCGGGGCGGCCGTGCCGGGGCTGGCCCTGGCCGGAGCAGAGCCAGGCCCCGAGCCCGGCAGACGCCGGCAGAGCCACGGCTGCTGACACCCAGCCGATCCTACGGCCTGCCCCACGCCGCCGGCCGGGCCCAGGGAGATGGAGCCCCTGGGTCCCTGGAGAGCAGCACCGAGCCCAGNTTCCCAGGTAGGCTGCTTTTGTGGGAGCTGGAAGCCACAAACAGACTGTGTCTCTTGTGGAAAGTTACCAGAACAAAATCAGGAGGGACTTGTCTCTCTCAAAGACTGAATGAAAGACTATTTCATAAGTGGCACTGACCTAGAGTTCTGATTTTCTGTCCCTTTACATTGTTTTGTGGAAAGGTGGACTGTTGGTAGGGGGGAGGGGAGTGTTTTTTAAAAGGTTTAATGGGTTTTTTTTTGTTCTCCCTTTAGTGTGTGTTAATAAATCTGTTTCTATTTTTAAGTTAAGCCTGTTTTGCCTTTCTTCCAATCCTATTCCATAGTGGGAAGATAGACCACTACACTAAATTTAACAAAACAAATGTGGTGAATGTGAAACCACTACATCTTTTGGTGTTTCTACCTGGTTGTGAACTTTAACCCATCACACTTAGCCACTCATTCACAAGGGGCAATTTTTCAACATGGCAGTAAAAGCAGAAATTCTCCAGATCAGTTTCTCATAAAATATTTCAAACATGTAATTACAAAGAGAGAATATTTTTAAAACTAGAGTTCCTAACTGTAAAATGTTGCCCAATAGTATTGTTAATGCAAATTATCATCTCTACATTTCAATGTTTGAGCTTAACCAAAGATAAATAAAACATTCCTTGCAGTCCTGCAAGACATAATGTAACACTTGCGAGCAGCTACATAGTGGCAGGTGTGTTGCACTACTGAGGTGTAACAGAAATGCCTCTGGAGAATCAGGATGCTGCTCCCTCTAAGATGCTTTTCATTGTCCACTTGCAAGGACTGCTTAATGTTGTGGTGGCTGTCGATTTGAAATAACTAGATAGTTGATCCAGGGCATATTCACATTTCTCAGTCATTTTTTGACTCTAAGCATCCTATTTTTATTTTGTTCTAGAGATTTTTTGGGCTTGATCTTGCATAGGAGCATTCGTGCATTATCTGGATAACATTTTAATCAGGATATTGATGTTGCAGAAATAGATTGGATTTGATAGTACAATTAAAGGCAATTCTGCTGTGTGATATATGGAGAAAAGTCAAAGGAAGCAGGTTGATGGTTTTTGAGACAATACATATTAAATGCTGCAGAATGTTAAGATTAATGGTTGAACTTTTAAAAAAACTTCTGTATGAAGGTGTTTTTAGTTGAAAAATATGAGACAGCTGGATTGAAGTAACAGCTAGCAATATCCCATTCGGGCATACACTCAGTGGAAAGGAATGACTTCAAAGGAATTGGAACTGCCAGTAGCTGAAGCACTGGTAGTCATCTTAATAGCTACACCAAGAACAGTGGAAACAAAGTCACCAAGTCAAAAGTTTCACAGAATTGTTTGTTCTTTTTGGAGGATAAACAAGTGAGCAGCTGTCCAGGTTTTACAGAGACAAAGAAGAGGGCAAAGAGTTCATATACTCTATGTAAAATGCTTTTACTGTTCTTAGGTTCATGGAAGCAGTGAGTGAGGAACCCCTGTTCTCTACTTTTGTGAGAAGTGGAGAATGTGTATTGAAATTGCTGTTCTTAACTCTTGAAAGCATTTAGTAAAAATCCTTTCTACTGAATGGGTATTCTCTGTTCTATTTCTCTCAGGATTCTGGCATGGAGACCGTAGGTTCCCTCAACAGTTTATGGTGTTAGGCTTTTTGAGTTTGTTTTGCACATTGTTCCTAGATTTCCCTGCACCATGATGTATGGGATATCCATCCCCCAGCCCACCCTGAACACTGAAGCAAAGCATTTGTTTTTCTTTTTGGTCTTACCTAGATTCTTTCATTTCAGCTATATCCTCCCTGCATCTCCAGTCAATTCCTAATATTCCTGTTTTTTTAGCTAACAGTCCTTTACTGTGTATTTTAATTTCTGTTGGAAAGTCAAACAGTTTAGCTACACGTTCAAGAGTCTACAGCATAAATGCCTTTTCATATGTTTTGGCTTTCTCAGACTACCCTTGGGATGGGTTCCCTTTTATACTTTTGTTGGTTGCAAATCTGGCATGGTTTTTCATTCTGTTTTAAAGAAATGTAAGAATTCATCCTCAAAAGAGCTTGTGAGTTCTTCAGTACACTTGATTTCTCTCAGTAAGAGACATCACAGCAGAATTCATTATCTTACACCCAGCAGAGTTAAGGAATTTTTAGAGCGTGGACCTCTAGGACAGAAAGGTAGCAAGTGGTGGAAACCTTTCAGCCAGTTAATGAGACTCTAGTTTAAATTCTACCATGGCTTTTAATGATGACAGAATTATCCTACGCACGCGGGGTTTTCTGCCTATTTTTACTTCTGTAGTCCAAGTGAGTTAGATCCTGTCCGATACAGGCAATAACAGGCATGAATTGAGCCTCTGTTTAAAAGCTGAAAAACCAAAGCAAACCAGGGAAACATATGAGAAAGGCAGACATTTACTACAGTCCTATTGCTTGTTTTTCCAAGAGGGCCTTGAGACCTCATGGAAAACACAGACAAGGAACTATTCATGCAGCCTTGTTAAACTTCATTGTTGTTGGTCTGAAATACGGGAGCGATGCTAATCCATTACAAACTCATGTTGAGAAGTTTGATAACAGCCTTTTTCTTCATCTTTTTCTGCCCTACACCAACTGCACAAGTGGCAGAACCTTTGCAGTAGTAGTTAGCCACTTGGTCCTGCACCTCTCAGCACTTTCTGGTTGTTTCTGACCTAAGTAGGTCAGGACCTTTCCTTCCTTGGCTCCTTGTCAGCTTCACTCCTGTCACCCAAAGACTGATTCATCTGGATGCAGTGTGACTGCAGAAGAATGTATTTATGTGATGTCTTTAAAAAAGGGTGCAGAAGAAATACCTGTTGTCTGTTAAGGACAGTGGGACACCTTTTATCAGGTTTTTATGAGTCACATAGACTCACATAGAAGGATAACGTTGGTTTGTGCTTTAGAACCCAGATAAGAGGTGAGTTAAAAGTGTTTAGTGCCACGATGAACTGCACATACCTGCAAGTAAAAGCTTCTGACAGCTGCTTATCCCTGCCATATTACTTGGCTTTTAACATCTCAAGTCACCATCACCAACCTTGAAGTACCATTATGGGAAAATTTAAAGCACTATCCCACAGAGGTTACATTTCATATCTTAATTCACCTACATACATATTTTTTAAAAATGTCTATGTTCTTCACAGTGTGCCTGAGAAGCCTTCTCGTAATGTACAAATACTTGTTATAATTTATATCACTATTAGCATCATAGAGTCAGTCATTATTATTATGACTCTACCTTGCAGATATCTTTTCAAAATTCTCTGTACTGAACAATTTTGGGACATACTCAGCATGTATTTCAATTTAGCATGTAGAAATTTTAAAAAATGCTAATCTCCATTTAGTACCAGGGGAATTTGTCTTCCCAAATAAATAAAGCAAATCCCTCTTTTCTGGCAAAGAACTATACATATCAATTTGCTTCTATTTCATGTTTATGTACCATGTAATAAACTCTCAAAGGTCTCAGTTTCATTAGTTTAGGGCCTTTAATATCATCGGCAAATCAGATGACTTCTGATTCTCGGTGTGATAGTGTTGCTGATTTTGTTGCTTTACAGAGCAAAAAGCTGCTCAGTAATGTACCTGTAAATGATACCCACTTCTTGTTTTTTCCTTAAAAGTTGCATCCATTTGTTTTAACATGTGGGCAGGATGTTGTCCTAAGAAATAGCTTCCATTTGGAATTGCCCCGATTGCCATAACAAGCACCTGTTCTTAAAAGCTGAGGTGTTTCCACAAAGGAAAAAAAAACTGTGAGTAGAAATACAGATAGTTTATTGATTTTAAAAACAGATAGTGTATTCACATCTCAGGTAGAGGGGAGGGAGACAGAAGAGATAAAAAGCACATGCTTACTCTTCCCATCTTGGACCCAGGAGTGGAAGCCAGAGCACAGATAAAATATTTCACTCAGAGATGCGTCCCCCCCCCCACTCCTTCTTGAGGGCCCCTTAGCTTAAACATTGAAGCAGAGTCCATCCACCGGATAGTTGGGAAATGTAGGTGGGGTTTTTTTTGTTAACAAAAGACAAGAGAAATTATCTGCTTTTGTGTGCTTCTGCTTGTCTGCACTTTGAGATTAACAGGTTTTAACTTTTTGGTCCTTTGTACGTCTTTCTGACTGCTGCCCCATTCCCATGCTCTAAGCATTTGTGCAGGCCTTACATGGAGATTCCTGATTTTAGATTCTGGGTCCTTTTTTACATACAAAACAAACAGTGACTAGAAAAATAAGTACCCCCTTTATCCTCCTGTGTGCAGTTCCAAAATGATCCTTTTACACCCATGTGTTCTGTTAGTTCTGTACACAGAAATCATCCAGTGGTAGAGGAATGTCAAAAGCAGCTGTCCCCCTTCTGAGGAACAGTATGTAGAACTCCTGTGTTTTATGCATGTGGTGGAGGAGCAGACTCTCTCTAATTGCAGCTATAATAAGATTGTGAGAAAGCACTTGATGTTGTCAGGCCACTCTTGTGTACAGGTCTGATGGGAAAGATCTCTCCAAAGCAGCAGCTCACATGCGGCACCCTGGTGACTCTCCTGGCATGGCGATGGAAGTGGGTATTTAAAGTAGTACCAGGAGCTCACCACTTGGATACTGCCATGTTCAAACCTGTACTTTCTGTATGTTAACATGGATATTTTCTTCCCCATTGCTTTAAATTCTTTTAATACCATTTGGTTGTTTTTCATTTTTTATCAAAATATTGTGGTTAATGGAGCCTTCTTTTTAAGGCAGAAATACTGCAGTATCTTTTGAATGCTGTCTTACTTTTCGCTATTATACATTTCACTTGTCTCACCCTCTTCTCAGTGAGTGTTGGGGGTTAGATTTTTTTTTTTTTTCCTTATAGAATTTTTTCCCATAAAGTCACTAGGAGACTAATTACTGGGTGCTTATGGGTACTTGACCAAAACAATACAAGTGGCTAAAGGAAAAGTGTAGCACCGGGGCTACACCCTTTTTTGGTCACTGAGAGTTTTTCTTTCTGAGAGAAAAAAAGAGATATCGTGAGGTTTGGGGCAGGTAAAGGACAGGCGTAGGGACAGTTTTGCCCTCTTGCTTTCAGCATTGGAGAGAGAAGGGTCAGGCCGCTCTTGCTGTGGGAAGAGTTTTTTCACTGCCATCACCAGGTGGGTCCCTGACGAAATCTCCCATCATCTCCTCGTGTGCCCAGGAACTCTGAGCTCACCTCCTCCTGCCCTGCTGGGCCGACCCCGTCCCACCGCCACCGCTTTTCTTCAGCAGCGTTTTGGATACGCTGTATCCCCGCACTGCCCTGCCCTGCCAGGACATCCCTGCCCTTCCAGCTACCACCTGCCCTGCCAGGACATCCCTGCCCTTCCAGCTACCACTGCGGAGCTTTGGTATGTCCCACACACCAGCCCAGGATTTTCCACTGTTCCAGCTTGGTGCTCTCGGAGCCCTGCACCGAGACCAGACTGCCCCAGGTTTTGTGAAACAAAAACCCCCTCGAGGTTCTTGGTTTTGTTTATTATTAATGCTGTAGTTGTTGTTGGTTGTTTGCTTTGTTATACATACCAGTAAAGAGCTGTTATTCCTATCCCCATCTCTTTGCCTGAGAGCCCGCTTAATATCAAAGTTTTAATAATTTGGAGGGAGGGGGTTTGAATTCTCCATTCCAAAGGGAGGTCTTGCCCTCCCTAGCAGACACCTGTCTTTTCTAACCAAGACAGTGAGGAGGAGGAGAGAAGTATGCGCAAAGGCTCACAGAGGAAAGGACCTCAGGAGATCAGCTTGGCCAACCTGCTGTTGAAAGCAGAGTGTTTTCCAGGGCCCCTGTCAAAAGGTGTCTGATTTCACTGTTTGCTTATTAATTTTATCTGTTAGAGTTAGAACAGTAACGGGGAACTGATGGGTCAAGCAAAGCAATAGTGTGTGTTAAACTTAGTTACAAAAGAAGCTGCTCGCTACACTGCCTGCTGCTGCTAGTCTATAATCCTTTTGCTGTTGTTGCCTGTGTTCATGCCTCATTGTTTACATTCAGCACAGGAATGTATGACCCATCTTCTTCAGTTAAGAATAGAATTTTCTTTAGCCTGTCTTAGTTTTCCAGTTTAAGTGTCAGCTAACAGAAAAGATGTGTTGTGTTTTGTTTAAGAAAAGAAAGAAAAAAGAAAACCTTTATGGGTACATACAGACAAAAAAAAAAATATTTTAGAAATGCTGATACATAGATGGTGGCGGTGGTGTCAGCTGCATACTGCATCCATTGTAAGATCCATGTGCAGTTATCCATCCTCAAAAATCTGTGTTGTCTTCAGCCCAAACTACACAGCTGTAGGCATCATGCAGGGCTGTAAAATAAGAGCTCTTCAGCAGCAAATTGCTATATGGTTTTCCATGGAAATCTCCTAGTGCTGGGATTACTGGGTCAAACACAGGAGGCAATATGCTTATGGATGGCATAAACAGTTCTGACTTCCATACTACTACTAATGTCAGTTCTTCCCAGTGTAGGGATTAAATTACATTGGAAGTGTCACACATGATTAAACTTTTAATTGATCACAAAATTAACCTTCTCTTTCAGAGAGATAGAACATTTCAGAATTATTTGATAACTCTGGTCTAGTGGCTCATTGGAAACTTAAGCATATAACTATTTTTTCTGGAACATTAAAATCTTTGCTGAGGGGTTTTTTTCCTTAGAGCAAGAAAAAGTGATGTGTATTCCTTCCTTGCCATTTGGTGCTTACCGTCTAATATAAATTATATTCCCAGAGAAATGGAATGAATATTATGCTGCTAAAAGGGAAGGACTGAATTACTGGAACCAAAACTGGGAAGCGCAGTAAAAGCGCTACAAATCACAGATACTCTATTAAAATATGCCTCCTGCCACATGGCTCACTGGAATATGAGCAAGGCAAGCCTGGGAATGGAGACTGCAGCTCTCAGCAGCACTAAGGCTATAGTTGTGGTGCTGCGATCAGCCCTGTCAGTGCTGGTGCAGTTCTGCCTCAGAGATCTCCATTGCTCAGGCTAGATCTGGCTGTATTTCCCTTCGCTGCTGATCACAGTGACCTGTAAGGTCATGGCTTAGTTGAAATTTCTCAGTTGCCGTTACCACTGTGGAACCTTTTATCTTGTAGGATGGATCTTTTTCTTGTGGCGCAGAAAAGCAATGAGGTACATCACAAATGTATTCAGAATGTCACTGGACTTCAAAAACTAATGATAATGATAGGTGTTAGATTGTGATCTGAGTTGTGCTGGCACAAGAGTAGGGTAGCATTGCTGAGGTCTGTGTCATTTCTGTGCCTTGATTCTTGCCTGTTGCTGTAACAGTGTCAGATCTGCTCCTCTTGTGCATGTCCTTGCTGATAAAGCAGTGTGTCAGTGGAAAAGGTTTGGGATTAACTGGTTCTTTATTGCTTCCCTGAGTTCTTTTGGTTTCTGTTTTTAGAATTCCTTAGTATTCCATCGTTATATTTGAGTTCAGGTTCTGCTTTTAATGACAACTTCCTTCCTTTTAGGTTTTTGTTTTGTTTTGTTTTGTTTTAATTAACAATGCTTGCCAACTTGAATCACACCAGGTTGTTTCCTTGAAAGTGTGCAGGGTTACAGTGCAGTTGATAAAGGGAGGTGGACATAAGGAGACATAGTGATAACAGGGAAACTGACTCACTAAAGAAGAAACCTTGGAAAAAAATTATTCAGAGACTTGGAAAAAAAACCAAAAAAAACACCTTCCACTGAGCCTGACAAGTAGAAGATGGTATTTGTGAGTCCTTTTTACCTGAAAAGATTCTGTAGAGGTTGACAAAACTGATGCTACCTAATTTCCTGAGAATCGGTGGAAAAATAAGAGACAGAGGAGTCCCTTCATTATATTATCAACAAAATCAGTGTGTATGAGTACTGAAGGGAAGTATGTTTCAGCAGGGGAGTGCTCTGCATCCTCTAGTGCACCTATTGGGTTGAAATTGCTGTTTTACTACACCATTCCTCCAGTGTAGCCTAGCAAACAGCAACAGGGCCTCCACGGTAACTGCTATTCCAGGTACTTCAATTATTAGGAAATTAGAGCAGCAATATGAATTTAAAACTAGTTTGTTACTCTGAGTGCCTTGTGATCTTGGTCTCTTGGTCAATTGACTGGTCAATTGTCTACTCTTCATGAAGCAGTCTGCATAGAATTACAGAAAATAGAAGAAAACCTGATTATTCAGCCAGTGAGCATAATCCTTTTTGCAAAGTAGAAGCCTTCCTTTTTGCTGAACATGGTCCAGCATGAAATAGCACACGAGAAATGATCATATGGGCCAGTGTGATTAGCCTTTGAAATCTCCTGGAATCTGCTACAGTGTTAAATCCACCCACAGGAGTCTCAACTGCATGTTAGGATACAGCAGAGCATGTCCACGTGAGGGATAAGGAGGTGCTGAAAAGCATCGGAGTGAGGCTGTGGCAGCCTGGGGATGCACCCAGGTACCTGTGTGTCCCTGAGAAGGGCTTTGTCCCCTGACACTTGCCTCAGGCAGCCCCTGCACCCAGAGCAGCTGCAGCACCCACTGCAGCTACCCCATCCCTCGCTGCAGTTCTTGTATGGGGCCATGGCAGCACACTCCCACCCTGGGCAGTACCCTCAGCAGGGCAGGGGCTCGGAGCCTCGCCGCCTGCCTGTGCAATCCTGCAGGGCAGGCATGGGTTTGGCCACAGGAACTGCTGCCAGAGCTGCCTGCGGGGCTTCCATCCCTATTTCTTGCACCTGTGTATTGTATGAATCACCCCTCTTTCTGCCTTTCCTGTGTGCTTTCTGCATGGAGGAAATCAGATCAGCAGGTGTCAGCTGTGCGCTTGTTGCTGATGTGTTCTCAGAATGGGAATTGGACCCTTCTGCCCTAGTGAGAAACCAGTCTGGCACCCCACCTCAGCAGGGCATGCCATGGTTGGGAGCTTGGTTGGCCCCACAGGGAGGCCATGTCAGATACACTCTGAAATGCTTGTGAGTTTGGGAAAGCTATGTTCCAAATGCATAAGGAAACAAGCATGAAACTTAATTAGCATTCAGCAAATGAAGAACAGACATGAATAATTGTTTGCTCTTTTGGTGAGGGAATGCTAAACACAGCAAACAAAGGTAAAGCCATCATAGTACCTGGTTATGTGCTTGAAGTGATGCGAGGTCACACCACTGCCCTGGACATGTGGGAGTGTGGAGCTCAGTCTGGCTGCTCAGAGGGCAACCAATAAAACATCTACTTGTCACCTTGGTAAGTGGAGCCAGAAGCAGAACGTACCCAGATTTTAAGCACAGCAACATCAGTGGAAATTGTGAATTCATTTACCAATGCTGGGGTTTGCAGTTCATCACTTATTGCTGAAATGGAGCCAGTCCTCAAGAGAGATGAAGCCTGAAATTGTGTCTGCCTAAACTTAGGCTTTTCTTTCCACTTGGTGGTTCCATTCCATTAGTACAGCCTTAAACCTTGCACCTTCCAGCTTCCTCCATCTCAGACTGGGCTGCTTGGTTTGCTCGTGCAGTTTATAGGAAACTCACAGGTCAGAAAGCAGGTGACTTGCCCTGGTTATCTTTTAACAGCAGAAAGGGAGTTATTTTTTTCCTGAATGGAAAGATCATTCAACATGATAGTGTTGCTGCTGTATTGTTGGTCTAGTTTCCATGTTTGGGTTATTACATGACATATTAAATTGCACCATGCATTTATAGAATGTATTGAATTTATAACTCACAGGACTATTTTCACTGTCTAAAATTCTCACGTTTCTCACCTGGTGGATCAAGACTGAGATGAAATTTTAGGTTGTGTTTAGTTCATCAGTAAAAAGCTTCTTTTTCTCCTGGTATTTCTCTTCCAGAAAGCTCAGCAGCAAGTATTACCTGCAGCCTGGCTCTTCAGAGATGGAATGGTTCAGTCCTACTCAGCCTGTGGGATTGCCAGATAGCTCCGGGCTTTGGCAGGCAGCCTCTACCTGGCAGAGTTCGGGTTTAGGCTGTGATACATTTCCACTCCTTTTTGTTTATTCTTGGGTTTGTTTATGAGCTCTGAGATTTATCTACTGCCTGGGGAAGAAGAAAAGGTTGAGAAGTATTAATTGCCAAAAAATACCATCCTCCACAAAGAGAAAGTAAGAGGAGCAATTGAAATTCCTGTCAGGGACCATTCAGCAGCCCACACAAATAGCTTACCACAAAGAGGTAGCATAGTATTCTTTGAAGATTCGTGGTGCTGCATCACAGGCATAGCTGTGCATTGTCCTGCCTCACACTGTGGTGTTTCTTTGTATCGTCTTCATTTCTTTTCCTTCCCCTCCTTTTTTTCATTTCTTTTCTATTTTCTCTCATCTTACCTTACAGTTTGTCTTGTGTTGTTTATATGCAGATTCTCTTCTCATGCCTCATACTAAGGTAGTGAAAGAATTGGCCTTTGTAAAGCCTGAAAACTGGCCTTACCACAGAGTGCCAGTCTCTTTGGAAAAGGGTAACTAATACATAAATTCTAATTTTTATTTGATCTACGATAAATGCAGCAATCAAATACATAATCTAAAGATACTGAGCTAATGCTATCAATACTCTGTCTCCTGTGCAGTTCAGGATTAACTTCAAATAATTCCCTGTGTTCATTTGTCTGACCTGTTTTTAGAACATCCATGGCTGGCAAATGGAGGGTGCCTTCAGGCAGTCAATCCCACTCTATCCCTTTAGAAAGTTCTTAAATCCACTCCACACATCTCTTTATGGCATCTTAAAGCACTTAATGTCCATCAAGGATGGATGATCTCCTTCTGCCTGTACACCTAAAGTTTGGGGTTGTTTTGGTTTTTTTCACATCATGCTGCTGCTTGTTGGATTCTGTTCTGCAGCTGTGTCCTTCCTTTGGGAATTGCAGTGCCCAGCACTTGATACAGTATTTGCAGTGAAGGCTCAGCTCTCAGTTGGAGGGAAGGCATATTTCATGAGGTTTGCTGTCTTTATGCCTGCAGATGCTTGGAACAGTCTAGTTGCCTTTGTTTTCAGGAATGCGATGCTGCTGCATCCTCTTTAGCTTGTGCTCCCCTGTAACTTCTTGTGCTTTTCTAGCAAGTATTTATCATGTGTGTTTTTCTCTTTGCATTAAAAAAAAAGGTCCCTCTGTTCTGTTCTGTTGTTGTAAGGAAGACTTTTTAAAATCTGTTGCCATGGGATAAAAATATTTCTATGAGTGCCAGTTACTGATTAAATTTAGGCTGCTTATGGTTAATTTGTGTTTAGATTCATTAGTTCTTGCTGTTCAATTACTGTTCAAGTGAGATAATACTGGCGATGTCTGAAAGATTAATTTCAGCCCATGCAACCAAGCAAGGTTTTACTGAGTTACAACTGATGGCAGTTATTCAGCTTTGTAGGTACCTTAGTTAAAAATAAGAGAAATGGGGGTTTATGTCCCAACATGAGCAGTGAGAACCTCCAAAATTCCCTAGTTGTTTAAGCAAGGACACTCTGATTTATTGCAGCTACAATAACCAGGGCATTAGAAATTGTGACCTATGAGAAAAACACCAAATGTGTTAGTCCTAATTAGCCCAGGGAATAGAGAACCAAAGGGGAGAGAAGGGAAGATGAGATAGCTGTTTTCATTGATGTGAAATGTTGCTGCACAAGACTGGAGAAAATCTGTGTAACATATTCATAATGGATTACAAAGAGGATGAACTCTGACTACAAGGGGAAGATTCAGTTTGGACATGAAGAAAACCAAACTTCATACACAAGATTTTGGTAAATTTTCATATATATTCTCTCATATTTGTCTTTGTGCCAGTTTTGTCTCTATCAGTTTGTTAGCAGATGACAGAGTTGTGTTGAGTCTCTCCTGTTTCACTGGGCAGAGGAGGCTGTCAAAGCTGCATATTGTGAAAAAAATGTGCAAAGTACTGATCTGAATAACTTTCTCATTTGCTGTCTTAGAGGGGAATGTTCTGTACTGCCTTTCACAGAACTTGGTCATGAAACCTACCCAGATGGAAGAAGTCATTCCATGTACAAACAGGAATTTTATCATCTACAAAAATTCTAAGAAAATCATGTCATATTTTTTTCAGAAGCTAGACCCAAACTAGTGTTCTTTGAGGGGCAGTTGCAGGGATTGTGCATGTTTGATTCTGCTTTGCTTGGAGAGCCTTGCTTGGTGATGAGGGCTCTCAGCCTCCCAAAGCAGAATGTAAGTAGTGGTTTGGGGCATGAAGGCTGGATTGCACAATGATGGCTTTCATCGGTTCCTTAGTTGCACCTCAGCTGGCACCGATCATTCACTTGAACATCGTTGGTTACAGAATGACTGAGGGTGGGTGGATGCGTGTTCTGGGCATCTGAAGCCTCTTGATAATTAAAAGCAGGAATGCAAGTGATGGATTCAGGATTCATGGCTGGGCTGGTTTATTTCCATTGTCTGAGTGTCTGAGGGGAGTAGCTGCTAAACCAGAAATTTGTGCTTAACAATTGTCAAGTCCTGGGTGGGAATGTGTGGGAAGGATGACAGCAGTGGTACTTTGAGAAGCAGGCTGAGCATTACAGTGTGCATTTTTCAGTGAGGCATGAGTTTGTGATGGACAGGCTCATGCTGTGTATCTTTTCTAAAGATACCTGTTTTACTTGCACCTCTGATAGTACAGAGGGTCAGTTGAGACTTAAGAGTCTTGAGCAGATGTTGAGGCTGTAGTTAATAATTTCATCTACTTCAGTCTGAGAAATGCACTTCTCATTGACAGCCTTTTGCTGAGGAATATATTAATCTATCCAAGGGAATTTTTTAAATTGATCATTTAGCATAATTCATGTAACAGAAACAGATTTGGCATGTTAGAAATCTTTGCTGAGGGGGCTACCATTGCTCAGGCTTTATTCATCTGATAAACATACAGTTCTTGTGGAATTCTGAATTGTCTCTTCTTGTCTCTTGTTTCTTGTCCTTTCTGATCCCTGAAATGTTTTTAACACAGTCAAGCCGAGATATTCACTGCACCTTTTTAACCTTTAATTTATTGATGTATTCCAAAAGCAGTTTCTTTCCTGCATTTCATCTGCCTGGAAACAATGGTTTTGTTTTGGCTTTGGGATATACTCTCCTCCACAAAAAATGGAGGCTTCTGGAGAGGAAAGGGAGATTCTGCAGGAAGGCAGACTCTGTCATTTGGTTTTAAAGTACAGTTTCAACTTTGTGGTTCTCAGAAGTGGATTTACCTTGCCACAGCTCACTCCATCCCAGGACGCTGTGTTGCTGCCAAGGAGCACTCTTGGCTCCTGCCCAGTGTTCTTTGTGCCAAGAGCCCAAGGTCCTTTTCAGTGGGTCTGCTCCGAAGTCAGGCAGCCCCAGGCTTTGTTTGTAGCTTCTGCCTTCCAAGGTGCCAGGATTTGCATTTTTCCTGGTGGGTTTTGGAGGGTTCCCACCAGCCCTCCCTGCAGAGTGCCGCAGTGTCCGGGGTGCTGGGGCGCTGCGGTCCCCATGGGGGTCGGTGCAGCCGCGCTCTGTGCGCGCCCCCGCAGCTCCTGCGGCCCTCGGCATGGACGGCACAGCCTGGGAGATGGTGTGAGGAGCCTTCCTCAGTGGCGGGCAGGCCATGACACTCCAGGGACGCTTGGGAGCGTGAGCAGCCTATACTGGGCCGGTTTGTTCCTCTGGCCTTTACTAAAAATGGGAACCATTATGAATTTTCGCAGAGGCAAAATGCAGAGCACCTCTCTGGTTACCTTTGAGGTTAGCCAGCCCAACAGTGAAGATGTTTTAGTTTATCTTTAATACATACAGTTAAGAGAGAGAAAACAAGGTCTAATCTCTTCTCATTTTCAGATGTTGAGGTGGTGTTTAGAAATCTGTTTCAAACACAGCTATATGCTACTCGTATATAAGTCCATATATAATTTGCTTTCTGAAGATTACTAGCAAAAGAACGATGGCTTAATTCGTTTTTCACAATCCATTTTTAAACAGCTTAACAAGTATTTCCATTATAAATGAAATGTCATCATTAGCTTCCCACTAGATGGAGCAAAGGTATGTCAACCCAGCAGAGGAAACGGGGAATACATTTTAGATAGCTGAAGAACAAATCACTTGTATTAAAACCCACTGTTCTATTCTTGTTAATTATCAGTTTTCTGAGTTTAAAATGAAAGCTTCTAAGCCATATGGTGATTTTTCCTACTTAATAAACATAAGCAAAGGCTGTGCTTTGCATGAAGCTGTGTATCAGTTGTCACGTTATTGTGGAATCAAGGCAGGGGCTTGGGTTACAGCAGAGTTGTGTGATTGTAATACCTATGTATGGTCATATTTTGTTCTTAGGGATTTGAAATTCTTTTCTGAAAGTTTTACCCCAAAAGGCGCTTCCTTGAAATACAATAACTGGAAAAAAGGTTCCTAAGTGAGTCCTCAGGTAACCTGGTGAAGGATTTGCGCCGCTGAAATCTTAGCTTCTTTTCTGGTCATGCTGGTATAACAGTTTTATAAAACTGTTACCTTGTCTATAAATGTTACCCTGCTGGTATCTTTGGACCCTTTCGGCTGCAATACCATTACTAGATAGGATTTTCAGGCAGCTGTCAAATTTCCCCAAACTTTTTAGAGTTAAAGATGTGTTCAGAGCTTTTGTGCAGCATAACTAGGTCAGTATTTCCAGAGGTAAATCTCTCTTTGAATTGCTGTAGGCATTACATGAGAGAGGCATGCATACATACAAAGTACTGTCGGGAAAAGGAAAGAGAAAGCAATGAGAACAGGGCTGAAATGGATGTTCCCAGCACAAAAAATGTAGCTTAGGATAGGAAACAGGTGCTGAAACTCTCTGTGCCAATTTACTTAGCTGTGCCAACTTCACAGCTTTTCTTTAAAACAATTTTCAGAGGGCAGTACTCAGAATTTTCACTTGGAACTTCTCAGCTTCTCTCCCCAGTCCAGGTCTTCCCTGCCTCCTGGCTGTTTGTTGAGAAGACTATTATCCTAATGTATGCCCAATGAGACCTGGAAGCACAGGAATTGTCACATGGAGTCAGGCTTTTGATCTGCCTCGCTGTCTCTAATAGTGATTAATTTTAACTGTTTTGGTCTTAATCTCCTGGAGCAGAATGTTATAAAATGACTTGAGAAATGAGCAAAGAAAACCTCTGAGGATCCAGTAACAACAAGGCAACTTTTACCCCTACTGTGGGTTCACAGCATCTCTTAGTTTTAAAACCTCTACTCTTTATCCTATAACATCTTTTATTATTGAAAATAATTTCAGTGTCAAAGGTCACCACCTATTCTCATTATTAATTTCTTTGTTCTTCACCAAAGTTTATATTTTTCATTGATCTTAATAGGAATTACAACTTTAGTATATTAAAAGGTACTTTGCACAATTTTCTCAGTCAGTAACAAGAAATGTTTAGTACCTACATTTGAAAATGCAAGTGTGTACAGGCTATGGCAGGATAATGATTTTGCTATTGTTTGATGACAAATGCCTTGCCAGTGCTTGGTGACAGTACTGCTATCAAAGACAGAATTCTACTCTCTAGCTTAATTAATCATTTGTTGTTTTTTTGTTAACAATATCTCCAATAATGTGGTTATGCTAAAGATACTATTTGAAGGGAACTGCCAAGAATAGATTTCAAGACTAGACATGCCATCATCTTTACCCGAGGGGAGGGTATTTGCCATTGAGATGTCACAATATTGACAGATTAAGAATGTAGTATTTTAATTTGACCTTTGTGATGTGGGGTTTATTGTTCTCAATACTCAATTGCTTTTAGCAAAAACATGGTAAGTACTCTATTGGCTAGATAGGAACAATTACGTGAGGCTCTTACTCAGCTAGGCAGAAAAGATAAACAGTGCTTGCAGTTCCTTGTTTTCTTTCTAGTGCATCAAAACTCTTGCTCTGGCAGTGTGTCATCTGGCAGAATTAAGTGTGAGATAATGGTAGTGTTGTGACTAATACACAAAAATATCACTCAGTAGCTAAATATTTGCAGAGTATGATATTTTTGCATTTGTGACACATGTACTGTGGTTTGTTACCATGAGTGACGTGCAGCCTGACAGGATGAAATGTGCAGAATCTGGGCATTAGGCAAGTGTCCACAGTAGAATTGATAATTTCTGTAAACCCATTGTATGCTCACTGAAGGACATAATAGACAAACTCTGATCCTCCTGGAGTGCATGCAAGTATTTCTGCTGCTGCTCTGGGATTTACATAGCACAAATAACTGCATTTGCAGTAGTAAAATAAAGACATCACTCATCAGCTTAACTCCTGTTAAGGTGTAAGTCTGCTCTGCATGTTGATCTGTGAAAAAGAATAACTGATGGGGTTGTTGAAACCAAGATAAGATAAAGCATAAGAGCATATAATGACAGTGTGAAGGTCAGCATTTAATTGCATGTTAGGTAAGAGGAGATAGCTTCCTTTCATACCATGATGCCTGTTTGTCCATTCACATTGTGTATCCTGGGATTTTAGACCTGGCTCTGCATTATGTTCTAGCATCTGAGACCCTTTATTGGCAGGACTGATGGTTCCATGGATTGTATGTGACCTTTACAAGGAAATGATATAGATAAAGTTCATTGGATAATCGCTTCTGAGGAGGGTTTGCATAAAAAACTGTGTTGGAAAAGATGCTATGAGACTTAGTCAAACAAATTGTTCTTCAAAGCTTGGATTAAAAACCAGATAAACCAAAAAGCCCATTTGCAACCAGTTTAGAAAAACTGGCAGAGATTTAAAGACTAGGGCCAGACCTTGGTTTTATTAATCATTCTCTTTAAAATCCTTATAGAAAAGCAAATTAAAAGGTTTGTCATCAGAGAATGGTTTTCATTTCATAGGTGAAAAGGTAATTCATATCCTGAAATCACCTGAGTGCAATAGCAATGACTTGCTGTTGTGGCTTGGAGTTGAATACCAGCAAGGTGTCAAATTCATCAATATTAGACTTTGCTATAAATATGACTTGAGTCCGCAGCCTGAGTCCTCAGTAGTAAACCCTCCGAGAATGCAGATTTATTACAATCACTGAAATGTGAAAAGGAGTACATGCTACTTGTGTAGCTTGTCAGCCACAGTAATGGAATTACAGCCTAGAATGGATGTGTAGGAAGATACTGGAATGTGTTTTTTTGTTGGGATAAGCAAAGGCTTTTCACGAAGGACCGGGGGCTGGGGCAGGTGTTCTGTGTGCCCTCATGCCTTGCTCATACTGCCAGCTGCTCCATCACCTTGTTTGTAGTGTAGGCTGCTCAGGCTTTATCTTGGAATGAATTTCTCCCCTCCTCCAGCACCTCTAGGGGAGACTATGCAAGAGTTCTGCTCCGGCTCCTGCTGGAAACCTAATTTTTCTCTGTTCAAATTTGTTTCTAAACTCTGCTTACCACTGCGTTGCACACAAGTCTGTAGGCTGTTGCTGCCTGGAGTCTTCTTCTGCTTCATATTACCCCTCAGCATTCTTCCTTAGATTTACTGGAAGTTCCATACTTCGTATGCCTCACAGTGTATTTGCCATTTATGTCTTGTATTCATTGTGTCACTGACTGCAATACTCCGATCTCCCGCTCTTCTGTCACTTGCAGTTGATAAGATGCCTGTTAGGAGTCTTAAACAAGACTTCAGCTTCCTTCCATGGTTTTCACTCCAGTCCTCCAACTGTGCTGTGTGCATAGTTTCTGTTTATTGATGATAGCCCATGATTTTGTGTTGCAAGCCCTCATGTTCATACCAGTTAAACCATACAGTCACCAAACATTCCTTTTGAATAGCCACGTGTTGGCACATGGAATATTCATATAAGCAGATACAGGTGCGTCACAGGTATTTAATAAATAGTGGATCATGAGAACAACATGAAATAAATCCTAGATTTTGCTTTGAATTACATAAAAGAGCTTCTATGGAGAGAAAACATATAAGTAACTACTTCTGTTGTTCTCATTATTACAGTGGGGATTTTTTTTTCAGTTTTGATGTGTCTGAAAATGACAATAGTTTCTGGTTTGTGATTTCAGGTTTGATAAATCAACAGCTTCCTTCTTCTTGAAATGTCCTTTAATAACTGGATAGGTCTGTTTTGTTTTTCTGAATTCTGTGGTACCAGCAATTCAAAACATGGCATTCTCTTTGGAGAGAATGACTTGGGAAGAGCTTGATGGGAGTGCAGTCCTCTGGCTGGGAGAGTGGAGTTTGTGCAGGAAACTTCTCAGCCCAGCCACAAACAGATTTTTCTAACATGAAAAGGCATAGGCAATTTAAACCCAAAAGGGTTTCTGACAGCATTTAGCCCACGAGGGGTTCGGGTGAGCAGCACTTGGACTCTGAGTCGATGTTCTGCATGTGCTGAGGAATTGGAAAGGGAATCCCTACGCCAGTGCAGCTGGAAGGAGATCTCTGCTCTACAACTTGCAGTTTGTGAAGTGCCAGGTCAGATCAATACAATGATGATTTCATATTTGGAAAGCTTACCTGAGACTGCCATTGAGAGGCATCTTATCCTGCTGTCCTTTTGCTGACCTCTTTGCTAATGTTTCCATGCTGAGGCTGGTAACATTTACATAGCTTGACTTCACAGAAAAACGGTGTCAGTGGAATTCTACAAAATTCTCTTGATGGCCCTAAAATAATCATTCTGTAAATATGTAGTCTGTTGTGGGGTAATAATGGTATATAAAGCTTTTAAACACATTAGCTAGAATTCACCAATGTATAATATGACTGTCTTAAAGTTATTAACCATTCTGCCCTGTCACAACATTTTGAATTCCATGTTTTATCGAAGAAAGAAACTCTGTATTGGAAGTGTGGGATTCTGAAGTATCTGTTCATGCAGGAAGAAACAGTGCTCTGCTGCCATGAATCCAGCTTTATGATGACTGGGGAGAAAAATTCCAAACTAATTTTATCGAAACCTAAGAATTGCAATGTGATTTTTAAAGTTGCATTAATAACCCAAGTACTGTTTAACTTTAAAAGGAAAATAATTTCTTTTTTTCTGCACATTTATTCAAGGCTCTTACCTACCTGAGGGAGTCAGTGTAATCCTGCGAAGCTGAAGTTACTGTTTTAATATACTTTATGTTATTGGTCCTCTAATAAGAGTGTCCCTAAATGTTTCAATCAAAGTGAGTTTGTGATAGTTTGGGGGTTTTTGTTTGTTTGTTTATTTTGGTTTGGTTTGGGTTGGGTTTTTTTTAATTGCAGGGATATCCACCACCACCAAAATTTCATTTTGCTTTCATACTGCAGCTTTTTCAACAACTTTGTAATGGTAACCTTTGGCTACTGTGGAATTCTTGCTAGGTCTAATTCCAGTATTAAAACTGAGACTTCGTCACAATGTTAGTCTTTGCCTGAAAATAAAATGTTCTTTTTCCCCTCTTTGGCAGTGCAGTGTTATGCTTATCTTTGTCCCAAAAATTGATTGCCTGTTTTCTTGAGGAAGTTTAGGTGTATTTATCACCCCCAGTGTTCTATTTCTGCCAACTTGTGCACCAACACTGAGTTACTTCTTGCAGTGTTATCTCATAGAAATGATGATTTTCTTCAGTGAGTGAAATTGTCTGTATGCTGTTGAAGCAACGGAGTGCTATTTGAGCCTTGTTTCAAGGCTGCTGTTGAGCTCGGTGGTTTATGTTCCACCTTCTGGCCACAGAGGTTCTTTCTCAAAGGATGCAAATGCATGCAGGTGGACTTATTCAGGTTAATGCAGAGCCATTGCCATGCTGTGGACCCAGAAATAAAATGACAGGACCCTGCAGTGTCCCTCTCAACAGATCTTCTTTGTATATGCCTTGGCAGTAAAAACATGAAGGTGAGAATATACAGCAATTCTGGGTTAAAAACATTATATTTGACTTGATTGAAAATTGGGTAAAAGTAATGGCTGGGTTTCTTTCTGCTTGTCTTTTACTGAGGTTATCTAATAGTCCTGGTCTTGTCATGTTTCTCTTGGGATATCAGGCTTTTGGGGGACTTGGAACATCAGGATTTCCCTCTAATTGGAACTCTAGATGTCAAGGTGGTAGTAGATCTGTCATGAGCTTTGTAGAGCTTGGTTCTATATATTTTTGCTTCTTAAAAATGTGAATTTTCCTGATAAAAGGAACATTTCTTGAGTTTGCCTGATTGCATTAGCAAAAACAGTATTATTTTTTAAGTGGTTCTTAATTCCTAAAACATTGTATACTTCGTTGTGCAGTGTTTCGCTGATAGAAGAAACTTGGTTTTAAAGTTTTATTTCGTGACCGTTATAAAGTCATGTTCATTGTGGGTTTTTTTGCTATGTTATGGATGATAAAATTTATGCATGAAACCCCTTTTAATAATATTTTGATAAAAGGGAAGCAGTAAATAAATCTGAAGTCCTGGATTGCGTAGAAAGTTTCTTGTCGTAAATTAAACAGAATCACAAAATCAACTGGCAGCTGATGTGACTGAAAGAAATAGACAGTGGCATATGAAATAATGCCATGTATAGAAACAGCAAATTAAGGACACTTATTTTTTCTGGTAGTGCAGGAACTTGTGCTGCTTAATAAAACTGGTAAGTGACACATTCACAGTCCATTCTTGTCATGCAGAGGTTTCTCGTTAGACACCTTTGCTAGCAGCAGCAGCACCAATTTAAACTCCGAGTTCAGTAATGGCTCAAACAGGGCTGACTGGTGTCGGTCACACTTAGCTTAGAGCAAATACGATGTGTTTGACATGAGCACCCAAGCTCCCAGGGTGCAGAGAATGACCCTCTGCTGCCTTCCACAGACGCCCGAGGAGCTGGAGGAGGTGTCTGACCTGGAGGACGAGCACGACACGCGCAGCCGGACCAGCGTCCAGACCGAAGGGAAGACTGACCGGGTATGTGTGACCCAGGGCTTGGAGGGGCTGCGAGCAGGGGGGTGCTCCTGTGTTCTCCTCTTACTGGCGAAACACAAGCAGCACTTTGTAGGTACTTACTATCAAAATATAATAAGAAAAGATCCACTAAAGCTGTCAAAGATCAGTGCTAAATAGATGATCTTCTTAGCTAAACCAGAATACTTCTTTGATGCTCTTCTTTGGAAAGAAAACCATAACTAACACTTACTTGAGAGGGCACAAACCAAGAAGTAGATGCTGAAGACTGTGGCAGGTAGGGAGCTGGCTATCAGGGGATATCAGAGCTGGTATCAGAGCAACCAGAGGCACAGGTTGGTGCTGTGGGGACATGTCTCTGGGATGTGCTTCTCCTTGTGAGGTGGAAGGGACTCTTACACACAGACTGTGGTTAATACAGCTAAACCCCTCTGGTACTTTAACATTATAGTAAGGATATTTCTATTTTTTTTTCCATTTCTCACTAAAATAGTACAGTTACTGTAAGTAAATTTTGTGGCATCTAGACAGAGGTCATGGCTTAAAGGCTGATTCTATAGTTTAGGAACAATTTTCCTGGATTTCAGGTCCTGCTATCAGGGCCGTAAATGGCACATTACCCCCTAAAAGCAATAGAAAATTATAGGTTTGAGTAAATTATATATGTGTGCACTCAGCCTAAGGTACCATATTGACAGACACCTGCCCATACTTTTTTTAAAAAGATGGCTTAACAAACCTAGCAGCCGCAAACAAGAACAGTGATTTAAGGCCTCTTTGTTTGGAGTGCTATTTGATATTGATATTTGAAGATTTATATCCAGAAGCTGTTTAGCAATATGAGGAATCTGTGTAGGGAAGATAGGTGTTAAGGTTTAGGCAGTGTGTGGTGTTGTGTGGTGCAACAGCTTTGTGTCCTGTTGGGAGGCTGTGTGCAGCGTTGACACCAGGAATGACTGTTCCAGAAGTGCTTTGGCAAGATTGCAGAGCAGCCTTTTTTCCTCCTTGAGTTCTTTCTCTTGGGCAATTCAGCTATAATAATTCAGTTTTATTTATACATATCTGGCTACATATTCGTGCTGCATAGGAGCACTCCTGATTCCTCTTGCTTTGTCAAGAGTGTTGTAATTTTTTGGATGTCACATCTCTCACTGCTCCAAAGGGGAACTGGTGCCTTTTTTCTTCCTGCTTTTATCTCAACATATAAAACCAGATGTGATGTGGGTATGCCACTTGTAACAAAGGCTACATCTTAACTAGCAAATCCTGTTTCCCTTACGTGTGAAAAAGTCATGTATTATTAATCATACCTTCAGACTCTATCTCCATAAAGAGAGAGAGTAGAGGTTAATGGTGAGATAGTGGGACTGAGATTTGACCTCGTATTTATCTCCTGACTCATCTTGAAGATGTTACTTCACTGATCTCTTCCCTCAGATAATTTCTATTTCTGAGATGAATATGATTGTGCCTCTGGCCCTATCCCAGGCTAGGGGATACAGGTCAACTTGGGCAATGTGCAGTGAGATCTCTGGGTATTTAAACTGGGTAAAAATACTGATGACTGTTTTTGGGTGATTTTAGATCCTTGAAGAAGAAGTTCCTTAGGATCAAACCCTTAGCTACTGTAAAAACAGATGCTGCTTGTGGATCCAAGGACTAATGCAGTTTTTCCCAGTTTAAAGTCAGCTCTTCCTCTGGTGGTTGTGTGTAATTTGTGGAGACTTATCACAGTTTATGCTATCATGATGAGTGTAATTCCACTGAGGGAGATAGTGGCTTGTTGTCGTGGGATTCTGTGTTGAAGAGTAACATTCTGCCTAGTTCATTTTCAGCTTAGAAAACAATGTACATGTTAATGATCAGGAAAAATTAAGTTCGATGTTACTAAATTAGAGATGAGAACAGCTTTGCTTAATTTCAAAGTTGCTGCTGCAGGTTAAGGTCATCATGTTGAGGAGGAGGCAAAATGGTTTACCTCACAACTTAATCCATGTAGGGATGGCAAGAGCAGAACTCTTTCAGGCAGTCACACACCCACATTTTTTTTCTCATAGTTCTGCAGACAGTGTTGTGGATGCATGGACAAAAATGTCTGAGATTAAGATCAGTTTTTACACACTTGTGTAGCACACTGTATTTGTGCAACAACTGTGGATGGATAAAAGGTTGATTCAGTATGTTCTGTGAATGAGAAAATCCAGGTGAAGTTATTTAATTGTTTTCTTTGTATTGTATTTTAAGTACATTTTAATATAGCTCTAAAAATCTCTAAGAAGAGAGTAAATAAAACGGTAAAGACCAAGAAGAACTGTTGATACTTGCATGAAAAAAGTAGTTAGAATGGAAGTTAGATTTGCCACCAGATTTATTAGCAATTTTTATTCAAGTAGCAAGTGTTGAACATCTAAGTTCTTACATTAAATGAAATGCTGACATATGTTAACAGGAAGCATCTACTATTTTGTTAATAAAAAAAGCCAATTTTAGAATATTTTTTTACTTTAATTTTTATCAAAGC
Source organism: Donacobius atricapilla (assembly GCA_013397315.1). Lineage (NCBI taxonomy): Eukaryota > Metazoa > Chordata > Aves > Passeriformes > Mimidae > Donacobius > Donacobius atricapilla. The sequence goes on from WBMY01004377.1 coordinate 101,755, forward strand.
CCTACACAAACATGAAATACTGATAGGAATTCAAGCATAATGAAAATAACTACTGTAATTTGAGTAGATTATATGAACAGTAATTTTGACACTTGATACATAGCAAAAGATTCCCTGTCAGGATTCATGATCTATCAAAAGCATTTAATTTTCTTGCCAATTTTTAACCCAATTTCCGTAAAGAGAAGAGATTAAGTTACTGAAGTACTTAAGGCTGTAGCAGTATATTATGTACTGCAACAAAGTAGAGCTGGAAACAACCTCAAGAACTTGGCCAATCCAGCCATTTGGCCCAGTGCAGAATAAATATACTTCTTCTTGACCCACATGTTTATATGAACAATTGTGTTGCTCTCTCTCCTTAGCTCATTACTGGAATCAATGGTTTATTGGAAAGTTACTGTCCTTACACCTCATATGTAGCAATTAACATGTTAGCACTCATCTGCAATGGACACAGAGAATGTGAGGTTCCTTTGTGTATGTATTTTTTTTAAGGTACTTGTACATCCTTTTTCCATGGGCTGTCTCTTTTGGCGACTCCAGGTTGAATATCTCCAGTAACCTTGATTTACTCTTCAAGGTAGCGTTTCCTGTATGTCCTTTTAGTCTCTCTCCCCTCTGGGTGCTCTGCAGCTGGTTAATGAATTCTTGAATTTTGAGTCCAGACTCTTTATATTGCCAAATATATGAAGCCACCTGTGATCTCAACAGCACACATGGGAGGTTTGCACTATTTCCTGCTGTGTGCATAGTTCAGGAGCTTTTGTGGGAGGTTTGCCTTTCTGCCAAGAGCACAACCTTTTATCAACTACAAATGCCCAGCCACACAACCGCCATGGCTGGTTCTGTCTCAGTTCTGTGAGTGTGCTGTGATTTTTCTTTGGGGTAAACCCTGTCCTTGTCTCAGCTGTGGCACAGCCCGTGATGTTTCCAGAGCAGTTCTCAAGTTCACTCGGAGCTGCAAACCAGGCCTCTTCCTTCCACGGCCAGTGTGTGGCGTGTACTCTTGGTTCTGTGGGAACACTGACTAATGCCAGCGTCAGGGCAGCTCCCTTCACAGCTTTCTCCGATGGATCCCTTGGCTTGCTGTGTGTTCTTGATAAGTGCTCTGCAGGCAGTTTTTAACAAGTATTACATCCACCCACTGGAGATTACATCTAGACCTTATTTCTCCAGGTTACTTGTAAGGATGACATGAGAGCCAGTGGCAAAGCTCTGGTGAAGCCCAGACTGAGGACATGATGCTTTTTATCTTCAGGCCTATGGCCCCAGGACAAAGAGAAATTACATTTAATATGCTATAGTTGCATCATCTAAGCCGACCTTCTTAGTGATGGCTGATGCAAAAACGGCATTAAACACTTTGTTTACTATCGCCCAATAGTTTTACCTCTTTATCCAGTTTATCCAATTATATTGTATCTAAAAATATAGTGCAACTGGCATGGAAGAACAGATGAGGCACTCTGTGAACTTGTTCAAGGAATGCTGCACTTTAGCAGCCTTGCTGCAATTCTTGAAACTGGGAGAAGGCAGCTGGTGACAGCAGGTAGTAAAGCATTGAAAGAAACACAGCTTCTCCCCCCTGTCAGCATCACACACCACACTGTGCATCTCTGGGGCCGTGGATTCACTTAGCTGTGAGTGCTAAATAGGCAACATCATCTCTGTCACCTCTTTATCCAAACTCACAAAGTTATTCCCTCAGTAGGAAAAGCAGTAGTAAAAGGTAGTGGACACATCTTACTCATTTTAACAGAATTTCTTTTGACTTGGTGGTGTCTCCGTGAATTCACTTATGAACATACTGGCACTCAAACAGAATCAGACTCAGGGAGGGATTTGGCTTGGAAGGGACCTCAAAGATCATCTGGTTCCACGGCAGGGATGCCACTCACCAGCTCAGGTGGCTCAGGGCACATAAAATACACGTGTATTTTTTGACAGTGTCTGCAAACTTTGTTCAAGAAAAAAACCAGGTAAAGATCATGATTGGAACTGTTGTGAAGCAGTGTGATTAAAATATATTTCTGTACTTGGAGTGATTTGCAGGGGTCCTGTTCTTTTTCAACACAAGTTCAGCTGACTGCAGCAGGAAAGCAGGAACAGACCAGAGGGCATCTTGTGCCTGCTGAGGCTCTGGTGGAATGAAAACCTCAGCTCCCAAAACAAAGTAGGGACATGAATCCATTCTTCTGGGATCTCTGCCATTACCTTTTAACTACAGTATGTGAAGAGCAGGTTATTTTGTGTTCTTGCTTGTAAAAAGCTCTGAGAAGTTTTTCATATGCTCATTTGGGAAACTGGGATTTGTTTCCTTGTAACCTACAAAATTGAAGAAAAACAGCATTTCCCTCTTTTCTTCTCTGTAGTTATATGACATCTTGCAGCCTACAAAGCTGGAAGTGATAAATAATTTTCAAGGGAGATTCTTTGATTTTTCCTGAATGTATTGTGCTACTTTCTGTTGCCTTTGCTTCCTGGTCCCTGTAAGTGGTAAGAATGGTGCTGGTGTGGATCTGGCCAGTCATTTGGTTTTAGGGGTTGGGAAAGAAAAAAAAGTATGTCAGCCTGAGATCTTAAGAGCATAATCAAACTTTATGTGAAAGTCAAATCCTTGGAGAGCAGCCAGAGACAAAGGCAGGCAAAAGGCCAGTTCTTAAGGCTGGAATGTCATTGGCCAGCAATGTACCAGGGAGAGAAGAGTCAAACTCTTCACCACTTAGTTACCCCCCTGTGTCCTTACATGGCCTTCAGTTTCTTTGATGGAGAACTGACTGAAATATAGAAAGGTAATGAAAGGAAACACCAGTCTCCCAGGCTAAGTCAGGTTGCAAATGGGACAATTCAAATAACACAAACTCCAGTGCTGGAGCCTCTAGCTACCAGGGACAAACCACCTTCAGAAAAGTTAAGTCAGGGAAATCTAAGAAAAAAATCGATATTTCTTTTTTAATAGGAGGATGGAAATGTCACAGATATAACTTCTTCTCTCACCTAGTCCTAACTCTGTTATCTACTACCGCAATAATAACATTTTGTTTTGGAAACAGTGAAAAAATCATTTTCTCCCACTGGGCAAAATAAACCTGCACTCCTGTAATAGTCATTCAATTTAGATCTTTATTTCACAATTACTGTTATGTTGCCTATTTTGATACAAAGGTAAATCAGTGCTTAAAAGGCTCTGGACACACTTGCTTTATTTTGTTGGACGTGGTATTAAAGCAGTATGAGGGAAAGGAAGAAAAGACAAGGTCAGAATTACAGTTTCCTCAGCCCTTTGTTCCAGTGGATAATGTCTCATTCCACCTGAAGCTCATTATTGTTGGCAGATAGCAGGATGCTCTATGTCACAGTTCCCTCATTAAAATGTCATCTTTCTTGTGATTTCAAGATCCAGGCCTGTGATCTTGAACTCAAAACAGTGTTGAAGCTGGGGGCTAGGAAATACCACAGACGTCCACCCATCAGCAAAAATGTGTGAGATCATGGAAATTCTCTTCCCTCTGTAGCCCATTTTGGCATTTTTTAACAACATGGGAGCAGTAGCCTCAAAATAGCTGCACTTTCTAATTCTGTGACTGTAGGGTAATTCTGACCACTGTAAGACAGTTCCTCCCACCCTTAACCATTCTGTGATTCTGTGATTTTGTGACTGCAATTGCAGGTACATGCTGGGAAACCTGTAATTTTCAGTAATTTGTGTAAAACAGAAAGCTAACCCTGTGACAGTGATTCTAGTGTAAATAATATCTCTGAAAAGGCATGGCTTGAAAAACATACACATTATGTATAGAACCGATTAGTCATTTTATTAATTACTAACAATTCAGCCACGGCCTTAACTTCTCATTTTATTGGTGGTAGATAACATTTTCTAAACAAGAATAAGTCACAAAATATTTATTGTGTAATTATAGTGTAATGACAGTGTGTTAATAATTGCTGTGTGTAGTTGTGAGTTCCTGGTGGCCTGAAGGGAAGCTGTGAGATAAGAACCAGCATGGCAACAGAGCCAGCAGGACCAGCGTGGCTCCTCTCTCCGGGGCAGGAGGTACAATGAAGGGCCAGGACCTCCGTGTGGCCATGGAATATCCTAGCCCCTGGCTGCTTCCTGCCCTGTTTCTGACACACGAGGGCTGTCTGACCCATGACTGCGGCGGGCTGGATATCTTGCTCATGGAGAACATTAGGCAAAAACATTTCTCTCACCATGCTACATTTTCAGGAGCTTTTGATAATCCTATTCACATCCTGATTTCTGACATGTTCATCTATTCATCTTCTGCAAAGACAGAAGATGAGTATTTGAACAATTAAATCTTTTTCAGTTCCTAAAATGATAGTGTAGAACCATCTCAGAAGAGAGAACCATACCTGAATGTTTCAGAACAATTAATCCTTTTCAGTCATTTTTTGTTCCTGAAGCAATACTGCATTTTGTAATTTTTACATGTATCATACTTAAAACGACTTGGGCTCCTTAGCTCTAAGAAATAGGAAAATTTATCAGTCATATTTCATAAAGGCTTTTGGAAGAATTTAATCTTCTTTCTCTCACTATGTTAAAATTAATGGTTTCAGGAACACCACTATCCCCATCACACTGAGATTATTTTTTTGGCCCAACCCAGTGACAATATAAAAATTTTGAAATTTAGAAGCACTCACAGTCAAACAGTTGGCTCAGGCCATCATGTTTTTAAACTATGTATTTATTGATATGCAGTGGTTTTGTTAAAAAAAAAAAAA
>WBMY01004377.1:106533-142858 GCA_013397315.1 Donacobius atricapilla
AAGAGAATACTCAGACACAGATGTTTTACAAATCACGTTATTCTGTTTTAGGCCAAGATGACTCAACTGCCAGAAGCTGAAAAGGAAAAGATAGCTGAGCAAGTGGCTGATTTCAAAAAAGTCAAGAGTAAGCTTGATGCAGAGATTGAAATCTGGGATGATACCAGCAATGACATAATTGTTCTGGCCAAGAGGATGTGTGTGATTATGATGGAGATGACTGACTTCACAAGGTAATTAGGTACAAAAGGGTTCTTGGATACTTAGAAATGCTGGAGGCCATTGTCACACTGTTACAGCAGTGAATACAGAGTTTTTAATGTCAGGTCATGAGGTCTCTGAAAAATTAAGCAGCTCAGCTAATGCAACACATCAGGTAGGAGCACTGAAATGTTGGGGGATGTAACATTTGGAACTATGCTTATCCCTAGTTTTTTGCCTTTGTCCTCTCTTATTAATTTGTTCGTAGGGTTTTTGCACATGTTTTAGCACTCTATTTCTGCTCTCAGTGAAAAAGTAACAATAATCTCGATTTTAAGCTGTAGATTTGTCTCATCTGTTGTTCTGTCTACTTGTATCATAGCGTGCTGTCAAGCATAAAGCGCTGTTTAGAGCCCACGTGTGACAGTACACATTCCGACTCATACATATTTTATGTCCCATTATTGCTGTTGCTTTCATCATGAACTCTTGTGCTGCTAGATGTAGTTCAACGAATGAAGAGTACCAAAGATAGCTCTCAAAGCTGGGATTTCTTTCTGCTGCCAGTAAGTGTTTGATGATGCTCTTAAAACAGGAAACAAGTTTAAGCTCAGGAGCTTTTTCTGCCATGCTCTGAATGAAACGTTGTGTAAATCTCATCAAATTGTTTATTACAAAGAAAGGTGGTGTCTGTCCTTCCTTTCTCTCCCTGGTCTAGTTAGCAGTAAAATAGTTGCTGACAGGTGAAGCCTTAACACGCAGCCACTCTTGCATGACAGTTACTGCCTCATAAAATCAGTCCTTTCGTGCAAGATACAAAGAACAATCTCTTTGTATTTTTGTGGGTGTCAATGGGCAGGGTTGCATCGAGCTGAACCACCTGGGACAGAGCTGGGCCTTGATGCAGGCTCTTTCTGGGGAAGGCAGCTGTTGCTTTTATCACACTGATGCTTTCCAAATCCACCTGCAAATGAGAGGGGGGTACAGACCTGCATTGAGAAGTTTGTCATCTGTTATAAAGCTGGTTTTAAATATTTCCTTCAGTGAGACAATTTGTTTCTTTTTTAATGATGCCAGATGAAGTCTGGTAAAAGGAAGATTTGTATCTGTCTTAGTAATAAGTGAACTCTCATGGCTCTTCCTCTTTTCGAAGAGGATTGTTGCTTAACTAAGGTGGTAGTTGTATGTGCTGAGAAACACAGCTGGCTCTTCACTTTCTGCTCCGTGGAAATCTGAGAACAGATCATAGAATTGTTTAGGTTGGAAAAGATCTTTAAGGTCATTGAGTCCACCCCTTAACCCAACACCATGTTCATTGCTAAACCACGTCCCAAAGTGCCATATCCACATGCTTTTGAACACTTCCAGGGATGGTGATTCCATCACTTCCCTGGACAGCCCGTTCCAATGCTGGACTACCCTTTCAGTGGAGAAATTTTTCTTAATATCTAACACAAACCTCCCCTTGGTGCAACCTGAAGCCATTCCCTCATCCTGTCCCTGTTCCCTGGGAGCAGAGCCCGATCCCCCCCCGGCTGTCCCCTCCTGGCAGGGAGTTGTGCAGAGCCACAAGGTCCCCCCTGAGCCTCCTTTTCTCCAGGCTGAGGCCCTTTCCCAGCTCCCTCAGCCTCTCCTGGGGCTCCAGACCCTTCCCAGCTCCTTTGTCCTTCTCTGGACACCCAAGGCATGAATATTGCAGAACACAGAGCAAGCGCCAGCTCACCTTAGGGCCTGAGCTCGCCACTCTGTAACTCCTAAATTCTTGAACATGGAAATAATAAAAGATCCTGGCATTTTGTATTTGTTACATCAAAAGCTACTCAGACAAATAGTAAATTTCTGTATTTGAGTCACTTGTTACATAAGCTGATTGCTGTTCTCCATATGGTATTACCTTGCATTCATTGTTATTTAATGTCAATGAGTGGTTTTCAAAGTTTTGGGGGTTTTGCTCTGTCTTCTGTAAAAGTAATTAACAAGAAATGGCCTGACCTTCTATATCAATTTTAATAATATTTTAGTGGAAATATTCTAATTTCTCTCCTGATTGGCTAAAAAGGTACAAGAAAAATCCCAGGTTTGCATTTGGTTTGTTCTGGTTTTCCCTAAGCTTTTTGTGTAAATGGAGCACGATTTTTGTTTTCCATTGCAAAAGCAGACCTACAATTAAAAGATACTTGCCAATAAACATAGCTAAGTCCCTTTTGCTCATGAAAGGGAATGTGTATCTAATTCAAGCAGTGCTTTGGATCACAGCGCTGGAACTTGTAATTCCCATTGAGAAAGGAGCAAGGCAGGGTCAATGGTTTAAGCATAAAGGGACCTCTGCTATGAAGTGAGAATAGCTTGCTGTTTGAGCCTTGTGCAGCAAGGAAAGTTCCTTCAAACAGAGACCTGCAGGATGTCCCTGTGCAGGATTTTCACAACACTTTGGTGATAGGAAAGGTCTCACCAGGGCTCAGGTAAGATTGGGACACCAGGCAGAGCTTGCTGCTGTGTCAGAGGTGATTTTGTAGATGCACCATGGAGAGACCAGTGCTGGTCATTGACCTGGGTGGGCTGTTCCACTGCCCATCCTGACAGCTGTAGCCCATGGATTCAGGATTCACAGTGCCTGTTGAAGGCTCTGGGACAATCCCTCTCACTTTTCTGTGGTGTAAACTGTAAATGAGAATCACTGGGCTTTTACCCCTTACCCATTTTGTAGGTTATTAGATTGCAAATGGGGCCATATGAACACTTCCTTTAAACAAAGGAGTGCAGCTCTCAGCAAACTGGTCAGAAAGTGTCTCGTATTTGTTCTTGCTACTTGACATTTGTTTCTAAAATGGCATCAATATTGGAGTTAATATGAGAAATTTAGTGAAAATAGCAAAACAAATTAACAAGACCAGAAAAGAATAAATCTAGCAAAAACATCCTCCAAAAGCTGTCCCCCTTTATCCTTGAAGTAAGACTAAATGTAATTCTCTAGTACTTGAGGGATTGCAGCTTGGCTAAACTTTTCTCTCTGTAATCCTCCTGGTTACCACCAGGTACAGTTGCCTCGTTGAGCAGGGCTCCTCACCTGGTAATAGCCACAGTCCTCAGCCTTAATTCCTCCGGGCTTTGAGTCTTTGCTTGGGAAAGCAAAATCGAGACTGCAGTTCTGTAGTTACTGGGCTCGAAGAGACTGTGAGACACACAGATGACAGAGGACAGAAGAGGGTTCTATTCCTAGTCTAGTTCATCCATGAAACTCCTCACCAGAACTCACTATCTGATTTACTTTTCCTGGTGCCTCGTCCTACTTCAGGGTTACCTGTGATCCTCCTATTTTCTACCCAGCAGCCAGGTACTTTTGAAATTCTGTGGAGCTCTTCCACTGCACCCTGAAATCTGCTCCCTTCCTGGCCTTTTTGTGGCCCTTCTAGCCCTCAGATTTGTATCAGCTCCATCCAGCTCCTCTCACCCATGTGGAAATTCCATGTCACAACTCTCCTGCTCAGTCTTGTCCCTGTCACCAACCTGGTTTGTCAGTGCCATAAAAGGTAATGGTACCTTTATTACTAACCCGCTGAACTAAGTGTCATTGCAGTCACAGTTCAGCTTGAGATATGTGTAGGAATTTCCCTTTTCTCTGCCCTCCCTGCTCATCTTAGGGCATTCACTCCTCAGCACTGTTTAATGGAGAAGTCTGGGATGCTTTTGAGAGTCCATGTCTACTCCGTGTTTGTGTCATAAGTTGTATATGAGAACAAACAGCTTCTGCTTTAAATCATTTCATCAGAAATCACTTAAAGATTGAAGGTTGTAAAAGCAGAGCTGAGTTATCAGAAAGGACAGTTATTTTGGAGAAAATTACTTTGGGCAAAGAAGGTGAACTTCTCCTTTGGGCTCTGTGGAAGAGAAGCTTCTACTTGCGTTACTTATGTAAAGACATTCTTTTGTTTCCTGAGCAAGACCAGTTCAGTTATGTGTGCATACTTAGCTGTGTTTTATCGTCCATGCCTGTGGAACAGAGCCAGCAGGATTTCCTTCTTCCTGCACAGTAGGTAAGCAGGTCCATTTGGCTGTTAAAACCAGCAGCAGAATTGCATTAGCTGCAGTGGTACCAGGGCTGTTAAAGGGCTTGCAGTGCTCGGGGATCTGCCTGCCCTGCCAGGACTGCCTGTAATGGCCTCAGGCAGTTGTTGGTCTCAGATAAACACGGGCTCGCGGATTTCTGAGGGATGGTTGTGGTGTCAAGTTAAACCATGTAGCACAATCAGCTGGTACTGCTGCTTCTGCCTGAAGGCCACAGAGCTGCTAATATTTACACAAATAAGTCGGGATTTTGAAGGTAGAAATCCAGTATCTGTGTCCTGCCCTTCTCAAAAGCTTGTGACTGAGTCTGAATTTCCTTTACACAACTACTGTGTCTTTATTGATGATACTAGCATAGAATGTGATTTTCATATGATGCTTTTGTGGATGCTTCTGCCACTTTTATAATAGAAATAATTTCAACTGATTCTTAAATACATACATCAGCAAGTATTCAATCTGATTCAGCAGTTGCTACTCAATGTAATTCTAATAATTAAATGCTAAATATTTGTCCTTCGATAGTAAAGTTTTTTTTTTTAAATTATAAAATCCAAATATATCACCTATTTTATACAACCCTTATTCCAAAGGGAAAATCACCTGGTGGATTGAAGACTTAGAACCAAAAGAGAAACATTTAAAGAAACAAAAATAATTTAAACGTTTGGCTCTGTGACAGCGTTACTGCAAGTATTTATATATCCAATTTGCCTGCAAGCTAAGTGGATTTATTTTCCTGCAGTAGGCACAATTACCATCACTAGTAGTATTATTAAACAAACACAGTAGATCATGAATGCACAGCTGATTTAGATCCTTCTGATAGGGATGGAACAGTCAGAATTCCCTCCGTGCCGCAGGCTCTGGTGGTGGCAGTCTGCAGCTGCAGAGGATGTCGGGGGTCAGGCACATGGACACCCTTCATTCACATGGCTGCTCGTTGCAGGCTAACAAAGCACGGTAAATATTTGTAAACCAATACAGTGAACAGCTAATGGCCAAAATCATGAGCACATTTCTTCTTCTCTGCAGCATTTCTGTGGCAAAGGACAGCTGACTCGTACAGCTGCAGTCAGGAAACAGGTTTTGCTATTACTCATTACTGGAGTGGAAATACTAAAGGGAGAGGGTAAACTGGAGCTGCCCGTCAGCATCACAGTAGGAAGAGGACAGGTACATGCACAGGCCTGTTTGCATCAGCTTTGTTTTTGCACTCTTCTGTTCTTTTGTGTCACCTGTTGTTCCTTAACCACAACCGTTTTAGGCACTTCTGTTCTCTGCCTTCGCTGTCACAGCCAAAACACACATTTTCTCTCATCTCTGAGTACTGCTGCTGGCTGCAGGCAGCACATGACATCCAGAAGACTCTGGTACAGGCAGGAGAAGCTTTTAAGTCCCTGAAATTGTTGGCATTTCTGGGAAAAGAAAAGCTCTTTATCAAATGGACAGAAAGATGTTCTGTTATTATTTCTTCCTTCTCTCAGTGACATAATTACATCATGGATATCTTTCTATACTACGAGCATGTGTAATTATTTCACAGTTTATCTATTGCCTCTTCTGTTGGAAGGGTGAGGCATTCACAGTTTGTTCTTTCATTTAAAAACTATTTTTAAAAATGTACGTTATTTGTGCAACTTCCATTTCCTTGGAACAGAAATGAAAGTGAACATAACATTGTCATTTTATTGAGTTTAATAGTTACAGTCAGAATTTTGATAGAAAGGTGACAAAAAATTATTTGAGCTTGATATTTGACATTTCTCGTTTCAGCTTTTTATGTGGCCAATACTTGTAAACCATTTTTTTAAAATTCTTATTTTCTTGCAAGAAAATCAGATATTGATACAAATAGTAGGGCTCAGAAATTGAACTTTTTTAATGAATGGAACCTTTTTCATGTGGACATTGAAGTTAATTTAAGATAATGTTTTAACTAATTTTAAACACAGTCATCTGCAGCTAGAATTGGAAATGACTCCTAAATTTCATCCATACTGGTAGAAATCCAGACACATTCTCACAAAGAGAATTGTCCCAGTTATCTGGTTAAAAGTCCTATGTAAAGCTCTTCAGCTTAAAAATTCTGGTGGTGTTTTACTTGTGTGATGTGTTTAGTTGACTTACTGCTGGAAGTGAAGTCACTTCTGAATCATTTCTTGCTTGCTGTTGTATGCCTTGTAGTCATAGAAGCTGTGAAGATTAATTCCTCTGATTAGAGCAATTACATGCTCCACATCCTAAAAGAATTTTATAAATTGAAGTCCAAGGAAATGTGTTCCATTTTAAACAGTAAGGCTCTTAATTGTGCTGTTTGTGTAAAAATCCTTGGTTTGTGCTGATGTTAGTCATACCTCATGTGTGGGTAAGCACAGGGCAAAGCAATACTGACACAACCTCCCTGTCTCTGTGTCCAGGTGTGATTGGTATTTACTTGAAGACAGGGGACCCTCAAAATAATCACAGGGAACAGCTGTTGCTTGGTGGTGTTTGTTTTTTGTTTTTTTGTTTTTTTTTTTTTCCCCCTGTAGTCCTGTGTGAGATTTCAGAGAATTCCTTGTGTCCCCAGCAATATTACAATTAGTGTAGCATTTATTTCAAAGTATCTAGTACTACCACCCTTAGCATAAAAGTTGAGGAAAAACAGTGAAGAGAGTGAGATGGGCAAAGAGGATCATGAGAACCTATTGTCCATGCCTCATATATATAGTCAAAAAAAATTAATAATATGGAGACATACTCAAATATAGCAAAATCAGAAATAAGGTAGACAAACAGGTCTGTGTAGCCTCCGGAAGAAATCTGTCCAGGATCAGAAGCAAATCAGCTACAAATCCCAGTGTACATTACAGCAAATACAGCCCTATTTTTGTGACAAGCTGCATTTCTTGTGCCAGAAAGAGCCATCTTCTGCCTTTCGTCTTTAGGGTCTGCTATTGTCAGAGGACAACGGGATTTCAGAACTCCCAAGGATCAGCTCCTGTTGGCAGAGGCATCAGGAGTGTAAAGAGGAGCTGGGGCAGTAATTTGACATTCCTGGGCAGCTGGGAGGGCAGCGGTGGGCCATGTCCTTGGGGCGCACAGGGCAGGGCAGAACAGCGTCCCTGGGAGCGGTACCAGGTCTGGCTGGAGCCGGGTGTGCTCAGCATTCCGCGGGGTGGGCAGAGGCGGGCTCAGCCCCTGAAATGTTATATTAATTCACCGCCAGCACGGGAACGGGAACCGTGCAGCTCCAGGGGGCTGCAGGGCGGCCACGCTGGCGGGGGCTGCTCCGCTGCCAGCCCCCAGCACCTCCCTCCTTGTCCCGGGGGCAGCAGCAGCGAGGCTGTGAGGGCGTAGGCCAGCTGCCCTGAGGGAGGCCAGCCGGGGCCAAGGGCCATCCCAGGGCAGACACGGCTTGCGCCGAGCACCGCTCCCTTCTGCATCCCCGGGATGCAGGAGCAGCCCAGGGCGCCGAGAGCCACCGGCAGGCCCGGCCGGGAGGAGCAAGGAGCAGCTCCGCGGTGCCTGAGGGGCACCCAGTCCCTGAGCCTGGGCGGGAGAGAAGCGGCTGGCAGGGCAGGGCAGGGCAGGGCAGGGCCGGGCCAGCGGCCGGCCAGAGGGCAGGGCTGTGAGCCCTGGGAGCCAGGCTGGGCTGGGCCGGGCTGGGCCGCAGGGCAGGGCAGGGCTTCACCGGGGCTCGTGGGCTGTGCCAGGACCCGGGGGGGCCTGGGCAGCACAGAGGGCCACTGGTGCCCTGGGGCCGGGCACCGCAGAGCCGGGGCTCATGTCCTGCCCGGGGCTCATGCCCTGCCCGGGGCTCAGGTCCTGCCCGCGGCTCATGCCCTGCCCAAGACTCAGGCCCTGCCCGGGGCTCAGCCCCTTCCCGGGGCTCATGCCCTGCCCAAGACTCAGGCCCTTCCCGGGGCTCATGTCCTGCCCGGGGCTCGGCCCACAGTGGGCAGCCAGGATTGCGGGGGATACTGGATACGAGGTGGTGACCAGTGAGGAGTTGAAATCCTGTTATGATGGCGTTCAGGGTTGTGGTAACAATGGCACTTCAGTAGCATTCTCCAAAGGTACGGCATGGAACCTGCCTTTTGAGCTTCAGTGTCTTGACGCAAATCTTGTTTTTATGTTTATTTTGCTCAAGCTGTTGTTGGGTGGGAGCACCCAGCAATGTCTCCTAGGAAGATAAAGAAGCAGTCATTAAAAAGGCGAAGCACCTCTCCCAGCTTTTTACCCTTTAAAATATAGGCCTGTTTTTATGGGATTTATTTGCTATATTTTGTATATGCTATATATTTTTGGCTAAAACACCATATGTTCAGGTTCTTCCTGAATTAATTAGCAGAAGTTAGAAGCTTAAACCTTTGGAGGGCTTCCAAGAAATATGACGGGAAACTTTTGCAGTTATCAGCCCCTTCATTGGAAGAGTAGGCACAGCAGTGAATTAATTACAACCAGAAATTTGACATAAAATATTACTTTTTTTTCCCTCTGAATTTAATGCTGATTCAAATAGAAATTTTGCTTACAAGAGATCAGTAATGTTCAGAGAATGATGTACAGATGTACACCCATGTTCCTCTTGACAATTTATTGTCTAAGAATGGATGTTGACCTGGCTGGTGAAACAGGAGTCTGGAGTTGTCACCTGTGCAGTTTGTGACAGTGACAAATCCGTAGCACTGATTTAGTAGTACAGATATCACCTAATGGGGGTACATAAAAATGAGTAGTAGTTGCAGATAGTGAGATAGAAAGGAAACAGATCAGTGGGAATTGCTTTTGAGGTGGAATAGGCTTCGCAGAGCTGGTCACAACAATTTGCTGATATCCTCAGGGAACCCCCTGAGGGGTTGTGGCTGCTGGGGTGAGATGACTGTAGTAAAGGGGTAGTGTTGTCTCAACTGCCACTCTGATCTCAGTGGGGATCAGTGAGGGAAGGGGGCAGTGCAGAGAAGGGAATGAGGTACAGGGACTTGCCTGCCATCTTTTCCCTGCTTCTTGTCCCTTAGCAATGCTATCAACTTTGTATATTAAGGTTTCTCTGTCAGAATATAGAATGGGGAAAAATTGATGCCCTAAGTCATGTTTTCCACAGCAAAGAGATTTTATAACACAAACTATTTTCTTTTACGTTCACATGTACAATGAGTTCATAAGCATTGGAGAAAAAACACGTTTTGTCTCTTTGTGTTCTGGACATGTTTGCTGCCACTGTGTAGGTGAGATGAAGGCACAGCATACCCTGAACACCAGGTTGATGTGGTACCCAGCTGTACCCAAATCAGCTATAGGCTCCCCAGATGGTGTGTCTGCCTTTGGTTGTTTGGGATGCCAGAAGTACATTCTAGGCTGGGGAGAAGAAATATAGTTAGAATTTCCTCTACTGAAGTATATAATTTCAGTCGTTCCTCAATGATTATTTTATTATTGCTCTTCCCTCTTCCCTAGCCTAAGAACTGCAGCACTTGCTGTAGTCACCCTTTTCTGTGCAGACGAAGGCATGTTTTTTTTAGAGAGCTAAGGCTTTTGTTTTTTCAGAATCACTTCTCCTGTATTATTTCTCATCCCTCTCTTTACCCTACCAGATGTCTGACTTGCTTCTGTCTGGGTGATCGACTCACGGGAAATAATTTCCACAGGAAAGAACCTTTGGTTTCTTTATGGCCAAGTGTCAGGCTAGGACAGAGTTGCCATCTAATAAAGTATAACTGTTCCCAGAAGCTGCAGGATTGCAAGCACTCCTACTGTATTTCTGATATAATTAATTTTATTTAGTAATGTTTTAGTTTAGTTTTCTTCCTGGTGTGTGCATGCTTCTGAGAAAAACTATGCACAAATGCTCACCTTGGGAGCACAGTGAACAACAGAAACAGTGCTGAACTGCTGTTTTCTGCTGAAATTATGACTGAAGTCTGTTCCAACCTTTTTTAATTAAACCAGGACCTTTCACGGTTTGCATAGCCTGCCAATGGTTTCCACACTTCCTTCTTCTGAAACGAACTGGCATTTTTTAAAACACGTTTTTCAATTCAGTACCTTTGGCAGCTGCTGTTTTGGTACTTTTGGGAATCAAAACTCTTGTCTTTCTCCTTAAGGTGGCACTGGCAGTGCCATTCAGCATCTTTCAGACTTAGCTGGAGTACTGCTGCTCATAAAGGTTGGCAAATAGTTCTGCCTCTCCATCCTCCTGCCTTATTGCCAGGTTGAGGCACAGGACTGGAGGGCAGAAAGAGGATGCCCTGAGCGAGCCTCTAGCCCAACCCCTGAGCTGGTAAGAAGATGGCTACAGGCAGAAGTGTTGAGGGATCTGCGTGACAGATTGCAAACATAAGGTGTTCTTTCAGAGTATTTTCTCAAAGCTGTCTCGATCCTGCACTGTTAAGGTCATTCGAGAGCTATTCTTACTGCTAGGAAGTAGTGGGTCACATAACCCCACTGTTTGGGGGTGCTCATTGGTGGCAGAGGGAAGGAGTGACACTCTTCGGTGTGTCTGGGGTGGCTGAGAACCAGTGGAAAGAGTTGGAGAGTTCAGTCTCATGATAAACCTGTTGAAAAGCTAGTTTAAAGATCCCTGCTGTAGTCATATTTTTACCACAGACCATTGAGATCATCCCTACACAGGCACCTCTGTTGCTCCCTTAAAACAAGCAGCTTATACTGTCATTGGGGTCTTCTTCAGGCTGATGGAAAGGCCACAAGTCCTCAATATCCCAAGAAGGAACATAAGTAAAACACAACCAGAGCTGGAAAGGAGGAGGGGAGAGGTGTTGTGAGCACACTTCTTCCTGTAGGCCTGCCCCAGAAATGAGTGCTCCTGTGGAGAAAGTGTGCTTCTGATCAGTGTATTGTCAGAGAAGGATGAAACAGAAATGTAGTTGCTGCTTTTCAGCATTCAGATCAGCTTCCTACTTCCACCTGGATGACTTGATCACTAGTTCTGTTGCTGTCCTGACGGGAGTCTGTCTCTCCCTAGAGTTGAAGGCAAACTGTGAAAGCTAGGTGTAAAATTAAGAGAAGACTTGGCCATTTACACTAACAACTTTGACTTTTAGCATCAAGCAGTGGTTTATTTTCAATGTTGTTCACTGGCTTAAACATCTTGTTCCTGTTGGCCGAATCATCTATGCAGAGCAGCATATTCAGTGGGTAATGGCTGAGAAGCCTCTTTGGTACGTTTGGGCCTGCGGTAATTGCTAGACATATGGTAATGCTCTGCTCTTAAGTAACTTTTTTTGCTAAATAGTTATAAACAGATCGTAGATCCCAGTTAATTTAGTGCTTCAAGGTTTCTGTACTGGAATATGCATGACTCTGTTTCTCTCTCTGGAATGTCTTCATTATTGCTGCCTGCTCTCTGTTGATACTGCTTTTCAAGTGGGCCAGTCAGAGGTAGCAGATGAGGATAATATGAATATTCTAAAATTGATTTCCTTAAAGGATTCTCAGTGCTGGTACAGGAAGGCAGGAGCTGCAGACACCAGATGCTGGACATCTGTTAGCAGGAACTGCAAGAGCTCAGTGCTGTCTTACACCAAGGGTTTGGCGTGGTGTGGGAAACACAGGATATGGCAGGAAGGAGTTGCTGCCAAGGGAGTTACTGCTGCTGGAAGGGGCATTGCAAGCATCCAGTCAGTATTGCCTTTAATTTTGCATTTATGACTGGAACATGTTGTTTGCATTTCCAGGTATTCAGCACTATACATGGGCAAGTCTTGTCCACATGAATCATTGCAGTTTACTCTTATCAAGAATGTTCTGTTTTCCACACAGGGTTGCAGCTTTTCTTCTGCACAACCTATAACTTTGCTTTTGGAACCAACAGTTCAGTCTGGATTAATAAGAGAGTCAGTGAGTTCCTTCTATTTCATTTCCCATTCCTTTTTAAATTAGCTGTAGGGTTGTTTGGTTTTTTTTTTTGTTTTTGTTTTTTTTTGGCTTTTTTTTTTTTAACTCGAAGGGCACTTCCAGACTCCAGTTGCTGTCTACAATAAGGCAGGCTGAAGGCCCCAGGATGGCAAAGCTCTCTGGTGCTGCCTGGCTGGTGTTAGAGCATCAGCCCGTTGTTGGTGTTGGGAATGTACATCCCACATTCCCAAGGGAGAGCCACTCAGATAAGGTCTCCCCCTGGCTTCTGACAGTAGGCAAACCGAACAGAAGGAGGATAGGAAGAGGAATGATGATGGGGATGTTGTAGAGGGAAGTTCTCACTAAGTTACTCAGAGCCATTCTTCACATCTTTGCTGTCTCAGCAGCAGAAACCCTCAAGATTTTGTCAGGATTTCAGTGAACAAGCAGCTGTTGTACTGCATTCCTAGCCAAGGCAGTAACTTATTCCAGAAGTCCTCTTCAATTTTAAACCCTGTAGGCTTCAGGATGCAAGCTCCCACTATAATTTAGGCCTTAGAAAAAAGTGTTGTTTAATACTGATGGAAAAATCAGATGAAGTGGAGTTTTTGTTCAGGACTCCCACATTATTTTTTGGGCATGTTTTTTTCAACTGAAATACTCCCTTCCCGCTTTCCATCCTGGGAAATTTTACCTACCACGATACAAGAAAAAAAAAAGTTTTTTTCACTGGTGAGCCTGTGCCAAACATATTTTCAAATGCTTTGTCTTGACACAGCAAAGTGACAGTGCCATTGATGCCAAGTAACTTGCCTGGCTGAATTGTATCAGTTGTGTTAAAACAATCTTCTGCAGAAACGGTGTCCCCCTTCAGAAAAGTCTCCTGCCTTCTTTGTTGTTAAGAAAACTTCAAAGTACCTAATTAATGTAATCAGGAATGGCCTGTCTTACTGAGGTTGCAGCAGGCAGTCCAAAACAGTAAGGAATGATCTCTGTAAGCCCAAAATTCTGGCTGCAGTTTGCAGTGTCTCAACCAGGCCTTTCAGCAGCTGAGTTCTTGCATCCCCGTGGGGAAGGAAATCCCTTGCTCACCCCAGTGTTCTCCAGCAGGAATGATGGATGGTCTCTAATCGCCAGTCTGTAGCAAATACTTTGTTCCTCAAAAGATGGAGAGGAAAGTAAAGTGAGGGAAGCTTTGAACAGCACTGTAAGAGACAGGACTGCTTGCCAAAGGCTATTCTAGCAAACAGCACCTATGTTAATAATTTTTCTCAAGTCTTTGCTCTGGTTTTTTTTTTTTTGTTTGTTTGTTTGTTTTTTGGCATCAGTGGTAGATTCTAGCCAGTGCCAATATTCTCCTGCCATATTCCCACTTACCTCTCACCACTGTGTGGCTGCCATAGAGCTTCCTCATTGCCATTTGATGAGTTGACAGAAATTAAGACCCTTCATGTTTTAACTGCTCTGTTTTTAAACTCATATAATATGTCAGTGCTTCTAACTCAGAATGTTATTAAAAATCTTTGTATGTGTATTATTCATGCCTTGGCACTGGAGATATGTTATTGTAGGAGAAACTCACCTACCCCCAGCATTTTTTAATTAAGTTTCATGGTTACGAAGCAAATCCTGAAAATGGGAACCCTGAAGGCTTGGAAAAGAGAAAGTAAATACAAAGTACTGCAGATGTATTGTTTCAATTCTCCTGGTGTTTATTCCAGTTCTGTGGTATTTTGGAACCTGACTCATGATATTTGAGTGCTTGGGGCTGACAATACAAATTTCATTCACACAGTCCCTACATTACATTGTGTTTATGCAAGCAGAGCAATGAGGAGAGCCCACCATGAAAAATGGGGGAGATCTGGGAGAACGGGAACATCACTACCCTTTTCCTTTGGTACTGCAGGGCTGTTGATAACTCTGAGTCAACCATATCAGTGAGAATTTGTTTACTGTTTTTACCAAAGTGCGAGGAAGGCTCATCAAATTGATGAAGTACAAAGAAAATGCATTTTAGTCTCAGACTGTTCTTTGTCATTATGCAAAGTTGTATTGGTTTGGCATGAATGGTAGAAAAACCAATCGGTGATCTGCTTTGGAACTGACAGCCAAGTTGGCCAATCAGGTAAAAAGTGTACACCCCTGGGGACACACCGCTTAAATACAGGAATCTTGGGAGATTCCTTCTCTTTCAACGGATCCGGCCGAGGTAACATCGCAGCCGGGCCAGGAGGGGCCCGGGCCCAGGGCCCCGCTGGCCCCGGGCGTCGGGCTGGGGGCGACCGTGCCGAGGCCAGCCCTGCGGGAGCAGAGCCGAGCCGAGCCGGGTCTCTGAGCCTCGGCAGTTGCCAGCAGCCAGGGTAGGAGAGTGAGTGCCAGCATCGCAAATGCTGCCGAGGGAGATGGCCCCAGCCCCCTCCTCCAGCCCCCGTGTCCCCGGAGAGCAGCACCGAGCCCAGGCTGGGCTAAAACTGCTCCCCATAAGACCGAGGGGTGGAGGCGGACAGAAGACCCGGGACGCCGTTTCTGAGCTTTTTCTACAGCTCGTGGATCTGAGGCTTTCAGAGATGCCGTGGCTCAGGGCTGAGACCACGTGGCGTGTGCAAGCCCGAGCAGGTCCCTGAACATTAACTCTTTCTTAACACCAACTGAGACTGTTTTAAACTCTACCCCTCCTCAAAGAGAGAAGAAAGGCTAAATCGGAGGTATGCAAAGGGATAATATGAAGATGTCAAAGTCAGTAAAGAAAGGATGACTTTTTAAGTGGGAAAGATGACAAGTTGCCGTAGTTTTGGGCTTTAAATCTCCTTAATTCATGGTAACAGACTGTAATTCTTCCTTTTAATTTGTGGACTAAAAATGGGGAGATGTTTTTCCAGATTCAAGCAAGGATGTCTGATTTTTACTGAGTGGACATTTGAATTAGAAACTATAATATTTGAATTTTTCTGAAATGGATGTTGAATTAGAAATTGATGCAGTGGTCCTATTGAGATGTCTTGGAACCTCGTCACCAGTGAAGAATAAGAAGTCCTTTTTTGTGAATCTGTGCATCTTTAAAAGGTGAAACCCCATGTTTAAGTCCACAACCCTTATGCAGCCATATGAAAGGCTGCATTTGGGAAGCTCACAGATGCAGTGTCGGGTGGGCTGCGTTTGTGGGAACTGGAAGCCACAAACAGACTGTGTCTCTTGTGGAAAGTTACCAGAAGAACCAGGAGGGACTTGTCTCTCTCAAAAGACTGAATGAAAGACTATTTTATTAAGTGCTACTGACTTAAGAGTTCTGATATTTTGTCTCTTTGCATTGCTTCGTAGAAAAGTAGATTGTTGCTAAGGAGGAAGGGGGTGTCTTTAAAAAGGTTTCGAGGTTGTTGTTTTTTTGTTTACCCTTTAGTGTATGTTAATATATCTAACTGTTTCTATTTTTAAGTTGAGCCTGTTTTGCCTTCTAATCCTATTCCATAGTAAGAAAAAAATAGATCCCTACACTATGTTTCACAAAACAATTCGGCGAATGTGATAACCACTACATTTTTTGGTGTTTCTGCCCGGTTGTGAATTTTAACCCATTACAAAAGTGGATACTTTTATTCTAAAAGTAGCTTCCTCTTGGCATTTTACAGCCAGGTACTCTTTTCTCTTTAGTGAACTTGCAATGAAGTAAACTTTATCTGTACCTTCATGAGGGCTTAGAAATTAGGAGAAGAGTTGGCTAGAGAATATGTCAACAGTGAGGGTGAGGACAAATGTGTGGTGGGAATCAGTAGTTAAGTGCGGGCATGTTAGAAAAGGATATTAGGATCTTCAATTTAATAAACCATCATTATTTATAGTTTGATAAATCTTGAAACAGTGATTCTCAGCTGAAGCCTAATATTTCCATAGTTAACAGCATTGTCTAATTGTCTAACTAAACTCTCCCACTACAAGCCAGCAATTCAGATAAGGGCATGATCTGTAGTACTGTGGCAAGAAGAGGAGAGATTTGCTTATACTGAGGGTTTTGAAGTTTTGTTTAAGTTGCCATATTAGAGGGAGTGTCTCTAAGTCTTTCATACAACATACTTACTATAAACACAATATGTTGTAACTATTGTACCCCGTTGTTGAAACCAAACTGCAAGTTAATGGTACTTTTCACAGGCCGTAGCAGTAAAGCAGGAGTTTTTTTGGAAATATTTTGATAATTGGTCCTGCATATAATCAGAAACTTGTGTGGTATTTAGAAGATGGATTACTGAGCCATTAGCAGTCTAGCAATATGATCAGATATCCATATTAATAAACATCTGTCCTGGTGGCATAGCAGATGTGCTAGGTGCATATATAACATAAAATGTACATTTTTTATGCATACTTAGTTCTTTTTTTGCTACAAAATGTTTTAATTACATTATAGATCATGCCGTTAGTTTTAGTTTGCAACACTGAAAGTGCATTTTTTAAAAAAAAACAAATGGGGTGAGGACAGTTTTCTGAGAAATTTGAAAATATGACTCTGCTAGAGGTATGAACTAATTTTGAAAGGTGAATTTTACTGTCTTCCACTACCAGCTTTGAGCCTATCATTACAGGCTTTGAGCCTATCATTACATCATTTTGGTTCTGATGGTCTCTAGGTTCAGTAGCCCCCTTAATTGCAATTGCTGCTGAGTTTGTAATGAATGGCATGCAGAATGGCTCAGCTTCATGACTCCCCTTGGGAAATGTCCCAGTCTGGCAAAAATTGCCATTGTTTTCTGAAGATGAAACTTGAAAACTTGATAAATGCAGATATAGTAGTAGTATAAGATACAGTAGTTTAACTACCAGAAAATTGATTCCCTAACTCCAAAAAATGCTTCCATTCCCACATTATGCATCCTAAACTTCATCCAATTTAAAAAGCATTTATCTTATTTAAAAAATACTTTATAATTTTTTTTCTTTGCAAAACACAAGATGGGCACTCTGAAAGACAGTTTTGCCATAATGTAATATCCCTTAAGCCAAATACATCTTTTGGAGCAAAAATGTTAGTGGTTTACTGGTAGCCCAGGTGAGTTTTTTAATCAGACTTCGGTATTAACTTGTATTTTTCCAGGGGGTTTTCCAAAGACTGATTCCTTTGTTGTGGCATTTTGGGTAGTTAAATTATATTATACCACTGGGGGGTCTTGTTCTTTGAAGTAGCCTTGAGGAGCTGTTAATGAACAGTTTGTGGGCACCAGTCTGGCAGCTAGGGCTGTTCACAGCCCGTGCTCACAGCAGAAGGAGCTGGCAATGCAGACAGGAGCACGGGCTGTTGCAGGGACTAAAGGCTTAGGCAAGAGTAGCCCGGGATGGTTCCAGGGCTGGGACAAACCCTGCAGGCCAGAGTGTTGCAAACAGCAAGGGCTGCCCTGAAAGGGAAGGGACTGTGCTGCGAGTCAGCCCCGAGAATCCGAAGGATGTCAGAGGGAAGTGAAGAAGGGGCTTGCAGAGGCTCCCTGGCAGAGCCTCAGGTGCCCGAGACAGACGTGGCCATAGCATGGCCTCCCTTCTAGCCCGTGGTACTACTACTGTTCAGCAGTTTTGCCAGTTCTCCCAGTTTTCTGCTGCATCTAGAAATACAGGTTTATTTTTCCCTTGAATGACTGCTTCTGAAGACCTGTGGGTGGAGAAGCCTGTCAGACCTCTGCTTCACTTGGGAAGATACTTTTTGTTGTCAGTTCTTGTAGAGGTGTCCCCAGTGACTGCAGTCAGGCAATTCAATAACCTTGATTGGAAGGTAAAATCG
This sequence comes from Donacobius atricapilla, assembly GCA_013397315.1. NCBI lineage: Eukaryota > Metazoa > Chordata > Aves > Passeriformes > Mimidae > Donacobius > Donacobius atricapilla. The sequence goes on from WBMY01004377.1 coordinate 124,403, forward strand.
TTTGGGGCTTTCATGATTAAACGCCTGGAGACATCACCAGTGTGCAGTCTTGAGCCTCAGAAATACCCCCCCAATAATCCCAAGTAATCCAAACAGCACAGCATTTTGGACAGTTTTTTGAGTTTTGAGATCTGGATGAGGTTTTTTTTTTTTTTTTTTTAATTACTGTGGTTGAAGAGATAGTCAAGGGGAATGAGAAAATTTGATAAAACTTCATTGTTGATACGGCTCTTAACCTAATTGTGTTAAAAGCCCTCTCAGCAGCTGTGTTCACACCCCCACCACTGTGCCCGTGTCAGATTTCCCAGAGTTTCTAGTTTGCTTGGCTGGTACTGAAATCCAGATACAGGATCCTTATTAGTAGGGTGGTCTCCACATAGAGATTTGCTCCACAAAGTGTTATTCTCTTGCTGCAAAACAGATGTGGTGGTTAATGATGTGAACTTGGCATCTGAGAGCAAACTGAACATAATTGATCTACTTCCATTTGCAGTTTCTCCTGTCAGATAGATGAGCAGTGGGATTGTGATCAGCTGGATCAGGAAAAAAACAGATCAAAAGTGTAAACTGCAAAAAACCAGGTTGGTCATAGAGCACACATAAGCGCGCAGTTACAGCTTTTTGGGGGTTTCCAACAGCTGGCACTGTAACCCTGCATTACTGAACCAGAGCTCTCCTGCTGTGGCTCTTGTTCATGGCAGTCTTTTTGTCTCTCTGAACTCTGCGTTTAGGTTTTTCAATGTTTATTTTTGGATAATCAGTTTACTGTCTTCTTTGTTAGCTGTTGAAAAATCTAAAAATCCTTTCGAATCAGTTCTTCACAGTGTCTACATTTTCTTTTGCTACCGTCCATTTTTTTCCATGGGTAAGTCAAGTGTACCATTGTATTTTCATCTGGGTTTGTGATGACGTAATTAAGATTCTTTACAACTCCTTGTCCAGAGGGTAGTTGGCACCTTCAACTTCTGGCTTGGACTTTCTGAATTCAGATGTTTATGCATCTGCCAGAGTACCTAATGGTCTTCAAGCAGCTTGTGTTTTTAAAGTGCATGGATATATTTTGTATTAGTTAATTTTCTGCATGCAGAAATGTTCTTATCTGCTTGACACCAGGGGAAAGTGCTCTCTGCTCATTGGTACATGCCATTAAACAAGTGAGGTGAGATCCCACCACGTGCTCCATCCCTGCTTTGTTCTCAGTGTGAGTCTGACATTCCATAGAACATGCTGCTCCATTCCTTTGATGGCTCGTGTTGTCCCTTGTGACGTTTGCACCCGTGAGGCACAGGAGGGCCCTGGAACAGTGCCCATAGGCATAGGGGCAGAGCTGCTGGCCAGGCACAGCCCTGCTGCCTCTCTGTGGCCAGGGGATTTGTGAGTTTGGCTCCTGAGCAGCAGTGCAGGGCTTAGGCACAGCCTGTGTGGGACCACAGGCCACCCGAGGGACACAGGGATGTCCTGGAGGTCTCACAATCCACCTGAGGGTGCTGCTGGGGGGCACTGGCACTGCAAGGCCAGAGACTGCTTTAGAGAGGTGATCTCCCCCAACAGCATGGCCCTGGGTCAGGCTCCTGTAACTCAGTTTTGCCGCTCAGTTTGTGAGCGTCTGTGCTCTGATGGAAAATTTCAATGTCTACCATTAATGGACTTTTTAAATGACATAATTAAGTGAGGGATAAATACCCTAAAAAAACAATAGTACAGCGATCATAAAGCCATAAACTCTACCTTTTGAGATTCACTGAGTTTAAGTTGCTGAACAGGCCTTGCTGCTCTGAAACGATAAGGAAGTAGTCTGGGTATAGATGAGGCTGGATTCTTTAAAAGAAAAGACAATAGTGATTTTCCGGACAATCTATTTGCTTCTTCTTATTGGAGAACTGAAAAGATACACTTTTAAAAGAAAGAATGTTTCATTTTTTTAAAGGTTACAGCATAGCCAGAGGATTTTAGAGGACAGTATTGACTGACTCATGAGGCTTTGCTCTATTTTTGCCCTGTACTGGTAAGCATCCCAATTTTGTTTCATCAGTACCCCTTCTGTGGCATTTTTTTCTCCTTCCAGACCCTTAAGACTTGCTTTTTCTAGAGCACATTTTAACTCCTGTTGAAAATCCAGCAGCTGGCCCACAGGAGTGGGAAGCAGATGGGGCTCCCTGCAGAGGGATTCCTTGGAGCTGACTGGGCTGTAGTTCACCTGTGTGCTTTGGGAGGGTGCAGCTGCAGCTGCTCGGTCGGAGACACCCCACACTCAGCCTGACACCTCCGTGCCTGCTGTGCCAGCTCTCCCAGGAGACAGCCGGGGGTGCCCCTGCAGCCAAGCTGGCAGTGCCCAGGGCCACCACGGGCAGCCCTGGCCTGCTGGGCAAGGACAAGCCTGGACGGGTCCTTGGCACTGTCCCCTCCCTGCCCAGCCCAGCTGGGAGTGCAGGGGAGCCTGCATTCAAAGCCTAATGTCTGCCTACAAGTTTCATGTTACTTGTTCAGAACCCAGTCGCTGCTGCTCACAGACAGAGGTGCAGAATTTCTTGAAACACAGTCTCTGAGGCTCTTGGACGGTTTTCTGTATTAGAGAGGTTAAAATCTCCAGATAACTTCTGTTCGTGACAGAAAAAAAATGGGAGAAGGCAGATTGATGAGGCAAATAACAGCAACTTTTCTGCAGTCACTGAAACAGTAACTGTGGGTATGTAACATAGTGATTAAAATGACAGGCAGCCAGATTAAAGTCCATGACTGGCAAGGTCTGCTGACCATAGCAACTGGAAATGAAAAGTCCTTTGAAAAACTGGATCTGCAAGCAGAAGATGGAGAAGCATCCGAGAGATAATGAAAGTAAGAAGAGGTGAGAGGCATACACAGCTGATGCCTGGTTGAGATGGCAGAACACTTGAGATGTGGTGTTCCCTCACTTTGCACTAATGGTGTTTGTGTATGGCTGTGAGAAACAGGTCACAGGGAGTCTGGGGAGACATTTCTGGTGGCACAGGAAAAAGTGGCTGGGAAATTGCAAACTGTATGAAGTGCTGAGAAAAATTTTGGTAGCTGTATTTTGGATTTCACAATACAGCAAGGAAGAGCAACAAAAATAAATTACTCGATCCCTCATAGAGCAAGCAAAGCCTTCTAAATAATAGCTTGGCTTTATTTAGTAGAGCTCACACTGAGCACAGGGGACCTGGGGAGAGAAGGATGACCCAGATAAGAAAACTACCAATGTGAGATCAACAATGAGTATCTAGATAGTAGAGCAGAAAAAGAAAGAATCACAGGACAGCTAGAAAGTTGTATTGATCTAAAAAAAATTGCTGTAAATAACAGTAATTTTCGATTCCCATTTCACAGCCACAGAGGTGTAAAGCCTTTAACTAATCCCATGTTTTTTTGCACTGGCCTTCATTTTCATTATTTCTTTACCAGATTTGCATTATCATTCTGCCTTGGAGAAGGGGAGAGTATGGAAGCACGGCTCCCAGGAACAGGGTGCTGGGACAGGACAGATGCCTGTGGGACAGGGCTTGGCAGTGGGTAGGATGTCACTGGTGCTGGACCTTGTTCTGTGTGAGTGCCACAACTTCCTGTGCACAGCACCAGCGACTGCCACTGGACAGGAGGAGCCTTAGTGCCTATTCCACTGGAATAAACTGAGGCTTAGAAGCAAACCCAGACCTAATCCATTCCCTTGGCATTCATTCTTCTCTTTTCTAAACAAAGTCTTAGGTCTTTCCAGGAATTACATGCCATTCTACAGAGACTTCGTTACTGTAGAAAGGACCAGAATTGTTTCTGTCTCCCCTGTAGTCATCACTTTCCTGTTACCTCTTCTTCTGCAGCATGCTAATGCTGGTTTCTGATGGATTTGTCATCCACTAAAACTCAGTGCCTCTCACTGTCCTGTTGTGTGGGGACTGACTCTCCATGTGTATCTCTCTGTTTGATTTTCCTGCCTGAGGGCACATATCTTGTTTTTCATTGCATCTACTTTTTCTTCCTGCTTATCTCAGGCTAGGAGGCCAGATTTGGAATTAAGAATTACCTATTTCCTTCTTCTTCCACATCAGTATCAAATGTAAGTTCATTAAGCATTCTCTTTATTCCTGAGCTGAGCAGCTCCAACACCAAGGCAGATCCCAGAGAAACCAGGTTGCTTCTCTTCTGCCCTCTGCTGTGGCAGCAACCCTTTGATAGCCAGTCCCTCTTGGAGTGTGCTCTTGCAAGTTCGGCATCTCCTTAGCAAGCAATGACTTCATCTATTTTCTATGTATTGTTTAGGCAGACCATGAAAACACAACAGGAGAAGGTTTCAGACCCTGCCTGAAGATACATGGTATTTACAGCATCTAATCTTTCCAGAAGCCATAAAAGCGTATTTTCCATTAGTTTGATGATACTTATGCTTGAAAAATCATATGGGCTGTTACTCATCTCTGTTATATTCTGCCTGCTTCTTGTTTGTTTGATTACAAATTGATAGGATTTATTTGCCCTCAGCAGACACCATTTGGAACTGACAGACAACTGGGGCAGCTGCTTTACTGGCATTGCTGCCAAGAGGTTTGGAAGGGCACCAGGGTCAGGGGCTGGCTTCTGCACAGTCAAAAGGCACCGACAAATACTCCTGTAGAAAATATGCAGGTTGGGTTTGTCGGTATCACCCCGCTCTTGCTGTACAGAGCCGGTGCTTTTGGACCTCCTCTCCCTCATTCCTCTTGGAGGGAGATGCAGACCCCATGTATTACCAGTGCAGGGGCGCAGCAAAGAAGAGAACCTCCTGTATTAAACCCATTTTCACTTCCAGAATTACGTAACAGACAGACAGTGTGCTGTGTTCACATTGCCTGGAACTCCACTGTCCCATTCTTGGGTCCACAGAATCCAGATATGTTTGTAAGTCTCAAATTCCTTTACTCACAAAAGGTATTTCTACCTACAAAATACTATTTATTACAATGAGTTTGTGGTTGTTTACTTCATGCCTTTTAATGTTTTTTTTCACTCTGCCCTTTTCTCATCTGGCTACACTTTCATTTATATTACATTAATTTTGTTAAGGAATAGACCTGCTTCAGCCACTGCACCTGTAAATGTCGAGTGGGGTTTGGCCTTAATTCAGTCACTTAGTTTTGCCAGCATTAAGAGTTCTTCTCTTGTAATTTCCAAACCTGTACACTCAGACAGCAACAGAAAGTGGATGATACAAAACCCTTTCTTGCTGTTGTGTCTACTGCTGTAACAAACTGGCAGAGGATCAGCTCTGGGATCCACCTGTACAATGTCCAATTACCATTTCCCCATGTGGATTTCCTGAGGGGCTCTGCTGCTTCTTGTTTGTGTAGGCATAACTGATAGAGATGTGCAGCCAGATGCAATAAAAGGGATTTTTGTTTATAGCTGTGATTCTAAAAAGCATAGTTTTTCCTCCTTGAACACCAAGCCATTCACAGATTTCATCTAGAACTGTGCACGTTCAGCTGGGAGTGGCAAACAGTGATCTGCAGGAAAAAACGATTCACTCAGTAAGTTCAGAGCATTTGTAATGAACAAAGTGTGAATCCTGCTTCCTCATCCCTGCTCCTAGGACTGCACACAATCACTGGGTTAATAAAACAAAAAGCAAATGTCAGAAATGGCTCATGGAATATGATCAGAATGTGTGACTGGAATCCAGATTTCCTACCATGCCAGTACTAAAGTGCTTTGCAGAGCAGCAGTGGGAGGCAGAAGAAAGAAGCACTTGGTGAGTTTGGGGAAGAACTGCAGGAGGTACAAATGGTACCTTGGACTGAACAACTGAATTAACTAACCACGACAGTGTCTATAAAAGGTAACCATTATTTGTAGGAATATCTTTCTGTGAGTAAGGTAATGGCTGTACCTTATGATGGCTGTATCAATTGCACAGCAGTGTAAGTAATGCACTTTGCTCAGGACAAACGTATACCTGAAGTGACACTTTTGTCACCTGGATGGGAGCTCTGACCCTCCTCATCTCAGGAAATGTCCCAGTCCACTCCCACCTGCAGGGAGCCCTTGCCAGCACTCAGCCTCCTCCAGCCCTAACAGATGGTCCAGACTGGGGCTGCTCAGGTGGGCACTGGCCTGGCTTTGGCCAGGATTGCCAGAGCTGGTGCCTTGCTGAGCTGAGGTGTGAACAGCAAGAAGTACGTTGCTGGGTTAGGACTGGTTTGTAGTTTTGCCTCCTCTGCAGTGCCCAGGCACGTTTGCAGTTAGAGTGGAGCTGTCAGGACCTGCTGATCTACAGACCAGGCCTGATGGCAGAATGGTCAGAGCCTGGAGCTCAGGGCCAGACAGCAGCTGTGCCCACGGGGGCTGTGGATGGGAGCTGATGTTGACGCTTTCAGCTCACACCGTGGGGTGCTGTGAAATGTGTCCCTGTGTTGGGGTGTGATGTGGGATTGCCTTGGCCACTGCTCACTGCAGCTCCCTCTGGCTGCTTCTGCTGCAGGGCAAGTAAGGAGCATTTGCTGAGAGGTGCACAGTGTGTAGGGGAGCCACCAGCTTTGCTTGCAGACAGAAGAATTTCTCTTCCTGGAAAAGGTGATGGCAAAGACATTTCAGAGTTGAAGTGTAAGTTTCCGAATTAAGAGTATCCCTGCTTTTCAGAGTGAAATTCCAGTGTGAAGGAAAACAGAAGATCATGCCCCATACTGATGGCTGCTAATCGCTGTGGTTAAGTTCAGGCAGACAGGGATGGAGTTGCTCTTGGTTTTCCTGGAGCAAGAATGATTAGATTTGTGAGGCTCCAGGCTCTCTTTCACAATTACTCAAACCCCTTGGTGGTGTACTAATTAACACAGTCCAATGTCTTTCCTCCTGTGATTGTACCTTCCAAGAAATATTGGGGTGAAGTTTGGGGATTTTTTTCTCCTATATCTCTGTGGAGGTACTCCAAACTGCTTTCTTTGTACATCATCCATTTTCTTTCTTGTTAGACTTAGCTGCATGTCTCTGTATATATTATTTATGTCCTATTCCCAGTTTTGTTGTTGGATAGAGCAGTTGATTTGAGCTGTAGCAACAATCCATCACTACCTTGGGGAGATATAATTGCTTGTAAATATAGTACTTCGTGTCTTGTCTTTGTTTTTCATCACCTTGAATGTGTTACCAGCTTTCTCAACCTGTAACACTTTATGCTTGGAAATAGTGAGGTGTGAGGAAAACAGATGTATTAGATCTTCATGCAATGAATCCAGAGTCTAGTGTTGTAGGTTATGAACTTGGTGAAATCACTGGGGATGAACTTCAGTAACTGAGTGTGTGAGACTGGGAGAAGGGAAAAACAGTGAGATTAAAGCTGACTTGAAAAAAAATTTTTTTAAGTACTACATAGTTTCCATAGCTGAGAAATTAGAATTTCTTCAGGGAAAGAGGTGGAAAACTACACAATGGAGAAATTTTGTGATATTGTTGACCAGCAGATGGTACTTGGTAGAAAGGTTTTTTATATATTTGTTTCTTGAACAGCTGTATGTGTATGCAGGTCTGCACTATCCACCATAATTTGGGATGTTTCAGCATGTGGTGGTGGAGGATCGGGGAGTAGAATTGTAGGAGGAAATGGATGCTGTTACAATGATACAGAGTAAGACCTAAATATGTGGAAAAGCATTCCAGAGAGTGATGTGGGTAGCTCAGGGAAATACTGATTTGATGAGCACAGTGATTTTTCATACTTCAAACTTGCCTGAAAAAAAATGTAAGTGCATATAAAACTGGTAGGAAGCTGTGCTGTGGCTGGGGAAAACAACCTACATGATTTAATAGACTTTGTGTGTCTCTAACATCTGGATTCCGGGAGTTAATCTCAGTTAATGGCATTCTGAATCTACTGATTTTGTGCTAAATCAGAAGTGAGAATTCACAAAGTGCAGAGCTGCACTTGGTGCCATTAGAAGGCAACATGCATTGAACCTGGCAGTTACCCACCAAACCCCACAAAACTCCTTTGTTGAATTCAAACCAATAAAATCATAGGACTGCAGAGCCCTCAACAGAGGATGGAACGATCCCACCCCCAGAACTGTCTGGTGTCCTCCACGGGCAGTGGTGCCACAGCCCCGTGGCTGCCCTGCTCTGCCCCTCCCTGAGCCTGCTCCTCCAGTTGGGGAGTTCCAAACCTCCTCTCTGCCCAGCACAGCCTTGGAGACCCTCCAAGGCTCTCCGTGTGTCCCACAGCCTCTCTTGCTCGGGATTCCTCCTTTGCCCCACTCCAAACTTCCAGACTGTTGTGGGGTAAACCCTTCTGTCCCTCCTTATATTGACGACACGTGATCATCCTTTTTGCACAACTTCCCATTGTGTCCAGGCTTCCTTCATGGAAACCCTCAGGACCTGCAGCTGCATTCTTACCGAGGCAGGGGAAGCCGCAGGACAGCTTTGTGTAGGATCTTGCCTGTGTGTGTACCTTGGTGTGCTGTCTGCTGCTTTCACAGCAGCTCTGCCTCAGGGACTCCTGGTCAGCCTGGCTGCTGAAACAACCCCTCTGGCTTTGTACAGAAATGCTGCAGGACTCTCTAAGCAGTAGATTACTTATGTCCAGATTCAGTGTTTGCAGTTGAACTAGCATCCTGGTTTGGGTTCTCTGTTTTTTTCTCTCTGTTTCTTCCATTTGGCCAGTGATTCAGCAGATCTGGTGTACTTCCCCAAGTATTCTTTTCGAAGTACTCAGAATTTCCCAACATCATAAACTGGGACTAATGGCTTATTATGCCATACCCTAAGGCAGCGAAGCTTCTGCTTTATGTCAGAGGCTCTGGATTTTACATGAAGGTAAAAAAAGGAGCACAGATAGTTCTTGGTTGTGTAGCAACGGAGCTTTCTTTGTGCCTGTATCTTAATGTGCTGAGGTTTCAGCACGTTAAAACACAAGGCTAAGGCATTCCTAAATATTTAATATTTATTTCAAGACTGAGCTGTGGCTGACAGCTCCTCACATTTCTTAGGGGCGAACCATTGGGGCAGTAGGTGCCACGTGGGGCAGAAGTCTCCAGAACAGTCATTGCTGACTGTTCTTCTAGTGGCTCTGAGGGTGGCCATGTTTGTGGTGAAAAGTAATATTTTTCATATGGCTGAAGTAATTATTTTGGGTGGAATTGTTTCATTCTCATTGGATCTCTGAGGGTACAACAAAATTGCTCGTTTAATTGGAGAACTTCACCCTCAAAATACTCAGCCAGCTTCAAATGTCAGTGAAGCTGCTGCAGATACAAGCATTACCTAAGCAGAAATAGCTTGAACTGTTCATTGCCATCTCCTCTTTGTGGGCTGTTTTAATCCTGGGTTGGACCTTGCCAGGAGGGCACTGGGCTGCTGGTAGTTTGTGGAGCAGCTAAAGGCTGTGCTGTGGATGCCTGTCAAACCTCTGGCCTTTAGAGCTGCTGCAAGGTAAATAATGATGAGCCAGTGGCCTGGAATGGAGGGAAGGGTCAGCCAGCACACGTAAGAATTGGGTTGTACAACTGAGGATACAGAGGTAAAAGACCAGGAAAGGCAAATGCATGAAGTACAATTAAGCATTGACTAAGTGTTGATTTTAGTTTAGGTGAAGTCTTTCAGCATTAAAGAGGCTGAGACTCAAGCAAGTTTGAAGGATGGTCATGCTTCCTGCCTTAAGTATTCACATTTTATTTCTTAGTTCTTAGAAACATTCTCCTGTAATTAAAGCAGCTTTCTGAGCTTGGGAGGGGGGCTTGCAGAACAAGAGTTGTAACTTCTTGGCAGACTGTTCACAAGAATTTGGCTGAAATTCTGAAGAAATTCTGTAATTGTTTGGGAAGTGTTTTTCCAACATGGCACATCCATGTGTGATGAGTGGCATGTGTAAGCTGATTTGCAGCCCTGTTCATACATCTCTTTTTGTGCTTGGGTACACCAATTAAATTTTAAAAAACCCAACGAAACCACCCCCATTATTTTTCTGACCAGAGATCCATGATGACTCTCAGAATACGCTGAGCTTAACTTCCTTGGAACATACTACTAGAAAACTCATGGAAGGGAAGAGAACTTCATACCACCCTGGGAAGAGCAAACTGCCCAAGAGATTTCTTAAAAATCAGGATTTGGCATGGGTTATACTTTCAATGCAAAGAAACTGTGGTATCTTTCTGGTACTTCTGCATCCCGCTGATGCCAAACAATGCAAATTTGTGGGACATGAAAACAGTTGGGGAGTATTTAATTACTGTCACTTGTGTAGGATTAGTTGCTTTGTTTAATGGAGTTGTTCTGCAGCTAGTTTGCATGGCTGTGGTTTATTTTGGCTGTCTGTGTTTCCTCTGAAGGGGGAGAGGCCCACTGAAGCACACGTCCGATGTCATCAACGCCGCCAAGACAATCTCGGAGTCGGGCTCGCGCATGGACGTTCTGGCGCGGCTCATCGCTGACCAGGTGGGCTGCCCTGGGCCACTGCAGGAGCCACACACACACCCCTGTCACCTCCCAGGGTCTCCTGCAGGCGTGCTGGTCACACTTCTAGAGCACTGCTGAGGCACTGGGTACTCAGATCTTGTCTGAACCTCCCTGTGCATTCTCTTCTCCATTTCTATCAGTGGTGTGTTCATTTACACCCTGAAATGGATGTGTGCATACACCATACGTGTCTAGGCACACACACTGATCTGCATGTGCATTTGTACATGAGTGTGAACATCTGTGAGCTCCCTAAAGCCATGAATGCAACATTTTAGACATACAGTATATGGGAACATGTATATATACACACACATTTAAAATATATATATTCATGGGTGCTTTAATATCTATATTATTATTATTAGCATATTAAGGTATATGTTAATATATAAATAGTTGTATAAAAAGGTTCAACCCCAGCTGGCAACTAAGTACAATGCAGCTGCTCGGTCACCTACTCCTGGAACTGGAAAAAAAAGGAAACATCATGGGGTTTTATAAAAAAGTTTAATAATTTAAAATATAATAGTAGTAGTAGTGGTGCTAATATTGATGCTGAAAGAGAGGACTGAGGCAAGAGAGAAAGAAGTGATGCCCAGCACAATTTCCCAGCATGAGCTCCCTGAGGCCCAGCCTGTCCCTGAACAGCAGTCACCCTTCCAGGTGAATCCCCCATCCTGGGCATGATACTCCATGAAACTGGTATGGAGAAGCCTTTGGCCAGTTTGGGTCACCTGTCCTGGCCGTGCTTGCCCCCAGCTGCCTGTGCACTGCCCACTGACAGAAGGTGGGACACTGAAAGGTCCTTGTGTGCTGACTTCCTTCCCGTAGTTAATTCAGCACAGCACCAGCCGCTGTGGAGAGCACAAGCTCTCTGCCAGGCAAAGCCAGGCCAGCTGTGCAGGCAGCACAGCTCCTCCTCTCCTGACTGCCCTGGCTAAATCACCCAGCAGCAGGGGCAGCTGCTCCAGGTGAGCTGTGGGAGCACAGCTTGGTGGCACTGGCACAGAGCTCTGCTGCTCTGGGCAGGTGCTTGGTCTCAGCTTAGTAAGGACAGACTTGTCTGGCTCCAGAATGGTTTGTTCGCCACCCTCTGCAGAGTTACAGAATCCATGTTTTTGCTGTACCTTCCTTCTCTGCCCCCAACCCCTAACACTGGCTGTCTTGGCCTCTGCAAATCTTCAGCTTGAAGGTGATTTTTGGTTTTACATTTAATTTTTATTTATGTTTATAGTTATTTTAAGTAACTCTTATGAGCTACTTATCACCATGAAATGCGAAGTGTTAGAGTTGGCAGGTGTGCTTTATTGCTGTTGGATTTTTAGATCAGATGGTTTGCCCTCCCCCAGAACACCCAGCAGGAACAGGGTAACTGAGCAGCCTGCTTAAGGAGCTGCAGCCTCCTCACCAGGCTGGCTGGGTCGCTTTAGGGCCCTACAACAGCAGCAGAGGAGTGCAGGAAATGGCAGTGTGCATGTGTCACTCCTGAAGCCTTTCTTCCTTTGTGGCTGGCTTTCAGGTCTAGGGCAGCACAGGACAGTCACTGTTTCCACATTCTCATGTGCTCTCTCTCTTCCCTTCACTCTTTATTTTCATATTCACTACTTGCTTTTCTACTGTCTAGGAAGCAACACCAGTGTGTTAGTGTTTGTCATGTGTCTCCCTGAATTCCAGATAACAAAGAATTCCTGTTTTGCATCTATACAGTTGTGATCAGATTTGGGGAGAAAAAGAGGTAAAATGTCCGGATTCCCCATTCCTGATCTTGGCACACATTCTTCCAGCACTGGAGAACAACTCCTTTCAAGATTTTATCTATTAGAGATTAAAATTCTAACTTGTCACTGATACACTGCAGAAAATGATGAGACAGCAAAGCCAAAGATGAGTAAAGGTCATAAATTCTTGGTGGTTTTAGGACAGGAAAGGAAATCCACTCTCACTGAAGTATTTCTTTTATGCAAGAGAGATTTGAACTGTATTACTACAGCAACTCAAGACTAGAAACATGAACAGATCAGTCTGAGGAAAAAGTATTCATGAACTGTTAGTGGTGATAATTTGTGTATCCCCTCAGAGCTGCTGGGAAATGTGACATCATTCAGGTTATTGTAACCCTTTTACTGAATTGACTCCAACTCTTTGCCTTTACCCTGCCTCAGAGCTTGCACACAGCTGACACCTGGGAGCCACCTGACCCCTGGGATTTGTTCTGTGCATTTGAAGGACACTCCTTACTTATAGATGTTGCTTGGATTTTAGATGCAGTTTTTTATTACATTATATACATTAAAACCAGAGAAACACAGACTCAAATCAAAAGATGAACCAAGGCAGCCCTTCCAATTATGGTGAACACAATTGCAAGTATTGTTAGACAGGTGTCAAACCTAGTAAAAAAGAGAATCTTGATTTATTCATCTTATTACTGATATTCTTAGTATGATCCTCTCATTCCTTGCATGGCTAGAGATCTTCTAACTTCTGTAACCTTTATTGGCTGCGCCAAGTTACTCTTTACCTTAGCAAGCTCTTTTCTCATTGTGTTGTTGTTTTTTTTTTTTTAATCTCAAAGGTATTTTCAAATTCCTTTTCTCAGCTGTTATTTTGCCAGGTTTCCCATGCCCTGCACTCCTGGGGTCTTAAAATACAATAAACTTTACATTCCTCTGGGCTACTGGATAACTGTTCTCTGAATCTGGGCCAAACTGGCTAAGCCCATCAGGAATTTGGTGCCCAGACTAGAACATGAATGCCAGTAGTGCCTTCCTGAGCAGCATTCAGACTTTCTTGTGGAGTATTTCACATGTTGCCTTTTACTAAAAACTAAAATATGTAGAATTTTTGTTATGTGGAAAAAAAAAAAGGATTTGTATGATTTTTATAGCTCCCTGTTGCTGTGTTTGAAGGCAAGGGATATAGTGCGGTTGTATTGGTTTGGAAAGACAGGTGTCTGCTAAGGAAGGCAGGAGCCTCCCCAAAAATGGAAAGTGTAAACCCCCTCCCTCTGAATTATAATTTTGAAATTAACAGGCTCTCAGGCAAAGATATGGGAATAGCAATAATAGTTCTTTACTAGGAAAGTTAAACTAAAAATGCAGTAGTACAAAAAAACCACTGACAGTCAGAATACAACCTGACACTCTGCTGGTCTGGGTGTTTGGTGGCAGTCCAATTAGAGTTGTGGCTCCAGTCCTCCTGGAGTGACAGATGTGGCTGTGTTGGAACAGAGATGATCCTGTAGAAAGGTCCAGTGGTGGTGAGATGGGTCTGGTCTCCCCTCTGGGAAATCCAGTGCAAACAGGCTGTCCTGCTGGTCTGAATCTCAGCTTTTAGCCAGGTAGGAATGCTTGGCTCCTCCCAGTGGGTGGAGCATCTCCCAATGGGATGATGTAATGTTATCAGCCATGCAGTGAGCCTCGATGGCCCATTAACAGAAGATATCCCCCAGAGCGAGGATGGGAAGAGATAAAGAACACTGCACCACCTGGTTTTAACAGCTGGCAATAGACTATATCTCTGGTTACATCTTGCATTGCAAGGCAGTGGTACAATTAGCAGAACTCAGCTGTATTTCAGTCCACAGTCACAAGCACTTCTAGGATGGCTCAGAGTAAGAACAGTGAAAATTGTCACAGTTACAGCATCAACAGCAACCTATGCACATAAATCACAAGTGCACAGGTTCCCTATAAATTCATTATCTAGAGACATTTCCTTTTGTCAGAAGAATTTTGTTCTTTGTTCCTTCTGTCAGAAGACTTTTGCTACTTAATGTGACCTGGAAGCCCTAAGATAAAGGAGGGCAGTACATCACCCTGGTTTGATGGAATGTGCTGAAGAGTGAGGTCTGTATTAACAGCCTCCTCTGTGTTGCAGCTGTTTTGCACCCATTAGATCCTAGTCAGGCAGGCTAGGTTAATTTAGAATGATCTGACTGTCATTTAGAATGCTGTTTGTCAGAGCTAATTAGGGTGGTCAGGAAAGCACCATGTAATTCCTTTTGGTGATGGGAAGCCCACTGATGGAGCAGCAAAGCTACCTCCTGTCTGTGCATAGCACACATTTATAGTAGGTGGTAGGTGATTATCCCCAGTATAGATCCCCACAAAGACAGATTTGGATTCTGTAGAGAAATGCTTTGGCCTTTGTTAGCACAGGGATGAAGTGAGAGCAAACCAAACCCAGTCAGAAGCTCCTGTGCATTGTTCATTAACACCCCCTGTGCAACTGCAGTGCCAGTGGCTTTTTCACTTGGATGGTGAATGCTGGTTTCAGTCCAGTTTTAATCACGGCATCATTTTAATTCCTCAAATTGTTTGGATGTTCTGGTGGATATTCTGTTGGGTAAGATACCACTGCATCTTTGAGATGCAGGTCAGTTCTGACACTGTTCTTACAGAAAGCCCTTGTGAGCAACAGCCCCTGCCTGCAAGATGTGTGGGGAAAAGCCTCTCAGAATCTGATGGGCTCTCCAGTTAATAATGTGCAGCAATAAACTGGTAACCATCAATTGCCTGTGGGATGATGAAACTCAGAATTTATTGATTGTCCTTCTGTTGCAGCCTAGTGTTTGGTGAGCAAGTGCTGCTTGTACCAGCTGCCTCTGAGCAGCAGGTAGAAGATTCCTTATGCAGTGTCCTCCCTGCACAACATTTCTTCCTAATATCTGTTGATGGCTGATGGGACATGCTCCAGGGTGTGAGGTTTAATTTTCTGCAGTGCTTGTTCACGTTCAGAGCAGTGCAGGCCATTCCATGTACCCCGTGAGTGTGTGTGAGCGGGGCCCTGACCTCTGCTGAAGGGCTGTCCCTGACCCCAGGCATGGATACACTGTCCCCAGCTGCTGCCAGGAGTTAATTCTGAGTACTGACACCACTTGGGACATCATGGTGCTCCCAGCCTCCAGCAGCCATGCCACAATTTACATTACCAAACATGTTTTTGATACACTTGGCATGTGAAATAGTCCTTGGCATTTTCCCATTCATTTGTCCAGTAACTTATTTTACCTGTGTTAAATTTTAATAGAACTGTTTTGTAACAAAGATTTCTGCAATTTAACAACCCTATGGTAAAAACTATTTCCTTTGTGTTGCTCTCCTGGAGTTACAGGGCTCCCAGACCCCTGGGTTTTGTAATGGAAGAAGAATATCAGGATTCATTACAATCGTCCTCTTTCTGTCTGGACCTTGGTGTGGCCAGTGCTGGGAAAGATGCATTGTATCTACTTGAGTAGTGAAGCTGTGGATATGCCACAGACACACATGCCACAGTTGCATAATTACATTTCAGGAGACTTTTCTTATCCAACGCCCTGCATTTGCCTTTTTGAATGCTTCTGGCACTGAAAGTGTTTCCACGGAACCTCAAGGTTTGTTCTGGAGTGCAGTTTCCTGGCCTTTGATGTGTATCATCCGTAGAGTTCCTAAAATGGCACACATTTCTTCTGTAATGCTATGTAAGGGAGACAGTACCTGTGACTAACCTGACACTTACTATATTAAAGAGTACTATATAATAACCATTCTTGTCTCTGAACTTCTGTAATTGTCACTGTTTGAAGTGGATGAGGCACTGTATTGGCACCCTATACACGCTGCTCTTAAGTCTTTCTGGCCAGAGGGATAAAATCAAAGTGCAACTAAAGAAAGAAAAAAATGGAGGAGGATGAATCTCATTCCAGGAATACACACCATCTTGGTATTATGAGTTTGGATGCTCTAAGGGATTTCATTGTATTGTACTTGAATTTTTTATTAACTAAATTGAGTAGACAGTGAGTATTCCAGCTTTCTAAACACTGAGGTACCATTATATAAATACTGATTTGGGCAGTCCTTAAAGCTTGCTTAGTAAGAAATAAAGACCTATTTTAGGGCAGTTTTCCATAATGTGCTAGCATTTTGAAAACATCACACATAGGAGAACATGTCAAGGAAGTGCTCTGATTTTGTTGTAAACTGTGCCCAAATACAGGAAACAATAATGGACATAGCAGAACATGAGGTAAGGACTGATGTTGTCATAACAATTAAATTAAAACTGTACACTCTGACCTTCCTCGTTTACTGTTACCTTTTGCTAAGTCTAAAGCATGAACCTGCTTAACCAAACATTGCAGAGCCATTAAGAACAGCATTGTTACACCAGCCCTTTGAACATGTACTGTTGCTTTAGCAAAGCCAGGAGTGAAGTATTTTTGGAGTTAGGGATAATTGGTGCTTTTTCTGGCTCCTGGTGGACTTTGGATTTAAACCCACTGACCACAATGCAATAAAACCACAGGTGATTGTTGACAGTGTGCAGTTGCTGGGGATGTATCTTTGCATTTTCAGTATGCAAAGCTGAGCAGAGTTTCCTGTTGAAAGGAAGGGGCTGTATTTATCATGTAAGTACCACACCTGGGCCAAAATCATGTCTCCAAACCTGCATGGATCTCCTGCTTATTTTATCAGTCTTACTCTTTCCAGCTGTGGGAGCACAACATTGGCTCACCATTCCCCTTAAGATCCCTTTATTCTGCCAGAGCACTGAAAATCAGCCTTAGAACAAATTCATACCCAGCCTTTCATGGCTGGCTTGGTACCCACAGAACAACACTGTGCTCCAAGTACTCCATGTATTTTCGGAAAAAATTAGGTTAGAAAGATCCTATTTTTATTTCTTTTACAGAAATCTGTATTGTTAAAATATTGAAATCAGTGAGTTTTCCATACGACATTCTAATTACTAGAGAAGATCTGCAGATTTAGTTCAATACACTCTGGGTGGAACACAAAAAACCCCCATAGATCATATTACAAGATAAAACTTAATATACCGAAGTTAACACGTCTATGCATGTATGGTTACATTGTCCACAAAATCTGTTTGGATGGCCCTCATCACTGTTAATGGAGATATTTTCTTAGAGATCATCTTAGGAGTTGAAGTAATTACTCCATACACTAAAGGATATGTGTGCTCAGCCAAGCACAGCAATGTTAAATACAGAGGGCATATGGGGAATTTACGGCTTAATATGAGCTTCCAACTATAGCATTAAAAAGCTGCCCTAGAGGAATGAACTTTGCAGCCTAAGACAACTGCAGCAAAAAGCAAGGCTCTAGTCGTCTGCAAGTGGAATACTCCTCAGTGAAGTTTAACATGATTCCTGAGACATCATCTTGAATCAGCAGTTACTGAAATGCTTTGTTTATTGTTCTTTTCAGTGCCCAGACCAGTCATGTAAACAGGATTTACTGGCTTACCTAGAACAGATCAAGCTGTACTCCCATCAGCTCAAGATCTGCAGCCAGGTTAAAGCGGAAATCCAGAATCTCGGTGGAGAGCTCATCATGTCTGCAGTAAGTAGAAAAATGGCATCAAGTACTCTGTTAGTCAAACTACATTACATTTGAATTGGGCTTTCCTCCTTGATATTTTTCAAGCTTGCAGCATGTTCCACTGTCACTCCAAATTCTGTTTTCTTTTCTAACACCCACTTAACAGCAGAGAATCTGCAACAGTGAAGTGTAAGACTTTGGGCTTTAAAGAAATAACAATCTCCTTTTCTTTTTAAATTCTCACAGCACACTGTGTTATCAGTGTTATTCAGAAGTAGTTTGAAGAACTGTAACCCACTTGGAAATGCTGGTGCATTGGCTTGCACACGTGGAATATGCTCACGTGTGTGTCTGAGAACAATAAAAACTCCAGGGGTGGAGTTCCAGGCCAGGAAAAAATGCTGCAGGGCATTCTACAGGTCTACAGAAATAAATAAAAGGAACAGCAAGGCAATGCCTCCTGCAATCGGCATGCAGTAAAAATCAATCCTGATTGTGCTAGATAATGCCTCCTGCAATCCATGTGTGCTAATGGCCTGTAACACTTCCCGCCATCGCGTCTGATATGCCCCCAGTTGTGGTGATGGTTCCCGGGATCTGCCTGGGGTAAAAACTCCCGTATGTGCCCGGACAGGATTCCCGCGATCACTGGACAGTAATGCCCCAAGTATGAGCTCATGCGCTCCGCAAG